>CM033754.1:8662358-9262358 GCA_019671005.1 Hibiscus mutabilis | reverse complement strand
TTATGGAAAATTTTCCTAAGGCTAGAAATGGTGTAAGGATGATTTTGTAAGTTTTGGAATGTTAATTGGACTAATGTGGAATTTTGTTAAGCGTTGAGGACTAAGGTGTAAAGTTGGGAAAATATGTTATTAAAGTGGAAAGTTGGTTTGAATTTAAAGTTGTGTGATAAAGGATTATTTTGAAAGGTTTAGAAGTATAAGGGTTAACATTGTTGTTGTGAGATAAGATTAGTAATGAAAGAATTTGTAGGTGTAATTGTTATTATTCATAATATGGTTTTATGTTAGAATGATACTAACATATACTTAAATTGTATATGTTGGTGAATTTGTTGTAGATCATAATCGTAATACAAACTGAGAGCCGAGCAACTTTAAAGGCAAAGAAACAATGCAAAAGTGAAGTTGTGTATAAGGGTAAAGCAAATTAGTGAGGCAACAGGTGAGTGCATTTTTACTATTTTATTTGATATGAGAAAGACTTACGATGAGTCTATCTCGAATGTCAATTCAAAAATGATATCTTTTCAATGATTTTTGAAAAGAGCTATGAATGATTTTCGGGTATGAACTGCCCAATGTACTTTTATTTGATACTGTGGTATGTTCATATCTTTTGATATTTTAAATAAGTGAATGATATATGATAGTGAATGTTAAAGCCCATTGTTTGCATTATGAGATTTCTTGGTATAATTGGCATGCCAATGAGATGGGAGTATAATGATACAATGATGTTGTACAAATGTACAACCATTATATAGTGATACAGTGACACTGTGTTCTACAGCTATGACCTAGTGATATAGTGATGTTGTATAAGTTTACAACAGTTATAAAGTGATACAGTGTTTTATTTTGGCACAACAAATTAGTTGATGCCGCACATGTGCATACTCAATAGTGACTCGCATACCATGCATTCTCATTTATCTTACATTGGGCTATGATTTAAATAATAGTGACAAGTGCAATTGAAATGTTGAATGAAAGTGATATTAATTTTTGAACACGGGTTTTTGATATGAACTTCCTTATTTACATAAACTATTATTTTCAATGTTTTTATTGAATTATTAGTTACCTCACTAAGATTATTCTTAGCGTGTGAATGTTTCACGCGTAGGTACAGATCGTAAGGAGTAAGGAGCTGTGATAGGAGACATCATCTATTTTGGAAGAGGTACATCATTATCAGTAAGACATCCCCGATGTCCCTTTTTGATATTATTAGTTGGCATGTATCTTATAAATGTTTTGGTTACCCTGATATGAAAATATTGGAAATGGTTGTAATGTTATAAACATGAAAATGAATACTTTTAGTGGATATTACTAATTAAATATGTTGAAATCATATTTTATTTGCTAATCAAATGACTTTAAAATTAGGTAGTTTTTAGGTAGTTTTATTATTTATATAAATGAGAATCGAACTGCCAAGTTGCTGCCTAAATCTAGGTTCAAATTGAACTTAGAAATGTTAGTTTTAAATTTTACGCGATTAAATATTATTTTAGTTAAAGAGTTCATTGATTATATTTTAAAGAAACAAAATTTTACCGATTTTGAAATAAGAACTATTGTAAGAGTGTCATGTGACATCTCTAACTTGTATTCAATGATGGATAGGGTGAGGGGTGTTACATTTAATTGTATCAGAGCTCCAGGTTTAGCCGATTCTCGGTTGAACTTAAAGTTATTTTGTGTTGAAAATTGTGTACACGCCACTAGAATATCAATATTACTGATATGATGTTTATGAAATTGATGGATGTCGCTCATTACTAATGTAGTTATGTGGTTATAGATGTCTGAATTAGGGAGCTCTAGACAAGCTATGGAATGGGAAATGTCAGGAGTCGGTAGTGGTAGTAATGAGATTAATAATAATCTCCCTGCTCAATCGGGACATGGAGGAGCACAAGCACAACAAGGGACGCCTGTGCAAGATCAAGGGACTTTTCTTCAATCGTTTGAAGTGATCCTGACATGTTTCCAACCTCCAGCTCCTCCTTCTCCCCGTATGACAACTGCTAAGGAATTAAAAAGTTTGGGAGCACCAGAATTTAAATGAGATTCAGATGAAGGTCCAGTAGCTGTTGATGTATGGTTAAATGATTTAAAGATCATGCTTGACGAATTCCATTGTTCTGACACAGATAAATTAGATGGAGCTATCTCATTACTGCGTGGTCAAGCTAGAATGTGGTGGACTAATGCTACGATGCGTGTTCCTTCTTAGCAAGTGACATGGTAATTCTTTTTGGAGGAATTCAAAAATAAGTATATCGGAGACTAGTTTATCAGAGAAATGAAGCATCAATTTCTTAATCTGAAGCAAGGAAACCGGACTATTTACGAATATGAATGTGAATTTAATAAGTTGAGCCGTTTGCTGCAGAGTTGATCCCTACAGAGAAAGATCGATGTGATTGGTTTATTGAGGGATTAACTACGAAGTTAAAAGATATGTTGGTGGCATTAAATTTATCAAACTTTCAGGAAGTTGTGAATCGAGCTAAGGCAATTGAATGCGTACAGCTTGAAAAGACAGCAGAACCAAAATGGCAGTCAAACAAGAGATCGAGAACATCTTCATTTTCTTTTTCATCAAAGCGGGGTAAGGTTTTTGGTTCCTGATATCAGAATAGATCTGGATTAGCTGCGAATTCTCATAAAGGATCAGGTGCTGGAAAAGGTAAACAATTCTAGATAGCTAATTCTAAGGCTGATTCAGTTCCCCAGCAATGTGATATTTGTGGCAGACGTCACCTAGGCCAGTGTTGAGTGATAACATGAGCTTGTTTCAAATATGGAGAAATGGGTCATTATGTGAGAGACTATCCACTATTATTTGGAGAGAAACCTGCTCAAACAGAAAGATCTGCCACCGAGGGGCAGAGGAAGAGGTGGACTTTGAAGACCATCTGAGTCGGCTTCACAAGCGGAAAGGTGCGCACTAGCTCGAGTTTATAATATAAAGACTAATGAGGACCAGGATGACTCGAAATTATTATAGGTACATTCTATGTTTTTGATAAGCCTGTATTAGTTTTGATTGATCCTAGTTCTACACACTCGTATGTTAGTACCAAGTTAGTTGGAGAGAGAGATATTCCATTATAGTCTATCTCTAGTGATATAGTGGCAACAAATCCATTGGGTCAGAGTGCATGAGTAAATAGAATATGTAGGAATTGTTCGATAAAGGTGCAAGGAACAGAGTTTTCGACAAACCTAATAGAGTTACCTTTCGAAGAATTGGAAGTGATATTAGGCATGGATTGGTTATCTTTCTACCATGCCATTGTGGATTGTCACTTAAAGCGATTAATCTTGGAAAATTCGAAAGGTGAGGAGATAATAGTAGTGGGAGAAAGGATGAATCCTTTATCTAATATGATTTCAGTAGTTTCTGCGAAGAAGTTGCTATTAGAAGGTTGTCAAGCTTTTCTAGCTAATGTGGTGGATACCAGAACTACTGAAATTAAATTGGAAGATATTCCTATAGTTCGGGAATATCCAAATGTATTTCATGATGAGTTACCAGTATTACCCCCTGATCGGGAAGTAGAATTTAAGATAGAGTTGCTACCTGGTACATCACCCATATTGATGGCCCCGTATAGAATGGTGCAAGCTGAGCTTCGAGAGTTAAAGGCGTATTTACAAGAATTATTGGATCGGGGTTTTATAAGGCCAAGTGTATCACATTGGGGTGCACCAGTGTTAGAAAAAAGAAAGACGGGTCTATGCGACTATGCATAGATTATCGTCAGTTAAATAAGGTGACTGTGAAAAATAAGTATCCTTTTCTGAGGATTGATGATCTTTTTGATCAATTAAAAGGTGCAGCTGTGTTTTCCAAAATTAATCTTCGATCAGGATATCATTATTTGAAAATTAAGGAAGAAGACATTCCAAAGACTGGTTTCTGAACTCGGTATGGGCACTATGAGTTTGTAGTGATGCCGTTCGGATTAACTAATGCCCTGCAGCGTTCATGGATCTGATGAATCAAATGTTTCAGCCATATTTGGATCAATTTTTGGTATTATTTATTTATGATATTTTAGTCTATTCAAAGACAAAGGAGGAACACGATGCTCATCTTCGTGTTGTTCTTCAGATTCTTCGGGAAAAGAAATTATATGCCAAATTGTCAAAGTGTGAATTTTGGCTATCAGAAGTTACTTTTCTTGATCATGTGGTTTCGACAGAAGGAATAAGAGTAGATCCCAAGAAAGTACAAGCCATAACGGAATGGAAAGCTCCGAAGAATATTTCTGAGGTTCAAAGTTTCTTGGGTCTGGCTGGTTATTATCGAAGATTTGTAAATAATTTCTCAATGATTGCCTCACCGCTAACCAAGCTATTAAGAAAGGATGTGCCATTTATTTGGACGGATAAGTGTCAAGAAAGCTTTGAAACATTAAATAGGATTTTAACTGAAGCTCTAGTGTTGGTGCAACCAAATTCGGGTAAATATTTTGTAGTGTATAGTGATGCTTCTCATAATGGCTTGGGATGTGTACTCATGCAAGAGGGAAAGGTAGTGGCTTATGCTTCCATACAGCTTAAGACGCATGAGATGAATTATCCCACCCATGATTTAGAGTTGGCAACATTTGTTTTTGCTTTAAAGATATGACATCATTATCTATATGGAGAACGATGCTATATCTATACGGATCATAAAAGTTTAAAGTACCTGTTAACTCAAAAGGAGTTAAATCTAAGGCAGTGAAGGTGGATTGAGCTCATAAAAGATTATGATGTGGTTATTGACTACCATCTAGGAAAAGAAAACGCGGTAGCTGATGCTCTCAGTAGAAAGACCTTTGCTACTCTGAGAGCTATAAATGCGATGCTAGCTTTGAAAGAAAATGGCGTTTGATCGCTGAATTAAGTTTAAGGCCTACTTTATTAGATCGGATAAAGGAGCTTCAGAAGAGAGATATGTAATGTTTGTGAAGATTCAAACAAGTCAAAAGTGAGGAGAATAAAGATTTTGAAGTTAAACCTGATGGATGCTTGTATTATCGAGGAAGAATTGTTATTCTCGAGGATGAAGAATTAATGTGGTGGTTGTTAACGCGAAGCTGGTGGTGCATCATGAAATGTAGCCTCCGCGGCCTCTTTACCCAGTTCATCCTCCTTGGGAGGCTCCTCTAAGTTAGAAACTTTACGCTTCGATGTAAATTTTGATGATGGGGCCGGTAGAGACTTCATTTGTGTCGTCATAGAGTCAGCTAGATCTGAAAAACTATAAAGAGATTCATTACGAGAAGGTTCAACAATAGCGTCCTTACCTTTTTGTGGTACGTCAGTTGCCTCGGCAATGTTACTCAGCATAGGCACAGATTCAGATGCCAGGGCAAGTAATGCAGGAAGGAATACGGGAAAAAGAACGGTGTTGCTGGGATAATTCTCTAGGATCACTCTCATGAGGGCTGTGTCACAGTCCTTCATGTAACGCATAAACAACAGTTGTCGTTCCTCCATCTTGTCCAACCGTTGTGCAAAAGGACGAAGGATTTTGGTAATCCCTTCTATACTTGTTGTGGCATGTATACTTGCCGTGGCATGTACACTTGACTGGACAGTTGATGGAGCAGAAGGCTTTTTCACCGTAGGCGGTTCTTTTATCGATTCCTCACGCAGCAAACGCATACATTGGCTCCGGGACCACCCGTTCCTCTCAGTCAGTTTCTCGTCCATAACGTCATTCAGTACATGTTCTTTTTCACACAATCAAGATATCAAATTGGGGAAAAAGAGTGCTCCTATATCCTTTTTACTACAAGCATATATTTCATCAACAATTATCTTCCCAATATCAATAGCACACTTGTGCAAAATAGAATGAAGCAATAATAAACGAGAATAAGAAACAGTGGTATTATGGGTAGTAGGCATCAAACTAGTTTTTATAAAATTATTCCATAGTTTGGCCTCGGGTTTTAACAAGATACGATTTATCGTGCCCTTCAAGGCTCTGTCATTCCACTTGGCTCCCTTTACGGTAAGATCTTGGAAAACCTTCTCCACTTCCTCGGCTGTGATGTGCTCAACGAACTCGGCATGCTTATCCTTCTCCACATAGAGCCCATAGTATATGTTGATCAACAGCATCAACAAGAATCACCCTACCTCGCACAAAAACACAAGGGTTATCTTGATTTGAAACATGAGCATAAAATTCCCTTACCCATGAGACATTGCCCAGTTTTGGCTGTTCACAGAAAATTTTCCATTGATGGTGCTCAATTATCTTGAAAATTAAAGCTTCAAGGCCATAGTTCTTGAGGGAAACATCATATTCGAACCCTTGCTCTTCCTACACCCTTCGATTTGTAAAATTGGCATGGTACCTCTTTTCAATGATTAGAGATGAAAACCGGTGGAAAGATGGCTCGATTGCTCTTAAAGAACTCGCCTTGGGTATAGTCTTAAGATTCTTGGCCATGGCTTTTTGGTTCTTGATTGGAAAAGAAAAAAAAGGAAACAAGAGAGGAAACTTAAGAGTTGCAAAGATGAGAAAGAAGTAAAAGAGAAAGATGAAGTAGATGGAAATATTAATGGTTGAGTGAAGGTTTGGTAGAAGTGATGGATTGGATGTTCAATCAATGAGGGGAAAAAAGTAAAAGGAGGTGAAGGTTGGTGCGGCTAGGTATAAGAAGAGGGAAAAAATTTTGGGTGAAAAATTTCAAAAGGGTAATTAAATCCCCATTGAAATAGCCAAAAATTTAAATCCCCTAGATCATCCTATTATTCACTTCATTGGATAGATTTCATTCTAATGAAATTCTATCCTAAGTTCAACTCCTTTAAAACTCTTATCCTAAAAAACAAAACACAAAATAATAATAAATAAAATTAAAAATAAAAGATAAAGAGATAAAGGCTAAAGATAAATATCAAAACAAAATTAAGATAAAAATCAAAGACCTAAAATCTAAAAACAACGAAAAAATAAATAAAACAAATAATATAAAAAATGAAAATAATAGACTAAAATGAAAAACCCAAAAATTAAAATTAAACAACTAGAAATTTAAAAAACTTTTAGAAAGAGCATTTTCATTCATCTCCTAAAGTTACAGTATCCTTATCGTGAGTCATATGTGCACCAACATAGTGCTTCAACCGTTGTCCGTTAACCTTGAACTCATATCCATCCACTGTCGATTTAATCACCACAACCCCGTGAGAATAAAGTTTTACAACCTCAAATGGCCCAGGCCATCTTGACTTCAGTTTCCCGGGAAAAAGCTTAAGGCGATAATTGAAGAGAAAAACTAATTGCCCTGGCAAGAATTGCCGCGGCAATAGCTTCTTGTCATGCCAACGCTTGGTTTTTTCTTTATAGATTTGGGCATTGTCATATGCTAAAGCACGGAACTCTTCTATCTCGTTTAGGTCTATTAGACGCTTATGCCCTGCACTTTCCCAATCCATATTCATGGTTTTGATAGCCCATTAGGCTTTATGCTCGATTTCCACTGGCAGATGGCAAGTCTTGCTATAGACAAGTTTGTATGATGACATGCCTAATGGTGTCTTGTATGCTGTTCGGTAGGCTCAAAGAGCATCATCAATCCTCAAAGACCAATCCTTTTGAGAATGGTTAACAACTTTCTCAAGGATCCCCTTCAATTCAAGGTTGGAAATTTTAGCTTGCCCGTTAGTCTGTGGGTGGTACGCTGTGGCAATTTTATGTGTCACACCAAAGCGCTCCAATGTCTTGGCAATCAATTTATTGTCAAATGTGTGACCTCATCGCTGATAATTACCCTTGGTGTCCCAAAACTTGTAAAGATATTCTTCTGTAGGAACTGTTACACAGTCTGTTAATCATTCTTGGGAACTGCAACTGCCTCTACCCATTTAGACATATAGTCCACGGCGAGTAGGATATAGAGGTTGCCGAACAATGATGGGAAAGTCCCCATGAAGTTGATTCCCCATACATCAAATAATTCTACCTCATGGATATTCTGCAATGACATCTCATGCCGCCTTGATATGTTTCTCGTTCGTTGACAACAATCACACCCTTGCAGAAATTATGAGCATCTTTGTAAAGAGTAGGCTAGTAAAAATTGGACTGTAGAACTTTGGTTGCTGTGCGAGTTCCTCCAAAATGACCTCCTTAGGGTGAAGAGTGGCATTGTTGAAGCACATTTTGTTGTTCTTTCTCAGGGACACATTGTCGTATGACCTGATCTGTATATTGTTTAAACAACAGAGCCTTATCCCAATAATAATACTTGGCATCGTGTCGGAATCGCTTTTTTCCTTGGTGAGTAAGGTCATAAGGTAAAATACCACTAACCAAAAAATTTACTATATCTGTATACCAGGGTGTTGCCAAGGCAATTAATAACTGCTCATCCGAGAATACATCATGGATCTCCAATGAGTCAATGTCTATGTCGCCTCCGTCCAGCCTTGACAAATGATCAGCCACCTGGCTCTCCGTTCCTTTCCTGTCCTTAATTTCAATGTCAAATTCTTGTAAAACAATATCCAACGAATTAGACGAGGTTTGGCATTTTTATCAATCAAATACTTAATTGTTGAATGGTCAGTGTGGACAATTACCTTTGTACCAATCAAGTAGGAATGAAATTTGTCAAATACGAAAACTACAGCTAGTAGTTCATTTTTTTGTCTTAGTGTAATTCAATTGAGCGCCATTAAGGGTTTTCCTAGCATAATATACCATATGGAAAATTTTACCTCTCCGTTGTCCTAGAACAGCCCCTACCGCGTAATCGCTCGCATTACACATGAGCTCGAAAGGTAAGGTCCAATAAGGGGGAATGATAATAGGTGCCATGGCAAGTTACTTCTTAAGGCTTTCAAACGCTTTAGCACAAGATTCATCAAAATTAAAAGCCTTGTCCTGTTTAAGCAAGTTACACAAGGGTTTAGAAATCAAAGAAAAATTATGAATAAACCTTCTATAAAAACCTGCATGTTTGAGAAAGCTTCAGATCCCTTTGACTGAATTTGGTGGTGGCAATCTCTCAATCATGTCCACCTTGGCTTTGTCTACTTCGATTCTCTTCGATGAGATCTTATGCCCGAGCACTATACCTTTATCCACCATAAAATAGAACTTCTCTCAGTTTAAAACTAGGTTAGTTTATTCACAATGTGCCAACACCTTCTCCAAATTGCCAAGGCAATTCTCGAAACTGTCTTCGAATATAAAATTCATCCATAAAGATTTCGAGGAAATTTTCCACCATGTCGGAGAAGATCTCCATCATACATTGCTGGAAGGTCACCAGGGCATTACATAGTCCAAACGACATTCTTCAAAATACGTATGTACCATACAGGCACGTGAAAGTCATCTATTTTTGATCCTCCGGTGCTATAGAAAATTGGTTATACCCTGAGTATCCATCAAGAAAATAATATAAAGGTTTACCTACAAGTCGATCAAGTATTTGGTCGATAAATGGTAAGGGAAAATGATCTTTCCTAGTAGCCTTATTTAACTTGTGGTAATCCATACAAACTCTCCAACCAGTGACAGTTCTAGTTGGAATGAGTTCGTTGTTTTTATTAGTTACCACCGTTATACCTCCTTTTTTCGGTACACATTGTACCGAGCTTGCCCATGAACTGTCGAAAATAGGATATATAATACCGGTATCAAATCACTTGATGATCAATTTCATCAAAACTTCCTTCATGGCAGAGTTAAACTGCCTTTGTACCTCGATAGAGTTTTTATGGTCATCTTCTAGCAAGATCTTGTGCATACATACTGGCGTACTGATTCCCTTCAGATATACAATTGACCAACCTATTGCCTTTTTTTGTAATGCCAGCATGGCAATCAACCTCTCTTCTTGTTCAGGGTTCAACTTAGAAGAAATGATTACGTGAAAAGTTTTATTGGTTCCCAAATAAAAATATTTCAATTGCCCTGGCAATGGTTTTAACTCTAAAATGAGGGGTTGTTCAATGGAAGGTTTCTTAGGTTTACATTCCTTACTTGAATAATCAAGAGATTTGAAACTTTTACCTGGTCGAATTACCATCCATTTCACTTTCTGTTGTGCCTCAATGTCTGATTCTTCAGGCTCTCCTGTCTCGACAAGCAAATTACCTTGGAAATACTCTTCTATGTCAAAATTAAATTCTGCGGTGGCCTGAATGACTTGCACTCTTCTAGATCATCAGCATGCTTCAAGGTTTTGAAAACATTGAGCGTGACTTGTTGATCATTCACTCTCATGGCGAGCTCTCCTCTTTCGACATCAATCAATGTCCTTTCCATTGCTAAGAACGGTCTTCCAGGAATAACAGGCACAGACTCATCTGCTTCACAATCCAAAACAATAAAGTCATCGGGAAAAATAAACTTATCCACCCTTACTAAGATGTCTTCGATTTTTCCTTCTAAATGCACATAAGTTATATCCGCAAGCTGTAGCATGACTGTAGTGAGTCTCGCCTTCCTTATGCCCAATCTTTGAAAAACAGATTTTGGCATAAGGTTTATGCTGGCTCCAAGATCGCATAACGCCTTTTTGACATAGTGATTGTCGATTGCACAAGGTATTGTAAAACTGTCAGGATCTTTTAGTTTGTGTGGTAAACGGTTGTGCAGCATTTCCATACACCCCTTCGTCACATCAATTATCTCAAACTCTCTGAGCCTAGTTCGCTTAGAGAAAATGTCTTTAAAGAACTTAACATAGTTTGGCATTTGTTATATTGCTTCCAACAATGGCAAGTTGATGTGAACTTGCTTTAGGATGTCAAGAAATTTCTTGAACTGGTATTCGTGTTTGTGCCTTTTCAGCCTCTGTAGGAATGGTGGTAGAATTTTGACCTTTTGATCTTTTCCTTTCCCATTCGATTTGGAATTCTTGGATGGACCTTCCGCGGCAAGTGGACTTGCCGTTGCCGTAGAAACTACTAAAGGTTCATCATCAAATATTGCCATGGTATTGTTGCTGGATACATCTTTATGGATAGGATTACTATCCTTTGATTGGATGGGTCTCTTATTGCTTTTGTTCTACTTCGGGTGGTTATCACCTTACATTGTTAATGGCCCATTCCTCGAACAACCTCAGTGTCGCTGGGCAAACCTCCTTGTGGCCTTGTATTTAGAATCTGAGCAAATTGCCCAACTTGTGACTCCAATGCTTTTAAGGCCGCTCTTTGACTCTACATCTGCATCTCAGTCCTGTTAATAAAAATGTCAGTCTTTTTCATGAAAGTACTAGTCTCGACCATATAAGATTCAATTTTAAACATGAAAGCATTTAAAGAGTTTTCCAAAGAATTAGTTGATGTTGACTGTTGCTGGGGCATTTGTTGCCGTGACATATTTTGCTAGAATCCCGATGCTTTCACATTCTGGCGTTGCTGATTATTGTAGTTGTTATAGTTACTCTATGAAAAATTGGGATTTTTTCCAGGCCAGATTATATGTGTTGAAATATGCATTGTTGTTCTGGTTGTAATTCCTAACATAGAAACTGGACTCTGGGTTCTGCGTACACTCAGAAGAATCATGGTTAACATTACATAAATCACAAATTGGACCTATTACCTTGACCTCTTGTAGGTTGCTGGGTCTCTGCGTATTCATAACCATATTGGTTAATGTAGATAACTGTGCTAAAATAGTATCTGACAATTCTAGCTCAATTATCGAGGCATTTCGCCTGACAAATCCCCTTATAGTGTTTGGGAACTGATAATCATTTTTGGCAATTCTGTCCAAAATCTCCCAATCCTCCTCTACTGATTTGTTTAGAAGTATTTCATTCGCCGAGGCATCTAGCATCATCCTCGTCGGTGTGTTGACTGAATTATAAAACATTGTTACTTGCGTCCAATCTTTGAATCCGACATGGGATATTTGCGTAAAAGCTATTTATAGCGTCCCCAATCTTCGTACATAGACTCATCATCTACCTGACAAAAAAAAGTAATGTCATTACATAGTTTATCAGTCATATTTGTAAAACTAAATCTAGAAAGAAAACTCTGGCATAGATCTGTCCAAGATTATAAAGATCCGGATGGGATACTATTTAACCATGATTTCTCCCTATCCCTCAGTGAATAGGGAAATAATTTCAGCCTCAGACATCTTCAGGGACTCCTTGTTGCTTAAATGAATTTTAAATTTCCAGGAATGATTTGAGATGTTGTCTATCATCCTCAGTCGCTGACCCGCCAAACTAACCAACTATGTTGATCATATTAAACATCACATGCTTCAACTAAAAGTAAGTGGCTTGAATTTTTAGGTGTGGCAACTCCTGAAGTGAAACCGTTAAGATCTTGCTCTAAGTAGTCCCGAATGGGTCTATTTCTTACAATAGCAAGTTGATCTCGTATGTTTGCCACATCTCTTACTACAGCATTCTGATTGCCATTGGCATTCAGGTTGCCTGCAGGATCATTAGGTGGATCTGCCATTTCTGCTCTCAAATCTCTTCTATGTCTATGAAGAACGCGTTCAATTTCTGGTTCAAATGGATAATCTGATGCTGTCGGTCTTGCCCTGGTCATACACCAATGCAAAAGCAAAGTTATTAGCCTCTTGAAACTGAACACAAATATAAATTAAATGAATAAGGTGCAAGAAAATAAAAACAAAGTTGCTATTTTCGATCCCTGGCAACGGCGCCAAAAACTTGTTGCGTGTTTTGGGTGCTTCGTAATTGGTACAAGTATACACGTCGCAAGTTATAGTATAGTAAGATATCGTCTCCACAAGGATTGGTGGAACTCTGATTTTTAACTTCTCGCAATGAAAAGATAAATGAATAGTAATGTTAGGTGTTTGGAAGTAACGAATAAAATAATTAAACAAGTAAAATAAATGACGAAAGTAATCAAATAAGAGAGTAGGCCGGGTTATCATGAGTAGTGGTGTGAGGGCTATTCAGATTATCGTGGCATTTATTGTTGAGGCAACTCAATTGCTAAGGCAACTAAGACCGGCTGAATTGCCATTACAACTAGGTCACAAATTATGCCGTGGCAACTGGACTGGTTCGATTGTCGTGGCAACTGGGTTCCTTCCTTCAAAGCTCGGTGAAGCGTTCTTCAATGTCTTCTTGTTATCTCTAACCGAAGAACTAGCTAATTGTGCACACCTTGGTGATACATCCCTACGTTAACCTTAGGTGAACAACAACCAATCTACGCTCCTCTTAGCCGTTAAAATCCAATCATTATTCCTAAGGTGGATTAATCTTCATCAACGAATTTTTGAATGAAGATCATGTTCATTCGTTTCTTGAATCCAATTTTCCCAAGTTTAAAAAAATTGACAGCTCTCGAGATCCTCTCCCAATTCACTCGAAATCAAAATTAAGAACCAAGAATGAACAAACTTTGAATTTAAATTGCAATACAAAACCTAAACCATCCAAATGTTTATCACAACCACAAACCCAAATAACCCCAGCCAATTTAAATTAGTTCATGGCTGGGGAAGAAGAAAAAGCAATAAAAATAATCACAAACATGGATCGCATAAAGTAAAAATAAAGAAGATAAAATGTGTGATCAGTCTTCTCTCTAAGATCCGATTCCCTAAAGTTCGACTCCTCAAAGTTGTGATTTGATCTTCTATTTAAAAAGGGATGATACGATCAGCTTTGTTGTTGATAAGGAGGATTTAAATGCGTTTGAATTCTTTGGAGATATGATCCTTATCTGATCAGGCATTTGAAATTTGAATATGGGCTTTATCTTCTGTGATCTGGATAATGTTGCAGATAATGTTGTATTAATCCAGAATTATCCAGTTATGCCACGGTAATCTGTATCGGCAAATCTTCATATATGACCTCTTCTTACCATGACAACTCCTTCAGAAATGACCCCTACTTGCCACGACAATCTCCACTTGCCACGACAATCCAGTCCTTCACAAAATAAAGCACACCAACAACGATTTTTCTTGAAAAACCAACCAAATGCAATTCCAAACTCATTAACTATGGAAACTAGAAAACTATGCATGAATGCTTATCAATGCAACTAAAATGAGCCTAAGTCTAACAATAATATGAGTAAAAAGGGCAAGAAAAAATAGTACTTTTGCACACTCATCAAGCACTAAGACCAATCACTCATGTATCTAGTACCAAGTGACTTAGTTTGACAATCATGCTTCTGCTGTGTTAAAGGCTTTGTTAGTGGATCGACAATGTTATCATCTGTTAGTACTCTACATATTCAGATATCTCATCTATCTATAATTTCTCAAATGAGATGGTAACGCCTAAATATGTGTTTGGACCATTGGTGGGATATGGGTTCTTTTGCTTGTACGATGGCTCTATTGTTATCACAACGTAGGTCTGTAGCATTCAATAAGCTTGGCACAACCCCTAGTTCAGGTATGAACTTCTTGATCCAAACACCCTCTTTTGCAGCATTGCATGCTGCAATATACTCAGCTTCTGTTGTAGAATCAACTATTGTATCTTTCTTTAAACCTTTTCAGCTCACAGTGCCTCCATTAAGGCAAAACAAAAAACTCGATTACGATCGTGAATCATCCTTATTGATTTGAAAGCTGGCATTAGTATAACCTTTGATATTTAGCTCTTCCTCACCTCCATAGATAAGGAATATATCTTTAGTTCTTCTTAAGTACTTAAGGATGTTTCTTTAACTGCGACCCAATGACTTTCATTGGGATCTAACTAGTATCGACTTGTCATACTTAAAGTGTATGATACATTTAGACGAGTACATAGCATGACATACATGATAGATCCAATTGCTGAAGCATATGGAATCTTATTCATGCGCTCTCTTTCTTCCATACTAAATCTTTTTAGTACTTTATCTATGTATGTATTTTAATTGAGTCCTAAGAGTCGTCTCGATCTATCTCTATAAATCTTGACTCCTAATATGTATGTTGCCCTACCCAAGTCTTTCATGGAAAAAAAATTTCCTAACTAAGTTTTTTAAAGAATGTAAGCTAGGTATGTCATTTCCTATTGTCAGTATGTCATCCACATACAATACCAAGAATATGGCAGTGCTCCTACTAATTTTCTTGAAAACACATGGCTCATCCTCATTTTTGATAAAATCAAACTCTTTGATTGCATCTTTAAAACAAAGATTCCAACTTTGAGAAGATTGCTTCAATCCATAAATAGACCATTGTAGCTTGCATGTTTTTTTCGACATCGTTTGGATCGACAAAACCTTCAGGTTGTGTCATATACACATCCTCATCTAGTTTTTCATTAAGGAAAGCGGTTTTAACATCCATTTTCCATATCTCATAATCATAAAATGCAGCTATCGCAAGTAAGATCCAGATGGATTTAAACATAGCAACAAGAGAAAATGTTTCATCATAGTCTATACCATGAATTTGACAAAAACCCTTAGCGACTAATCACCATTTGTATGTTTGTTCATTACCATCCATGTCGATTTTCTTTTTGAAAAACCATTTGCACCTTATGGGGTTAATACCTAGAAGTGGGTCAACCAAGGTCCAAACTTGGTTTTTTGACATAGAATTCATCTCGAATTTCATGGCCTGTAGTCATTTCTCAGAGTCTGGGTCCGTCACTGCTTCTTGATAAGTCTTAGGCTCATCTTGATGCATGAAGAGAACATCACCATGCAATGTGACAAGAAATCTATATTTCTCAAGCGCATTGCGTTTTCTCAAGGATCTTCACAATGATTGTGTTTCCAAAATAGTTAAATGTTCCTCAACAACTTGTGGAACTTTTTTTTTCTTCAATCTCTGGTTCAAAGATTTGTGGTTGATCTCGAATTTTATTGAGTTCAATATTTCTCCCACTTTCTTTTCTGAAAATATTCTTTTTCTAGGAAGATTCCTGTTCGAGCAACAAATACATTATTCTCGGTAGAATTAAAGAAATAATATTCTTTAGGATAACCTACAAAATTCCATTTATGAGATTTGGGTTCGAGCATTATAGACATATGATGTTTAACATAAGCTTCACATCCCCAAATTTTCATAAAAGATATACTGGGACGTTTCTAATATATATCCCACGTGGTGCTTTTTAACTGATTTAGATAGAATACGGTTTTGTGTGAAAGCCATTGTTTCTATTGCATGTCCCTAAAAATAAACTATAAGATTAGCATGACTCATCATTGATCAAACCATGTCCAATAGTGTTCGATTTCTTCTTTCGAAAACTCCATTCCATTGTGAAGTACCATGATGTGTAAGTTGTGAGACAATCTCACATTCCTTAGGAAGGTCCAGACTCTAAGCTTAAGTATCCTCCTCCTCGATCTGATCGAAGAGCCTTAATACTTTTTCCTAGTTGGTTTTGTACGTCATTTTTAAATTCCTTGACCTTTTCAAGGGTTTCGGATTTATGATGTTTTAGGTAAATGTACTCATATCTACTGAAGTCTTATGTGAAAGTAATGAAGTATTGAAACCCTCATCTGGCTTGTGTGTTCATTGGTTCACATACACCACTATGTATTAATCCCAATAAATCACTTGCTCTCTCACTTTTACCATCAAAAAGAGCTTTGGTCATCTTTCCAAATAAACAAATAAATCCAAAAATTCATCTTTATGAAGTTTTGAAATGTGTTTTTCACTTATGTGACCCAAGCGACAATGCCAAAGATAAGTTTGATTAGAGTCATTTGTTTTTGAACTTTTCGTATTTATGTTGTAAATGGAATTCTCTTGATCCAAAATATAGAGACCATTTATTAATTGTGCCACACCATAAAAAACATTATCAAGATAAAAGAACAACAATTATTCTTAATAACTATCTCAAAACCAATATTGTCTAAACAAGAAATTGAAATAATGTTTTTAGTCAAACTAGGCACAGAATAACAATCTTCTAAACATAAATTAAGTCCACTAGGCAACGATAAAGTATGCGTTCCTATAGCTAATGCAACAACTCTTGCTCCATCACCAACCCATAGGTTCACATCTTCTTTTCTCAAAATTCTACTCTTTTGTAGTCCTTGTACATATGTAAAAAATATGAGAACCACAATCAGTATCCAATACCCAAAAAGTAGGTGTTGATAAGTTAATATCAATAACATAAATATCTGAGGCAGACGCTCTGCTTTCATTTGCCTTCTTGACCTTTTTAGGATAAATGGGGCAATCCTTCTTCCAATGACATGTCTTATTACAATAAAAACATTTTTCTTTCATGATATGTCAAGGAAGTTCGCGTCGTTCAACTTATCCTTCTCAAGGACCGTAATGATAACTAATTTGTATTTGCCATAATATGTCTACGATAATAAAATATGATTTTTTGAGTAAGTATACCAAGTTCGATTATAAAAGGAATTTATACTCCCACTACCTTTATTAAACTTAATAGCCCTCAAATATTAATGTCGAAAATACTTTCCGTAAAGTTTTTCTAGTGGGTAAGGATCTAAAATTCACATTCTCTTAAGTCATCTTTGGCTTTTCTCTTAAGATTATGGTTTATCTAGGTAAGCAACATTTTCTAATTACATCTCAAGTAACTCCATTTGGTGAACAACTCTTGTTTATAATCATCTTATGATTATCCAAATAACTAGCCTTTAGGTTTCTAATCCTATTAGAGTAACCTAGTTAAGTCTTTAATCAATATTATAACCAACGAATATCACTTACTTATTCTTCGCGTTTGGCCAAGATAGATACAAGTACCTCACTTTGGTAGAACCTACATTGTATCGATCTAAAATTTAACAAGGATTAACATTGGGAAGCAATAAAAGACTTAATATTTTGTTGAGGAGTTTGTGAATATTATCTCACCATTTAATATTTGATCCGATCAATTAACTAGCATGCATCTCATACATTCATTTTATCATATACATGAAAGCAGTAAAATATGAATGCAATAGTTATAGCCCATATCCTAAGGTGGCTCGTCCCAAGCCAATGGGAGAACCAAATTATTCTAAGGATAAAATCACTTCTCAAGCATCTTTCTATTGGCCCATACTTCTCTTCCTCTAGTCCATGCTTCTTCGTATAGATTACAGAATTACAATAGAAGTAGAGAAATGCACGATACGCGGGAACCTTATAAATAAAACTAAATGGGCTATTGGGCTATAACCATGTATTCCAAACACTGTGCATATCAAACATAATAACAAAGTAGTTTGTTATTAAGGTCTTACTAGATTGTTCCTGTATAGGGGTCAAGAAGCGGAGCCCCTTGCGGGGGTCTGGCGGTTGCGAAGCCCGATGGCAGAGTACTACTGACCGATCAGCGGTAGGGAAATTTTTAAAGATTAACATCTTAATTGCTATGTAAAAAAACCTCACAATTTGATAACTTTGATCAACATTATCTTATTTTTCAAGATTTTAAAATTCATGAGGTTTTTACTGAAATAACTCTTATTATTTTCCCTGCACGATGTCTATAGACTAACCATTAGTCTAATATATAACTATAACCTGCGTATGTTAACACTTAACATCTAAAACCCTAAAACTCTATATTGAATATGCTAATAATTAACATATAATATTTTAAACCCTATCAGCAAAGATCCTAATGATTAACTCTTAATCATCGATCTTAGGAACATCTTTTAACTGGATTAACAGATTAACAATGAATGAATCAATTTGCTCGTATAAATATCATATATTTGCTAAATAAATCAAAAAAATAACATGTATCTCATACAATTAAATCACCCAAGTAATTAAAACCCTAATCCGTATCATACAAGTGGCTCTAATACCACTGTTGGGTCACACCGGCACACCTCATGGCGTAGCGGAAAAAATATCCGGCGATCATTACTAAAGATCTATGTACGAGGAACGAATTGGGGTGAATAAGGGTAAATAATTACCTATTTAAAATTTGTAATTCTGAATTTGGAGGAGATAAATATCAATCACGATGTCGATTCCTAAGCCACAAAAATAACGCTCCAACCTCTACGTAGTTCACCTAGTTGAAACGAGCATATAAAAACTCTCTAAACTATTTAGAGGGCTTTTCCAAAAAGCATTAATGACTGCTAGATCTTTCATGCCTTTATATAGCCTTTGTAATCCTAATTCAGCTCATATTAGGATTTCAATAGATTTATATATATTAATATATATAATCCTAATTTAACTTTAATTATAATTTCAATATATATATATATATATAAATATATATAATCCCAATTCAACTTAATTAGGATTTCAATATATATATATATATATATATATATATATAATATATATAATCCCAATTTAACTTAATTAGGATTTCAATATATATTAATATATATAATCCCAATTCAACTTAATTATGATTTCAATATATATTAATATATATAATCCCAATTCAACTTTAATTAGGATTTCAATATATATATATATTAATTTAAATCAAATTATATTATTTATATATTAAAAGATTCATAATTGTAATAATTATTTTCTTTTAATATTTATCCAACAGTTAAATTATATATATCAAATATATATTAATTTAACTAAATTCGTGTACAATAAATTTGTATATATATAATTCGTTTAATATATGTTCATTTCAACTGTGGGTGTGACCCTGTAGGTTCTTTGTAACGTTAGTAGTAAATATTAGAACATTTATAATATTACAAACAATGAGTGACATCTAGCAGTATGTCATTGTCACATAAGTTACAAGAAATCATGATTCGACATAACCTCTTCGTGATTAACTTTTTTCATGTATTACATCCTTTTGTCTTTATATCTAGATTGGACACAAGTCATGGAATAGTCACACTTGTATAGTCCATCTAATATTTCTTGATATCTTGAGTAGACTATTATAAACAAATAACTATGATATCTCATATCAACTTATTCGAGCAAGGTCATGTATTTCTAGTCTCACTAAATCAAGTGGCCTACGATATTACTCCTATTATGTAGGAGGGACAAATACTATCTTGATAAACCATATCCCATTACATAAATTGTAACATATCCAATATCAGTCTTTATAGTGTAGTCAGTTACAACACACATTTGACTGTATCAAAATATGTCACTCACGATGTTGAAATAATAATGGTCTCAAGTCCAAGGATCATACATGTAGTTATCACTATGAGCAATATTGTGACAGTCACATAATAATCCAAGAAACATGCTTATAGCGGGCCAATCCAGTATGTTTTTCTCTAACACATACTTATGTATTGATTTTGAGATCTCCATGTCAATGACAACACTTTGTCATCAATCAACTACATACTAGTCTTAATGCATTATTGTTGTCCATGCCCACAATAATACTCGACTAAGGACATTTAAGAATAACCATATTATTCTAAGGACTTTATTATAATTCAGTTTATTTATGCACGCAGAATTGTAACTGAAAATAATAATGACAATACCTCTTTATGAAGAAACAAGGTAAAAACAAATGTCATTTACAATCATCTTATGATTGGTCTTTGGGCATACTCTAACACCAAAAAAAGCCCAAAGAGTCTATACCGTGGAAAACTCTTGTGCTTGAAAATTGTCCTTACAATCCTGGTGTATATGGCTACATGGAGGACCATAAATGGAACCAGTAGCAAAATTCTTCATGGTATGATCAAGAAGCACAATTTGTTTACCATGACAGTTTTGCCGCAGCAACAAACATGCCTTGGCAATGTAGTCCTCATCAAGAACATTCAAATTCCTTGGAGAAGATGTTCCAAGCTTTCATGGCTAGACCAGACTCTCTTATCGAATACAATCAATTGCCTCAGCAATGTGGTAACCTTCAAGAGCTATAAAATTCCATTGATGCGAGAATAGCTCAGATGGATGTACTCTTGAGAGATTTAAAAGATCAATGAGGAGATTCACATATGCCATGGATAACATGCCCTAACAATTAATTCCTAGGGATACTGAAATCTGAAGGCAAGAGGACAAGGAAAATGCAAAGAGATCTCTCCGATGTGTGAGGAACAACTAGAACCTCCAAGTCGAGAGCATGCCAATGAGAAATATTGCCCAACACTTGATGAGCCTATACAATGAATCACCACAACAACCATTGGGGAGCATGAACAGAGCAATGCCGCAACAAAATTCAATGAGGTTGAAAAGAGTAATGCTACAACAAATTCTGTGGAACCTGATGCCCAAAATATTACAACAATGTTGACACTGAAGCAAAAATTTGTAGATTTCTCTTATCAACAACTGCCACGACTATGGCATGACCACATGCACGATCAATACAATGGCAATACTGTGTTAATGAAATATGTGCTAGTGATGGTTGAACATTTTGAATTCTTTAAAAAATCATCTCATCCATTGTAGGTATTTATTTTGTAACCAACATTGTTAGATGTTAAGCCATCAAAAAGCATCATATGATCGTTTAGAAGACGACACTCTTAGTGATGCACAAACATCTCTACTGATGAAGTTGTTTGAAAAGCATAAAAAAAAATTGGTTGGATGCCAAGAGATTTTCAGAAAATTGGTCATTCTCTTGACATGCATAAAATTTTGGCAGAGGATTGCCACAATAATTGGTTGGAGCAGCAATTCCCATAACAATGAAGGTTGCGTCCAACTATGATGGAAGTCGATGAGAGTAAGGTAATCAAATGGTCGGGTGCTGATATAATTTTCCTATTAATATATTCATTTCTTAGGAACAATATTAAGGTGGAAAGTATTCATGAACTACAAAGGAACACGAAAGAAAGACACCTCTACCAAGGTAGCACAAGTGGGTAGTTGTAATCACATTAGCCCCACTCTTTTTGGGCAATATTGCCACATGATGAAGGGTATTAATGGACTATAAGAAGTATCGAAAATGATCCCCATCAAGATTTCTTTAAGCAAGGTGTTGAAAGAAGGCCAGACAATCAGACCTGTCATGGCAAAGGAACATGCCACAACAACTACCCCAACCCTAGAAAAACTCTTTAGCCCACTACTGAATTTATTGGAGCATATTGAAGCAGAGCATCAGTGTAACACCCCGAAAAATGGGCTAGAAGATTCTGGTGAATTATCGAATTCGGGTTAGAATGTTGGCTAGGTTTTATCTAATTAATTAATTCCAAAAAATAATTTGGGTTGATTAAATTGATTTCTGATAAATTTATCGTGGCAAATAATTGAGAATATATTCAATGGTTTTATTAAAATATAAAATTTAGTTTGAGTAATTATTAAATGGATCGATTTAATATTAAATTAAATGTGGCTATTTTGCAATAGTTGTAAAATATTAGTGATGACAATATTGTAAAAAGGAATTAAAGTGATATTTTATTGGGATTATTAAACCAATTATTAATATATTTTTTCCCTCTCATTTTTAACAAAAAGAAGATGACGGTTATTATTTTCCCAAAGATGAGAAAACACATCTAAGCTTTTCTCTCATTTTCTCTCTTAAATTTTCCAAACACAATTTAAAGAACATTGGTTTTTCTTCTTGATTTTCATCTCTTTTATATCGTAAATGATTTCTAATCATCAATGTAGCAACAGCTAGTAGTCTTCATCAAATCTTCTTGGAATTCATGTTCAAGTGGAGGATGATGTTTTCAATTTTTTTCCTATCAATAGGGTAAGCTTTTGATTTCAAAGGTTGTCTAATTATTTTCAATTGATTATCTATCATTTCTATTAGAGTTTGTGAATTAAAATGAATTTAATTTGATTTATTAGATTTCTTGGATGATAAATGGTGATTATGATTTGATAGATAAAATCAAGATGTTTTGATTGGATTGATAGTTAATTTTATGGGTAAGATGAAATCTAATATCAATTTTATGACATTGATTCCGAAATTAACCTAATTGGTTAAGTTTAGATTTGAGTTCTTGAATGAGGTGATTGGTAGAATGGTTGATTTAATTGTTGGTGCATATATTAGGTTGCTCCATTTATATTC
Source organism: Hibiscus mutabilis (assembly GCA_019671005.1). Lineage (NCBI taxonomy): Eukaryota > Viridiplantae > Streptophyta > Magnoliopsida > Malvales > Malvaceae > Hibiscus > Hibiscus mutabilis. The sequence goes on along the minus strand of CM033754.1, from coordinate 9,239,394 downwards.
GATGAAATGTCCAATAGGTATTGTATCGTAAAATGAAAAAGGGGAATGTACGACCCAAGCAAGGCATTGCGTCAAACAGAGCAGTATGTTGTTGATATTGTTTTCATTTATGTATAAATATTTGGTGGATGTTAATAAAAAAGAGATTAAAAAAAGGGAAATGGCCAGCAGTAGCGTGATTTGGATTGCACCTGCTGCTGCCTTTCATTTGCGTGTTGCAGGCGCGAGTTAGAAGTGCAGCAAGGCACGGCGTTGTGTAGATGCTCGAATGCTAGGAGGTTTTGAATGTCATGAGTTATTTTAATAAAGTGGTTACCTTGGTGTGGTCCTATTGATATTAACACTTGCATTTTCTAATGAAGGTTGACAAGTGTTTGGACGATTTACAGTTAGGCGTCGAGGCGTTGGCATCGAGATGGTAGCAAGTTGGTGAGTACAAATGTGTTTTGGTACTATAAAGAGGTTTTAATTATGGATTTGAGAGTTTAACTTAAGCCTAGCAAGCTAAGCTAAGCTTCGCCTTTGAATACCAATTTGATATGAGTATTGATTTACATATTTTGGTTTAAAAGCATGGATTGGTTTACTTACTGTTTTATGCAACTTTTAAATGATATGCAATGATTTGTCAAGTTTATGGATGCTTAAATGCATTGAGAAATGGTTCCTAAATGGAATGTGGTTGTTGCCTTGGGCAATGTGATTTTGCATATAGAAATGTTTTGTTTAATACATGTGGAAAACAGTAAGTAAATGTGTTTAAAAGTGTATATTGGCTAAGTGACAAAAGGAAATAAAGTATCGGATATAGTTGGCATGCCATAGGGTTTAAAGCGCACTATAATATAAAAGTTGATTGCTCTGCGGCCATCAGAGTATGTAGTGGGCTACTCGGGCTGGTGGTTGCCGCTAGAGTATGCATTAGGCTACTCAGAATGGTGGTGTGTCACTTGTGTATGCAGTAGGCTATCCAAGTTGATGTTGTACCTTGTGTAGGTTTAAGCTAACTCTCCGGATCAAGGTATGGTTTGGTATAGGTGAGTCTACCAGGAAATTAGTGTATCCGATAAGGCTTTTATCACGAAATGACGGTTTATAATGGGTCACTCTAATTGCCAATATATGTGAATCAAAGTGGAAAGCTATTTGCATATGGTTGTTATGCAAGTTATGTTTTCAAAAGAAGTAAGCAAATTGTGTTGCCTTTACACTCATATCTTATTTTACAATGAATGCATGGTTTATGCCAGAAGATATGACGCTTATGATTTGATCAAGCATGTTTTATTTTAATTTCTTAAGAATGAAAAGTTTTTTTTATGAAAGCATGAAGTATATGTTTGAATAAAAATGTTTTGTTTAAATGCTTTAGAATGACGAGTTTGACTTGCTTTAATATGAGCTTTCTAATATCAGTTTTGATTTTGGAAATACATTGATGTTTTATCCTTTTGAGCACATTCACTAAGCATTATGCGCTTATCTTCTCTTTTCTCCTGTCAATGCAGTGAATTAAGCAAGTATGGGGTTGTGGTTCGAGGCAAGAAGTGATCCCAAGGCAAGCATTCTAAAGAGTATGTTTTATGGTGTTATCATTATTTGTAATAAGACAATGTAGTTTAATCGTTGAGATGTTATTTTGTACATGGCTTGATTATATGGTTGGGGTTTATATTATGTTGGATGATGATATTATTCAATGTGGGTTTCTCAGTTTTACATTTATTATACCATATTAGAAGCCCATTGGATCATAATCCTTGATTATAAGTCCCACAAACTCAAAACGTATTTTTTGGGCAAATTGCCTAGTGGGTACCGGTACTAGCCCTCGCATACCGGTACGGTACCCCTTGGGTACCGGTACACACTTGCGTACTGATAAAAATTGAGCTCACTAGAATTTTACAAAGCTTGGGCATATCGGTACGAGTCGACCCATACTAATATTCGCTTGAAGGGCATACCGGTGCAAGTTAAACACAATAATAGTACCCTACTAATAGTTCATCCTCGATGAACAATGTTCTTAAACCCAGAACACTAGGGTATCAGTACTACCTTCCTGTGTATCGATACTGAAGCCTATAAATGGCATCCTAAGATTGGGAAATCGCTTCCCAAACCCTCAATTCACAACCAATAACCTTCAAACTCGATCCTACATCTTATGGGAGTGTTTAAAGTGGTTTACTACAATTTTTACAAGTTATTAACATGAAATCTGGATTATGCCATTAAAGGTTTATAAACGACCAAGCAACCATAACATCACACCAAGCAATAAAGCAATCAAATTTAGGATGTCCATGAAGACAGATGAGTTGGTTGTGTACTAACCTTGCTTCAAAAGTTGGAAACGAAGTCCCCAAGCCAAGCTCCTCAAGCCTACTTCTTCCCAAGATCCTTGGAAGAATTTCCAACCTCTTTCACTACACAAGAAAGTTGTAGAACAAGTTACAACTTGAAGGAGGTGAAAGGGTAACAACACTTACAACTAGACTAGAAAACAAGATTAAATCCTCCTTTAACCCTCCTCTCACAAAACCCATGTCTTTTCTTCCACCACCAAACTTAGAGATTTTTATCTCAAAATGTAGATCCTTGCAAGCTGATTAAACTTCCCTTAAGGTGAATTCTAAAAATCACAATCCAAAACTCAAAGATTCCACCTTTATACTTTGGTTATTGGGAGGGAGATGAGCTTGGATGAAGAGAGAAGACAAAAGGACATTGTGATCTCACCAACAAGCTTTTTCTGTATAGAAATAAAGGAGCCCTCTTCAATCTCTCTTCAAAAAGAAGAAATTACCTCATTACTCCTCCTTCATACTCCCAACTCATCACCCAACCAAAACCCAAGCCCAATAACCAAAATAAGCCCTCGAAGGCCCAATTCCTAGCCCAAACACGAAGTCCACACTCCAGACTAAACTGACCCTCAAATTCTAAAATTTGGGTCGTTACAACTCTCTTCTCTTTAAAGAAAATTTCGTCCTCGAATTTTACCTGATAGAAACAAATACAGATAAAGCAACTTCATATCCTTTTCGGTCTTCCACGTAGCCTCCTCGACTCCGTGGTTCCTCTAGAATATCTTTATTTAACTTCTTGACTCATTTACCCAAAACTCCTATCGGTTCTTCCTCATAATTCAAATCAGTATTAATCTCAATCTCCTCAAGTGGGATCATATACGAAAGGTCAGAACGGTAGCATCTCGACATATACACAAGGAACACATTATGAATGCGTGTCATCTTCAGAGGCAAGGCTAACCGGTAAGCCGCGTGTCTAACTCTCTCTAGAATCTCGTACGGTCCGATAAACCACAAGCTCAACTTGCCCTTTTGCCCAAAGTTAATCACTCTTTTTCATAGTGAAAACTTGAGGAACACTTTGTCCATAACCTCATACTCGATGTGCTTACGTATCCGCATAAGCTTTCTAGCCTTCAAAAGCTGCTTGCATTCTTTCCTCGATGATTTGAACCTTCTCATCAGTTTGCTTAATCAAATTTGATACTGTAATCTTTCTTTCGTTGAGCTTGGTCCAACACAATGGTGTTTTACATTTGCGTCCATACAAGGCCTCAAAAGGAGCCATCTTGATGCTTGATTGGAAACTATTGTTGTAGGCAAATTCAACAAGCAGTAGATGATCTTTCTAACTCCCCTCAAAATTAATGATACAACACTGAAGCATGTCCTCCAAAATCTGGATGACTCGCTCAGACTGACCATCAGTCTGAGGACGAAAAGTTATACTGAAATGCAACCTTGTGTCCAAAGCTTCATGAATTTCTTCCACAGCCTCATTGTGAACCGAGGATCCCTATTTGATATGATTGATGATGGCACTCTATACCACCCATATAGCATCATGCTTCCTTTGGGTCAATAGTAATCCCGTCACAAAATCCATGGTCACTCAATCCCACTTTCATCGTGGAATCTAAATAGGCTGAAGGAAGCCCGAAAGAACTTGGTGTTCGGCTTGAACTTGCTGACAAGCTAAGCATCTGGTCACAAACTTGGATACATCTTTTTTCATACTAGGCAACCAATAAAAAGGACAAATATCTTTTTACATCTTATTGCTACCTGGATGCATAACAAACCTACTACGGTGCACCTCTTGAAGGATACAGTCCCGTAAATCTTCTAAGGTTGAAACATGAAATCAACCTTTAAAGTACAAGATTCCACTATCTCTCACCTCAAAACCAGATGCCTCGTTCTCTAAACCATCTCTATATTTGCCACAGCCTCCTCGTCCAACACTTGCGTTTTCTTGATCTCTTAAACTAAGGTAGGCTCCATATGAAGCTTGACTAACAACACACCATCCTCGGTCATCCTCAAATGGGCAAACATCGCCCTTAAGTCTGACATAGACTTCCTACTCAAAGCATCAACTACCATATTAGCTTTACTAGGATAATACTCTATGATGCAATCATAATCCTTTATCAGCTTAATCCATCGTCTTTGCCTCAAATCAACTCTTTATGGGTAAGCAGATACTTTAAACTCTTATGATCGGTGTAGATATAACACTTTTCTCTGTATAGATAATGCCTCCAAATCTTCAATGCGAAGATGATTGCAGCAAGCTCTAAATCATGCGTGGGTTAATTTCATTCATAAAGCCTAAGTTATCTCAATTCGTAAATAACCACATTACCCTCTTTCATAAGAACACAACCAATCCCACTCAATAAAGCATCATTGAACACAACATAATCTTTCCCTGGCTTGGGTTGCGTCAAAACCAAAGCCTTCTTCAGATAAGCCTTCAACTATTTAAAGCATTGTTGTCTTCTCTCGTTCCACTCAAATAGAACTCCTTTCTGTAACAACTTGGTCAAAGGTGTAACTATGATAGAAAATCCCTTGACAAAACGGTGGTAATATTCGACAAGCCCAAGGAAACTACAGACCTTCTGCATATTCCTAGGTGGTTTCCACTCTACCACTACTTGAATATTTTGCGGATCGACACATATCCCTTATGCAACAATAATATTGCCCAAAAATGCTACCTCGGAGAGCCAAAATTTTCACTTACTGAACTTGCCAAAAAGCTTTTTTCCCTCAAGGTCTAAAGAATAACACAAAGCTGATAATCATGCTCCACCTTCGAGCTCGAAAAGACCAATATATTATCAATGAAAACCATCACAAACTAATCTAGGTAGGGCTGTAAAATCCGATTCATCAGGTCTATAAAAGCTGCAAGTGCATTGGTAAGTCCAAAAGGCATCACCAAGAACTCATAATATCCGTACAGCGCGCTAAAAGTAGTTTTATGAACATCTTCTTCTACCACATTTAATTGGTAGTAACCCAACCTCAAATCAATCTTTGAGAACATACGAGCACCTCTTAATTGGCCAAACATGTTATCTATCCTTGATAGGGGATAAAGGTTCTACACCGTTACCTTATTAAGATGATAATAGTCAATGCACATCCTCATTGAACCATCATTCTTCGTGATAAACAAGATCGATACACCCTAAGGTAATATGCTCGGTTGAATGAACCCTTTTTCCAACAACTCTTGAATCTGATTCTTTAACTCTGGCAACTCTATGAGTGTTATAGGATACAGGGCAATGAACAGTGTTGTTGTGCCTAGTATCACATCTATCCAAAACTCTAGCTCATGATTTAGAGGTAGTTTGGGTAACTCTTTCGAAAACTCATCGGCAAACTCTTTAATAGCTCGAAGGCTCTTAAGCCTCAGACCTTCAACACTTGTATCAACCACTTGAGCCAAGAAGGCCTCAAAACCTTGTAAAGCCCTAGTTTGGGTCCTAAGAGTTTTCTAGGTTGACTAGACGGTCCAGAGGACTGAATTAGAGGATTCGAGTCGATTTCAGGATTAATTTGGAGTAAATATTTTTGAGTGAGATAAAAATATGTAAAACTATTGTAAAATAATTATTATATATATATATATATATAATTTTGTTAAAGTTAATTTTGGAAAATGGAATTTCAAAATTTGACATTTTGGCTGGTGACCAAAATGTAAAGATTGAAAAACTATTTTTAGTGACTATTTTGTAAAAGGGTCAAAACTTAGAATCTTTAAGGAGCTATCAGGATAAAGTTTAATATCAAACTTTTCTTCTTAATTGGTTATTTTTAAAAGTTTTTAAAGGGGTATAAATAGGCTTGGAGAATTAATTTTATAATTAAATTCTAAAAAAAACTTTACATAACTAACTTTTCTCTAAAAGATTTTTTCTCAAATTCTCTCCATCAAAACACTTTTTTACACTTCAATTTTCTCATGCAATTTCTTGATTTCTTCAATCGTTTGATTTCAAATGAGTTTCCTATGATTTCCTATCAAATCCTTATTGTTTTAATCTTGTTTTCTCATGTAAATTCATCCATTTAAGGGGAAAACCAAGGTTAGAGGTGATCTTTGTTCTTCTCCTCTAATACAAGGTTTTTTACTAAAATTCTCAAGTTATTGATCCTTTATAAATGTTTTTAATGAGTTTTAATGATTTAGCTATGGAAAATTGGTTAAATTAAGGTTTAATTGATGAGATTGTTTGATTTTCGTATTGGATCTGTTTTTCTATGTTCTTGATTGTATTAGAACATGATTTTGATGTTTTATAATGTTAATAAGTTGGTTTCAACATTGGAATCCCGAACCTAGGTGAATCTCTAATTTTCTAAGTTGTTAGTTATGAGTTTTTTTAGGAGTTGTGGATGTTTAATGAATGCTAAAGGTATAAGGATGATGTAAATGCTTTTTTGGATGTTAATTGATGATAATTGTTGGGTTAAACCATTAGGTTTTGGCTGGGTTAAATTTGGAAGGTGTTTGATGTTGTTTTTGGTTATTGTGGAGGGAAATTGGTTAGGATTTGATGAGGATTTGTGTGAATTGATGTTAATGGGTCGTTGAATGCATTTTTATGAATTGAAACCTCTATTTTTGTGTGGTTAAAATAGGGGAGGTTGATCCTCAAGCTTAAGGTAAGGTTTTGAAAGCCTTGAAAGCTTGGATTCACATCGTTGATCAAAGTTTTGCATAGTCGGTGACTGAGAACATGGTTTACAGCTTTTCAAAGGTTTAAAAGTTGTGTTCGAGAGTTTAGATTAAGCTTGATATGCTAGTCTAATCTCGGAAGTAAGTAAAGGATGATTTCTCCCTCGTTCTCGGTTTGGCTATTGGTTTTAATGCACTTATTTTGTTGATTTGATTATTCATTGTTTATGCATAATTTAAGCATGGTTTAATGCTGGAAAATGGTTATATAATGAAGATGATGCATTTGGAAGTAATACATGTTTTGATAATGTTTTTGAACATTGGTTAAAGCATGGTTGAATGCATTGGATAAATGGTTTTGATTGATGCATATGAAAACAGTGAGTTAATGTTAATGGAATGAATTATATTGGCAAGTGACGTGGTTTGAAATGATATAAGATATAGTTAGCTGGCAATAGGATTGTTAGTGCTGTAACGCCCCAGTTTTGAGTCTAGCAATTTTGGGGTTCAGTTTGAGGGTCCGGTGGACCGGTATTAGAGGTTCAAGTTAGTTTCGGGATTAAGTCAGATTAAATATTTTTAGAAGTGTTAAAAATATGTAAAAATGCTCTAAAATCATTATTTAATACATTAATGATTGTGGTAAAATCAATTTTGGAAAATGTGTTTTGGAAATCGAACATTTTGAACTAGTGAACAAAATGCAAACTTTGAAAACTATTTTTAGTGGCTATTTTGTAAAGGGTCAAAATATTGAATCTTTAAGGAGATAATAGCCCAAAAGTCTAATTTTAGACTTTATCCTTTAATTGGCTATTTTTAAAAGTGTTTTGGAAAATAAAATAGGTGGGGGGGAATTAATTGATAATTAATTCTTTTAAAACAAAAGTCGCGTAACTAACTTTCTGAAAAACTTTTCTTTCAAAATATCTCCAACCAAACACTATTCTCTTCTTCTAAATCTTCAGGTAAATCTTCCTTTTCTTAAATATTTTGATTTCTAATGGATTCTTAATGGTTTCTAAACAAAACCTTATTGTTTTTACTTTGTTTTCACATGTAAAATAAACCAATTAAGGAAGAAAGCATCCATTAGAGGTAAGGTTCGTTCTTCTCCTCTAATGAAAGGCCCTTTACTGAAATTCCCAAGTTTTTTATCCTTTACAATTGTTTTTTAATGAGTTTTGATAGTTTAATTGAGGAAAATTTGTTTAATTGTGTTTTGATTGGTGAAATTAGTAGATTTTCGAATTGGATCTGTATTGTTGGGTTCTTGATCAGGTTAGATCATGATTTTGATGTTTAATAATGTTAAAAGCATGGATTTAACATTGTAATCATGAAACTAGTTGAATCTCTAATATTAAAGGTTGTTAGTTAAGGGTTTTTTGAGGTTTTTGGTGTTTAATCATTGCTGGAAGTAAAAGGATGTTGCAAAAGGGTTTTAAGATGTTAATTGATGAATTTTGATGTATCGAATCATTGTATTGTGGCTGGGTTAAGATTGGAAGGTGTTTGAGGTTGATTTCGATAAGTTTCAGATGGTTTTTGAGTGGACAACTTGTGAGTTGCGGGAATTTGCTTTGAGATAATGGTTTGATGCATTTTAATGCATGTTTCCTCTGGTTTTGTGTGATTAAAACAGGGGATAATCAAGGCGAAGCAACTTGAAGTGGATTGTGGCTTGTCGGGAGCTCGATTTGCTCTGGCGAGCAATGCAAGGTGTAATCGGTGAGTGGAAACTGGTTTTAAATGAATCCTAAAGGTCTGCAAATGATGTTGGAAGTTAAGGTTAAGCGTGAAACACTTAACTAAGCTCGGATGTAAGTTTCCCTCTTTTACTCTTAATATCAGATTGGATATGAGCATGATTATTACATGTTTTGGGTTTTTAACATGGTTTGTTTTACTTACTGTAAATACATGGTTTTGAATACATATGCAAGGGTTTAAAGGTAAATGAAATGCTAGTGACATTGGTTTTCATTCCGGTTGGGAATGGGTTATTGCTTGGGCAATGTGGTATGCATATGTGGATTTTTTTTAATGCATTGTAAAACAGTGAGTAAATGGTTTGTAAATGATATATTGGCTATGTGACATGATAAGAAAGCATTCAGATATAGTTGGTCTACCATAGGATTAAAGTGCACTATAATATATGTTTAAAATCTATCATGTCCATGGGTCCTTGAGGTATAGCGGATTGGCTACTCAGACTATTGGGGTTCTCATTTGAGGTTATGCGGATTGGCTAACCTATATGAGGGTAAATTTTACAGATTGGCAAGGTTTGAGATATCATGCGGATTGGCATGGTATGAGTATGGTGGAAGATTGACCATCATGAGTTATCTATGTATGTGATTATGGATGGAGGATTTTTCATCCAAGGATAGAGGATTGTCTATCCAAGGGTAGAGGATTGTCTAGCCGAGGTCACTATAAATGCCAATTTATGAAAGTTCATGTGTTGAACATATGATTTAATGCTTTGGGATTTAAGCATGTGGTTTAAAAAGGTTTTGTATAGTGTTAATGCACAAGTTTTGATTGGAATCAATGTAAATGCTTTGGATTGTAAGCATGGTTTGAAAACAAGTGTTTGGTTTTCAAAGGTTTAACTTGCATCATTGTTTTACGAGCATCCTTACTAAGCATGTGTGCTTACGCTCTCATCTATCTAATGATGCAGAGCATTGAAGTTTTGGGGCAGCAAAGGCAAGGCTTAAAGTGATCCAAGAGCAAAACTTCTTTTGAGTATGAACTCGACTTAAGTTTTCGGTTAATAAGGCAATATGCTCGCTGGGTTTTTGGGATATTTAATTTTGTTTTTCCCCTGGTTTCTGAGCATGGTTAATGCTGTGTTTTGAACTTGGATTATTGATGATGAACTTGTTAATGGTTTTGCTTATGAATGATGCTAGGTGATTACCTAGGTATGCATCTAGATAGCTTTGGTTGAATGCTATGCTTTAATGAATCTATCGTGTTGATTGTGGTGATAGAGTTATGTTGGAATGTTGCATATGTTGGAAAATGTTCATTTGAATGTTTTGGTATGGTTGGTGAGTGTTTTAGGGAGCATGCCAATAGGTTGATTCTTTTGGAAGTATAGGTAATGTTGTGGTTGCTAAATCTTGGTGTAAGTGATAAAGTATGATTTAATGAAAGTTTGTATGCATGAATGAGTCTTGTTAGGATCCAAACATATCTAGATTCTAGTAAAAACCCAGCTAAAAATGACATTACAAGACCAGACGTACCGATACGCAAGGGACCATATCGGTACGACTAGGCAATTTCAAGCTCTGCTTATCAGTTCGGGTGAAAGGGTTTTGGTACGGTTTAGCGCTACTAGAAACTTGCTTTTTGAACCAAGCCTGCATACCGAAACACATGTTGGTCGTATCGATATGGTGTTTAATAACTTTAAATTAGATTTTGTGTTCGAATTGGCGCACCAGTACGGTACACGGCGTACCGAAATGTGGCTGGTCTGTATTAAGCACTGTATCGATATGGTTACCCATGTATCGATACAGGTGGCCGTTAATACTGTTAATATCATGGAATAAAGGTTATGTTTTCTTTCAATTTAGTCCCTGAATCTTGTTTTGGCAATTGTGTAAGTTTGGACTATTAGATTGAGTTAAGAATTAATATACAAGCATGCAATTTGACTAATTGAGGATTGGTAACCTTAATTTCCTGAATGGCCATTTAATTTATAAGTTTTATGTTTTAATCCCTAAAGTGAGTTATATGTAATCGATTTCCTTTCTGTGGTTTGTTTCCTTTGTAACCACATCCGCTGGAGCATGATCACTTAAGATTAATAATAAGCATCTAGACAAGATAAAAGAAAAGAAATTGACCGATTTTTGTAATCTTTCTCTGGTTTGCTTCGGCAAACCTAATGTAGCTCACTCGGTTCTATCGGGCATCTAGGCAGGGTCGAGGGGGTTATATTTGTTGGTATCAGAGACAGGTTACGAAAGGTTGGGATATTATTGTTTGATTGATTGCCTTCTTCTGAAATGCATGGTGATTGTGAATATGTACGGCAATTGTTTTTCATCATGTTGAGGTATGAATTGGGAACATATTGCCTATTACCGAGGTTTTAAAATATTTTGTAAGGTTGTCTTAGATCCTTTGCCTTATGTTAGCCTGACTTTAATGTGTTTTGATGCTTTTGTTAGCATGGCTCATCATGAGACTCGTTCGATGGCTGGTAATGCCAGGTCTGGGCAAAATAATGATGATGGGGTTGGTTCCTCCAGTTGATGCTGGGATAGGTGGTGTACCTTAGGCTCTACAAGGGCCAGTTTTTATGGATTTGACTCCGTTAGTATAAGCAATAACAGGAGCCTTTCAAGCGGCAATGATGGAGTGCATGTACAAGAAGTGACACCTATTACGGTAGTTATTCAAGGTTTACTATTGGAGCGTCACTGTAGTTTGTGAGGTATGGAGTTTAGGGGATTGAGTCCTGATACGGCCGAGGAATGGCTAGAGAGTACAATTCATATTCTAAATCAGATGGGTAGTTATGATTAGCGCAAGTTGGGTTGTACCGTGTCTCTGTTACATGGTGATGTGTATCATTGGTGGGTAACCATGATTGCTAATGTTCTAGAAGTGGACGTAACTTGGGAGTTCTTTCGAAGGGCTTTCAAGAAGAAATATCTTGGTCCTCAGTATTTGGATTCAAGGAAGCGTGAGTTTATGGCTTTGAAATATGGTGGCATGTCTGTGGCTTAGTATGAGGTGAAGTTTGTTCGCTTGAGTCAGTATGCTTCAGACTTGATTTCAGATAATCTTGAGAGGTGCAACAGGTTTTGCTATGGTCTTGTGAAGGATATCAAGACGTATTTGTTAGCTACGAACTATAAAGATTTTGATGTGCTTGTGAATCGTGCCAAGAATATTGAGCAGTCCTTGTCAGCAGCAAGTAAGAGCTTTGGTAAGAGAATGTTGATTCTGGTTATTCTGTGAAGCAGAATAAGAGGTCGCGAGATAAAAGGTTCAAGCCAGAGTTTAAGCGTGGCAGTAGTGGCCATGGTAATCAGGGTGTGTGCATTATAGCTGAGTGTGAGTTTTGTGGTCGACGTCACACGGGTACATGCTGGGGAAACACTAAATTTTGCTAGGTGTGTGGATCTCTCGATAATATGAAGCGTGATTATCTCCGCGCAGCGAGAGATGCACATGTACAAGTTGTTGCACCTGTTAAGGGCCGAGGCTGTGGCAGGGGTAATTTTTAGAGGCGTGAGTATGGTCAGAGGGCTGTAGCTCATGCAGTTGTTGTACGACCGGAGAATGGTAGACTGGCCTGATTTTATGCTCATCGTGAGGGGCACAATGACACTGATGTGATCGCGGGTACCTTTACCTTACAATCTTTGTCATTATTTTCTTTGATTGATTCAGGGCCTACTCATTCATATATCTTAAGTGAGCATGCATCTTTGCTGAATATTCATGTTGAGATCTTAGATGTTGGCATGTTAGTAACTAGTTCCTTCAGGGAGATGGTTACAACTAGAAGGTTATAAAGGTGTTGTCCTTTAGTAGTGAAAGGTCACGAGTTTGCCGCAGATTTGATTGAATTGCCATTTCATGGTTTTAACGTTATCTTGGGTATGGATTGGCTGAGAGAGCACAAGGCGGTGGTTGATTGTGAATCTAAAAGGATTTTCTTGAGGTTAGCTGATGATTATGAAGTTGTGGTGGTTGGCTATAATATGAAATTCTTGTCCAATGTTGTTTTGGATACTCGAGCGGAGAAAGTGATGTTTGATGGTTGTCAAGCTTATTTGGATATTGTTATGAATCCAAAAGCTAAGGTGTTTGGGTGCAGGACATTCAGACTGTGTGTGATTTTTCGGAAGTATTTCCTGAAAAGTTATCAGGGTTACTGCCTGATAGAGAGGCGGAATTTGGTATTAAGACGTACGCGGGTACAACTCCGGTGTCCATTGCCCCTTACCAGATAGCACCAAAAGAATTGAAAGAGTTGAAGATGCAGCTCCAGGAGTTGTTAGATCACGGGTTCATTCGATCGAGTGTTTCTCCCTGGGGTGCTCCAATTCTTTTTGTGAAGAAGAATGATGGATCGATGTGTATTTGCATTGATTATCGTCAGTTGAATAAGTTGACGGTGAAGAACAAGTACCCGTTGTCATAGATTGATAACTTGTTCGATCAGTTTACAGGGAAGCAATGTTTTTGAAGATTGATCTAAGATTGGGGTATTATCAGTTGAAAGTTAAACTTGTGGATGTGCATAAGACGGTGTTTCGTACAAGGTACAGCCATTAAAAATTCTTGGTAATGCCTTTTTGTTTGACGAATACCCGGCTACTTTCATGGACTTGATGAATAGGGTGTTTCATGAGTACCTTGATCAGTTTGTGGTGGTTTTTATCAATGATATACTCGTGTATTCTCGTACCGAGGAACAACATGATCAGGATTTGCGGATTGTGATACAGGCTTTGAAGGATAATCAGTTGTATGCTAAGTTAAGCAAGTGCGAGCTTTGGCTAAAGGATGCAACATTTCTTGGTCATATGGTTTCCGCGAAGGGTATCCATGTTGATCCATAGAAAGTTAAGGCTATTCTCAATTGGAAGCAACCTAATTCAGTGTCCGAGATTCATATTTTTCTTGGTAGTTTGTGGATGGGTTTTCTAGTATTGCGAAACCATTGACAAAGTTGTTGCAAAAGAATGTTCCCTATGTGTGGGCGAAAAAGCAGCATCAGAGTTTTGAGAAATTGAAGAAAATATTGGCACATGCTCCTGTGTTGATCCAACCTGAGTTAGAGAAGGAGTTTGTGGTTTATAGTGATGCGTCATACGTTGGTTTAGGTTGCGTGCTTATGTAAGATGGAAAAGTTGTGGCCTGTGCGCCTAGACAGCTAAAAGTTCATGAGCAAAATTATCCAACTCATGATTTGGAGCTTGCGGCTGTGGTGTTTGCTTTGAAGATTTGGAGACACTACCTTTATGGAGAAAAGTGTGTGGTTTTTGCGAATCATAAGAGTTTGAAATACTTGATGTCTCAAAAGGATTTAAACCTTAAGAACGTAGATGGTTGGATTTGCTTAAGGATTGCGACATGATGATCGAGTATCATCCTAAAAAAGCCAATATGGTTGCGGATGCGTTGAGTCGTAAGGTTGTGGTCGAGCTTAGGGCGATGTTTACAAGGTTAAGTGTGACACGAGAAGGTGGTTTGTTGGCTGAGTTGCAAGTTAAGCCTACATTGTCACAGATGATTAAAGCTAAGCAACCGTTTGATGATTTTTTGGTTCCTTATGTTAAAGATATATCGGATGGTAATCCATCGGATTTTTATTTTGATGATGATCATGTTTTGTGCTTTAAGGGCCGAATAGTGGTGCCGGAAGATTCGGGGCTTAGGCATACTATTTTGCAGGAGGCACACTCTATTCCTTTTGCTATGCATCCCGGTAGTACCAAGATGTATCATGATTTAAAGGAAGTGTACTATTAGGTTGGTTTGATAAAATATATGGTGGAGTTTGTGTCTAAGTGCATGGTGTTTCAGCGGGTTAAGGCTAAACATCAGTTTCCATCCGGGTTGTTGCAACCATTGAGAATTTTGGAATGGAAATGAGAGAGAATCACTATGGATTTTAAGTCAGGGTTGCCATTGACACCAGCTAAAAAGAATTCCATTTGGGTGATTGTTGATCGGTTTACGAAATGTGTGATAAGTGTTCAAAAGTACTATTTTTCTTACCCTTTTTACTCATATTATTGTTAGACTTAGGCTCATATTAGTTGCATAGTTAGCCATTCATGCATTAATCCATGTTTCCTTCCATCGTTGAGCTTGATTACATAACTTGGTAGTTTTTATGGAAAAGATGCTGCTTTGGTGTGCTTTGTGTGTGTATGTGCAGGATCACTTGCCAAAGCAATGCTGAGCTAGTTGCCAGGGCAATGCATGAAGGAGACGCCGAGCCAGTTGCCATGGCATTTGTCGACAAAGACAAAATACAATAGGGATGTCGAAATTCATGATTTTACAAGCCCAAGATGACATGGAGCAAGGCCCAAGCCCAAAGGAATTTGATTGCCATGCAGAGATTAAAGAAGAATAAAATTCCAAGAGGATAGGAGAAGTTCTAATAGGAATAAAATTATAATAAAGAATTATATTCTTTAAAGATAATTTAATTCCAACTCAAACTCCTCCTCAAAGAAGGACTTTGGCCTAGCCCTATAAATACCAAGGAGATTTCGACAAGATCAAGAGGGAGAGCAAGAGGGAATTTCGACAACTCCAAGAGAGGAAGCAAGGGGAATTTTCGGCAAGCATCTAGGGCAAGGAATTTTCGACAAGCTTCATCTTTTCTTCCTTGTTCGATTGGGTTCATGCTAGGGATTGTTTATCTTGTGTTTCTTTGGAACCTAGCCATGAACTAAATTTACTTGGCTATGGTTATTGTGTTTTGTGGTTGTGAGAAACTATTGGTTTTTGTTTAGGTAATAAGAGTTTGCACTTTTCTATTTCAAGGTTTATTCATTCTTGATTCTTATTATTGTTTGCAGTGAATTGGGAGAGGATCTCGTGATTTCATCCATTTATCTAATATCGGGAGAGTTAGATTCAAGAAACGAATGAATATGATCTTTATTCAATCCAATGATGGTGAAGATTAATCCGGCTTAGGAATAAGTTAAGGATTTCAACGGCTAAGAGGAGCGCAAGATTGGTTGTTGTTCACCCTTGATTCACGCAGGATGTATTATCAAGGCATGCACAAATAGCTAGAGTTTCGACTTAGGGATAAGAAGAAACCATTGAAGAACGCTCCGCGAACCTTGAAGTTGCTGCCCGATCGCCCAAGTAGTTGCCCAACTAGTCGCCCAAGCAACCATCAATTAGTTGCTACGGCAACCCGTCGTGCAGCAAGTTGCCACGGCAACTGAGTTGCCCGTGCACTCTTTTACCAAGACAATCCAATCGGCTATCACACCTCAACTCACGATAACCTAGCCTATCTCTCTCAATTGAATTCATCTTTTCATTTACTTAATTGCTTTCTAGATTAGTTATTAGTTAAAACTTCTATAATCCTTTACTTGTGTTTTTACTTTTTACAGAGCAAGAGACTAGATTCTTGAAGTGGCACCAATCCCTGTGGAGACGATATCTTTTATACTATAACTTGCGACGTGTATACTTGCACATTTGCGTAGCACTTATTACGCGCAACAAGTTTTTGGCGCCGTTGCCGGGGATTGGCAATAGCGACTTTGTTTTTACTTTCTTGCACTTTCTTTTTATTTTTCTTGTTTAAAATTCAAAGGGCTAACAAACTTTGGTTTTGCATTGGTATATGACCAGTATGAGACCGACTTCCCCAGAATATCCCTTTGATCCAGTAAATCGAACGAACCTTACAAAGACTTAGACGAAGGATAAGAGAAGCAATGGCAAATCAAGACGGCAATATTAATCAAGATGTTCGAGCGGGAGGAGGAGTGATTATTGCACGAAATGAACTATTCGAGACTATCTTGAAGAAGATCTTGATGGATTTAACCCGGGAGTTGTCGCACCGAAATTGAAGCCAACCACTTTGAGTTGAAACCGTAATGTTTAATATGATCAACACAATAGGTCAATTTGGCGGCTCAAAGAATCAAGATGCACGACAACATCTGAAATCTTTCCTCGAGATTTGCAACTCGTTCAAGATACACAGAGTCACCCCGATGTCTTACGATTAAGATTATTCCCTATTCACCGAGGGATAGGCGAAAGCATGGCTAAATAGCATTCTGCCGGATCCATAGCATCTTGGACTGATCTTTGTCGTGATTTCCTTGCTAGATTTAATCCTACAAATTTAATCGATAAGCTTCGAACGACATTACTTCTTTTTCGGTGGGCGGATGATGAATCCATGTACGAGGCTTGGGAGCGGTATAGAGAACTTCTACACAAATGCCCTTTACACGGATTCCCGGTGTGGACTCAAGTAACAATGTTTTACAACGCCGTGAATACACCAACAATGATGATGCTAGATGCCTCGGCAAACGGCATACTCCTAGATAAGTCACCGGAAGAAGCAATGCAAATTTTAAACAGGCTGGCCAAGAATGATTATCAATTCCCATCTACTAGAAGATGAGGAGTTAGACGCCAAGCCACAATACATGAACTAGGATCATCAGATTCAATTTCGCACAATTGGCCGCTTTAACCAAGATGGTCCGTAACATGCAAAAACCAAACAACACACATGAAGTCAAGGTAATGGATTCTTTTTGTGAGTTATGTGGTGATAACCATAATTCTTCAAATGTATGCGAGAATCCGGAATCTAGCTTCTATGTGGGGAATTACAATCGGGCAACAACATGATGTCAAATACATACAATCCAGCTTGGAAGAAGCACCCAAATTTTTCATGGAGTAATCCCAACAATGCTCTAAACCAGAACAATCAGAATGCACAAGCATCGGGATTCCAAGAGAATATGCCACGGCAATGGATGCCGCGGCAACAACCGACAACATCCAGTTCTTTGGAAAATTCTCTAAATGCTTTTATGATGAAAACTGAATCTTATATGGCTGAGAATAGTAATTTCATAAAAAGAACTGATGCTTTTATTAACAGGACCGAGATGAGATTGCAAAACCAAGAGGCGGCAATCAAATCATTGGAAAATCAAGTCGGACAGTTTGCTCAAAATCTGAACACTAGACCACAAGGAGGTTTACCTAGCGATACTGAAGTCGCAAGAGGAACTGGCCATGAGCAATGTAAGGCAATCACCACCAGAAGTGGCCAACAACTTAGAGAGATTCAAACCCGCTCGTCAAACAAAACTCCACAAAAAGATCAAGACGAACCTAGCGGCAAAGCCTCAGATGCTGAACCAGGAATTGCCGCTGCAACCGGCAATAAGCATGCCTCGGCAACCGACGATAAAGACGCCTCGGCAACTTGCGATAAGCATGCCTCGGCAACCCCAGTTGATAATGCCTCGGCAACTCCAGATGTCCCGGCAATACCGTCAATCAGGTTTCAAACCAATGAAAGGATAGAAGATATCCGACTTCCACCACCATTCCCACAAAGGTTGAAGCGACAAAAGCAAGAATACCAATTCAAGAAGTTTCTTGATATCCTAAAGCAAGTCCACATCAACTTGCCATTGGTGGAAGCAATTGAACAAATGCCAAACTATGCCAAGTTTCTTAAAGACATTGTGTCCAAGAGAACAAGGCTAGGAGAGTTTGAAACAGTTGCCGCAACAGAGGGATGCATGGCAATGCTGCACAATCGTATGCCCAAGTTGAAGGATCCCGGAAGTTTCACAATACCCTGTTCTATTGGAAATCACTATGTCAGGAAAGCACTATGCGACCTAGGGGCTAGCATAAACTTGATGCCTAAATCGATTTTCCAGAAACTAGGAATCGGGAAGGCAAGACCTACAACAGATTATGCTACAGACTAGCCGACCAGATCCTATGTGCATCCAGAGGGAAAAATTGAGGACATACTTGGTAAAAGTTGATAAATTTATTTTTCCCGCTGACTTTATTGTTTTGGATTGTGAAGCGATGAACATGCACCTATCATTCTCGGGAGACCATTCCTAGCGGCGGAGAACTTTGATTGATGTTGAAAAGGAGAACTCACAATGAGGGTGAATGACCAGCAGGTAAAACTAAATGTGTTCCAAACACTAAGGCATGCAGATGATCCAAGAATGCCAACTACTTCATGCCACGGCAGAGTTTAACTTCGATGAAGAATTTAGTTGCCTCAAAGAACTACATTGCCGAACACGAGGAACATGAGGAGTATGAAGAACCGGTCGATGAGGAACAACCAGAAGAGGCAAATTGGCTAGTCAATCGACCAGGTACATACTTTGAACCACCGGACTACTCTCGTAAGGAAGGTAAGATCGAAAAACCCTCTATCAAAAATCCACCAATTCTTGAGTTGAAACAATTGCGAGCAATCAAATATGTATACTTAGGGATCGATAATACATTACCTGTAATTATTTCCTCTAAGTTACAACATGAGCAGAAAAGAAGCTGATCAACATGTTGAAGCTACACAAAAGGCAATAGGGTGGACAATTGCCGACTTGAAGGGAATTAGCCCGCGGTGTGCATGCACAAGATCTTGTTGGAAGATGATCACAAACCTTCAATTGAGGCCCGGAGGAGACTGAATCATGCCATGAAAGGGGTTGTAATGAAAGAAATCATCAAGTGGCTTGACGCCGCATTATATACCCTATCTCCGATAGTACGTGGGTAAGTCCGTACAATGTGTGCCGAAAAAGGGAGGTATAACAGTGGTAAGCAATGAAAATAATGAACTTATCCCAACCAGACTGTGACGGTTTGAGGGTTTGTATGGACTATCGAAAGCTAAACAAAGCCACTAGGAAAGAACACTTCCCATTACCCTTTATTGATCAAATGCTTGACCGTCTTGCGGGTAAACCCTTTTACTATTTTTTTCTTGATGGTTATTCAGGTTACAATCAGATTGCCATAGCACCGTAAGATCAAGAAAAGACAACCTTCACATGCCCCTACGGTACTTATGCCTTCCGAAGGATGCCGTTCGGATTGTGTAACGCCCCGACAACCTTCCAAAAATGCATGATGGCGCTCTTTTCAGACATGGTCGAAGACTTCCTTGAGATCTTCATGGATGATTTTTCGGTTTTTGTAATGACTTCGACGGCTGTCTCGGCAATTTAGAGAGGGTGTTGGCAAGATGCGAAGAAACAGATTTAGTCCTCAATTGGGAGAAATGCCACTTTATGGTAGATGAAGGAATAGTGCTCGGCCACAAGATTTCATCCAAGGGAATTGAAGTAGACAAAGCCAAGGTGGACGTGATCGAGAGATTACCCCCACCAAATTCGGTTAAAGGAATTTGAAGTTTTCTGGACATGCGAGTTTTTTACAGAGGTTCATTCATAATTTTTCTAAAATCACTAAACCTTTGTGTAATTTGCTTGAACAGGATAAAGTCTTCGATTTTGATGATTCTTGCACTCAAGCATTTGAAACCCTAAAGAAAAAGCTTGCCTCGGCACCCATTGTCGTTCCACCCAGTTGGACGCTACCTTTTGAGCTCATGTGTGATGCAAGTGATTTCGCGGTAGGAGCAGTCCTAGGCCAACGCACAGTAAGACTTTCCGTGTGATATACTACGCTAGTAAAACTCTTAACGATGCTCAAGTGAATTACACAACAACGGAGAAAGAGTTACTAGCTGTAGTTTTCGCATTTGACAAGTTCGATCCTATTTAATTGGTACAAAGGTAATTGTTCATACGGACCATTCGGCAATCAAATACTTATTTGCTAAAAAGGATGCTAAACCTCGTTTGATTCGTTGGATATTACTTTTACAAGAATTTGATATTGAAATTAAGGACGAGAAAGGAAACAGAAAATCAAGTGGCGATCACTTATCACGTTTGGAACGCAATAGGGAGAAGGACGCGGATCTAGAGATATGCGATGCATTCCCGGATGAACAAATTCTAATTACCTCGGCAACCCTCAACGCCTCGGCAGCCCATGACGCCTCGGCAACCATGGTGCACACGACTCGGCAACTCTCGACGCCGCAGCAGTCTTTGACGACACGCCTCGGCAATTTTGGGAGCGAGACACTACGGGCAAAGACATGCCTCGGCAATACCCTGCACGCAGATTTAGTTAACTTCCTTGTTTGTGGTATTTTTCCGTATGGCATTACTCACCAAGGAAGAAACGGTTCGCGCCATGATGCTAAGCATTACTTTTGGGACGAGCCTCTTTTGTTTAAACAATGTGCAGATCAGGTTATACGCCGATGTGTCCTCAAGAAGAGCAACAGAATGTACTCGGCAATGCCATTCTTCACCCTATGGAGGACATTTTGGAGGAACTCGTATCACGCCAAAGTCTTGCAATCCGGTTTGTATTGGCCAACATTGTACAAAGATGCCCAGGACTTTTACAAGCAATGTGATCGTTGCGAGAGGACGGGCAATATCTCTAGACGACATGAGATGCCACTCCAGAACATCATCGAGGTGGAACTGTTCGATGTATGGGGGATCGATTTTATGGGACCTTTCCCATCTTCATTCGGCAACCTCTACATCTTACTCGCCGTCGACTATGTGTCTAAATGGGTAGAGGCAGCTGCAGTTCCCAACGATGATTCCAAGACCGTGCAACGATTCCTGCAGAAAAAACATATTTACACGGTTTGGGATGCCGAGAGCAATTATCAGCGACGGGGGCAAGCATTTTGACAATAGACTAATTGCCAAGATGTTGCAACGCTTGGCATATCACACAAGATCGCCACGGCATATCACCCACAAACCAACGGGCAAGCGAAATTTCCAACCGGGGAGTTGAAGGGAATACTCGAGAAAGTTGTAAATCCCTCAAGGAAGGATTGGTCATTAAGACTAGATGACGCACTTTGGGCATATCGCACTGCATTCAAAACACCATTAGGTATGTCCCCCTTTCGGCTTGTCTATGGTAAAACATGTCATCTACCGGTGGAAATCGAGCACAAGGCGTACTAGGCAATCAAGACCGTGAATATGGATTGGGAAAGTGCCGGACAAAAGCGCTTGATGGATCTCAATGAGATAGAAGAATTTTGTGCACTCGCCTATAACAATGCACGAATCTACAAGGAGAAAACAAAGCGATGGCACGACAAGAAACTATTGCCACGACAATTCACGCCAGGGCAACTAGTTCTCCTATTCAATTCTCGGCTAAAACTTTTCCCGGGAAAGCTGAAATCAAGATGGTCGGGACCATTTGAAGTCGTCAAACCATTCTCCCATGGTGCTGTGATAATCAAGTCCATCTCGACAAACCATGAATTCAAAGTTAATGGACAAAGATTGAAGCACTACAATGGTGCCCATGTGGAACGTAACAAGGAAGTGGTCAACTTAGGAGATGCATGAGCATGCTCTCCTCTCAAGATTTCCTTTTTCTTTTCTTTTTCTTTTTTTTTTTATTTTTATTTTTATTTTTAGGAGATATTTTATTTTTTCTTCATTATCTTTAGTTTTCAGTTTTTTTTATATTTTCTTTTTCACAACAAGACTCACAACTATTATGCTAAGGAAATTTATCACCAAGATCCTTGCCCCAACAACCAATGAAGAAGATGCCGCGACAACTTACTTCATGCATGCACAAGCGATGCCACGGCAACCAACCCCAAAGATGCCACGGCAACCAAAGTCAAGACATCCCGGCAACAAGAAAACAACCATTGCATTCAAGCAAGAAAATCAAGACGCCAACTAGAAGGAAACTAATCATCTACGATGAGGAACTCTCGGAGTAAGTCCTCGTATGCATTTTTATTTTTATTGTTATTTTTCGTTATTTTTATGCATGCATTGAGGACAATGCCTCACTCGAGTTTGGGGGGGATTGTTATTAGTAATTACCATGTTTAGTTACATTAATCTTAAGCATTACATTTAGGATACATAAATTGCTTGCCATGCCTTTAATTGGAACAAGAATTGCTTAGATTTGATGAATATTCAATGATGACTTTACCAATGCACTTAATTGATAGAATTTTTATTCTAGGATAACCATGGAAAAACTTAGAATTTTACTATGATGCTAAATTTGATGAAACATTGTTGTGGTTTGATTGATTTAAGGAGTTCTAGTAAACTTAGGTGGATAATTAACTAATTGGGGGATTAGAATAAAAATTGGATGAATGCTAGAGGTGCCCGAAATTGGCTCTAGCATATGCTAAAAAAATTGATCACTAGAGGTGCCCAAACTGGCTCTAGGAGGCGTTAAATTTTTTTTTTTAACTAGAGGTGCCCAAAACGGCTCTAGTCGATTAAATTAACTTAAGAAAACTAAAAATAAAACACTAGAGGTGCCCAAATTGGCTCTAGTTAAAACATGTTAAAAAGAACCCAATGAAGTAATTTGAAAACCTATTGTTTGCATAGAATCCGGAAAATCAACTTGCACACAACTCCGCACACACTCACAAGCATTATAGTTTGATTCCGAGTAACTCCTCAATTTTCCGAAAAATAAAAAGCCAATCATACTTTGTGCCCTGTTCGTAGAATTGAAATCAATTTCAAAGCTCGGTTTGTGAAAATTTGAAGTCTTGGCGGGTAATTATGAGTTTGCATTGCTTGAGGACAAGCAATAGTTCGAGTTTGGGGGTGTGATAAGTGTTCAAAAGTACTATTTTTCTTACCCTTTTACTCATATTATTGTTAGACTTAGGCTCATATTAGTTGCATAGTTAGCCATTCATGCATTAATCCATGTTTCCTTCCATCGTTGAGCTTGATTACATAACTTGGTAGTTTTTATGGAAAAGATGCTGCTTTGGTGTGCTTTGTGTGTGTATGTGCAGGATCACTTGCCAAAGCAATGCTGAGCTAGTTGCCAGGGCAATGCATGAAGGAGACGCCGAGCCAGTTGCCATGGCATTTGTCGACAAAGACAAAATACAATAGGGATGTCGAAATTCATGATTTTACAAGCCCAAGATGACATGGAGCAAGGCCCAAGCCCAAAGGAATTTGATTGCCATGCAGAGATTAAAGAAGAATTAAATTCCAAGAGGATAGGAGATGTTCTAATAGGAATAAAATTATAATAAAGAATTATATTCTTTAAAGATAATTTAATTCCAACTCAAACTCCTCCTCAAAGAAGGACTTTGGCCTAGCCCTATAAATACCAAGGAGATTTCGACAAGATCAAGAGGGAGAGCAAGAGGGAATTTCGACAACTCCAAGAGAGGAAGCAAGGGGAATTTTCGGCAAGCATCTAGGGCAAGGAATTTTCGACAAGCTTCATCTTTTCTTCCTTGTTCGATTGGGTTCATGCTAGGGATTGTTTATCTTGTGTTTCTTTGGAACCTAGCCATGAACTAAATTTACTTGGCTATGGTTATTGTGTTTTTGTGGTTGTGAGAAACTATTGGTTTTTGTTTAGGTAATAAGAGTTTGCACTTTTCTATTTCAAGGTTTATTCATTCTTGATTCTTATTATTGTTTTGCAGTGAATTGGGAGAGGATCTCGTGATTTCATCCATTTATCTAATATCGGGAGAGTTAGATTCAAGAAACGAATGAATATGATCTTTATTCAATCCAATGATGGTGAAGATTAATCCGGCTTAGGAATAAGTTAAGGATTTCAACGGCTAAGAGGAGCGCAAGATTGGTTGTTGTTCACCCTTGATTCACGCAGGGATGTATTATCAAGGCATGCACAAATAGCTAGAGTTTCGACTTAGGGATAAGAAGAAACCATTGAAGAACGCCCGCCGAACCTTGAAGTTGCTGCCCGATCGCCCAAGTAGTTGCCCAACTAGTCGCCCAAGCAACCATCAATTAGTTGCTACGGCAACCCCGTCGTGCAAGTTGCCACGGCAACTGAGTTGCCCGTGCACTCTTTTACCAAGACAATCCAATCGGCTATCACACCTCAACTCACGATAACCTAGCCTATCTCTCTCAATTGAATTCATCTTTTCATTTACTTAATTGCTTTCAAGATTAGTTATTAGTTAAAACTTCTATAATCCTTTACTTGTGTTTTTACTTTTTACAGTGCAAGAGACTAGATTCTTGAAGTGGCACCAATCCCTGTGGAGACGATATCTTTTATACTATAACTTGCGACGTGTATACTTGCACATTTGCGTAGCACTTATTACGCGCAACAATGTGCATATTTTTTGTTAGTGCATACGACGTATACATTGGATAAGTTGGCAAATTTGTACATCACTAAGATTGTGTGTTTGCACGGGTTACCTAAGTCTATTATTTCTGATAGAGACCCACGATTTACAGTGAGGTTCTGGAGATTTTTGCACGAGTTTCATTTCGCGTATCACCCTCAAACGAATGAACAGAATGAGCGTGTCATCTAGGTTTTGAAGGATATGCTGATGTGTTGTATTATTGAGTTTCAAGGAACCTGGGAGAAACATTTACCTTTGGTTTAATTTCTTATAATAATAGCTATCAAGCGAGTATCCAGATGGCTCCATATGAGGCCTTGTATGGCCAGAGGTGACGCACACAGTTGTGTTAGGCCGAGGAAGGGGAAAAGCATGTTTCCTTACCGCATGTGTTGAAAGACACGGATGAAAAGATAAAGCTTGTGTGTGATAGCTTGAAAGCGGCTGTGAATCGGCAGAAATCTTACGAGGATTTGAAACGTAGAGAGATAGAATATGCGGTTGGTGATCGAGTGTTCTTGAAAGTGTCACCGTAGAAGAAAGTGATGTGGTTCTGACGTAAGGGTAAGCTTAGTCCGAGGTTTATTGGACCATATGAGGTTGTGGAACGTATTTGTCCTATGGCTTATCGGTTGAGGTTGCCTCCCGAGCTAGAGAAAATACATGATGTGTTCCATATATCTATGTTACAGAGGTATCGATCAGATCCTTCTCATGTTATGTCGATAGAGCATATTGAGTTGAGGCTGGATTTGTCTTTTAAGAAAGAGCCGGTGGAAATCATTGATTCCAGCAACAAGGTTCTTTGTGGCAAGACGATGGAACTAGTTAAAGTCTTGTGGCGACATCGAGGTGTCGAAGAAGCCACTTGGGAGAGTAAGGCGGATATGTTGGAGCAATTTCTGCATTTATTTCCTCCAGGTAAATTTTGAGGAAGAAATTTCTTAAGACGATGGAACTAGTTAAAGTCTTGTGGCGACATCGGGGTGTCGAAGAAGCCACCGGTATTAGAGGTTTGAGTTAGTTTTGGGATAAATCAGAATTTTTTTTGGAAGTGTTAGAAATATGAAAATTTCTCTAAAATCATTATTTAATATATTAATGATTATGGTAAAATAAATTTTGGAAAATGTGTTTTGGAAATCGAACATTTTGAACTAGTGACCAAAATGCAAACTTTGAAAACTATTTTTAGTGGATGTTTTGTAAAGGGTCAAAACTTTGAATCTTTAAGGAGTTAATAGCCCGAAAGTCTAATTTCAGACTTTATCCTTTAATTGGCTATTTTTAAAAGTATTTTGGAAAATAAAATAGGTTGTGGAGAATTAATTAATAATTAATTCTTTTAAAACAAGTCACGTAACTAACTTTCTCAAAAACCTTTTCTCTCAAAATCTCTCCAGCCAAACACTATTCTCTTCTTCTAAATCTTCATGTAAATCTTTCTTTTCTTAAATCTTTTGATTTCTAATGGATTCTTAATGGTTTCTAAACATAACCTTATTGTTTTAACTTTGTTTTCACTTGTAAAATCGGCCAATTAAGGGAGAAAGCATCGATTAGAGGTAAGGTTCGTTCTTCTCCTCTAATGAAATGTTCTTTACTGAAATTCCCAAATTATTGATCCTTTACAATTGTTTTCTAATGAGTTTTGATAGTTTCATTGAGGAAAATTGGTTTAATTGTGTTTTGATTGGTGAAATCAGTAGATTTTTGAATTGTATCTATTTTATTGGGTTCTTGATCAGGTTAGATAATGATTTTGACATTTATTAATGTTAAAAGCTTGGATTTAACATTGTTATCTCAAAACTAGTTGAATTTCTAATATTAAAGGTTGTTAGTTAAGGGTTTTGTGAGGTTTTTTGTGTTTAATCATAGTTGGAAGTAAAAGGATATTGTAGAAGGGTTTTTAGATGTTAATTGATGAAGTTTGATGCATCGAATCGTTGTATTGTTGCTGGGTTAAGATTGGAATGTGTTTGAGGTTGATTTCGATAAATTTCAAATGGTCTTGGAGTGGACAACATGTGAGTTGCGGGAATTTGCTTTGAGGCAATGGTTTAGATGCATTTTAATGCATGTTTGCTCTGATTTTGTGTGATCAAAATAGGGGATAGTCAAGGCGAAGCAACTTGAAGTGGATTGTGGCTTGCCGGGAGCTCGATTTGCTTTGGCGAGCAAGGCGAGTTGTAATCGGTGAGTGGAAACTGGTTTTAAACGAATCCTAAAGGTTTGCAAATGTTGTTGGGAGTTTAGGTTAAGCGTGAAACACTTAACTAAGCTCAGACATAAGTTTCCCTCTTTTTCTCTTAATATCAGATTGGATATGGCATAATTGATTACATGTTTTGGGTTTTAAACATGGTTTGTTTTATTTACTGTAAATGCATGGTTTTGAATACATATGCAAGGGTTTAAAGGTAAATGAAATGCTAGTGAGCATTGGTTTTCATTCCGGTTGGGAATGGGTTATTGCTTGGGCAATGTGGTATGCATATGTGGATTTTGTGTAATGCATTGTAAAATAATGAGTAAACGGTTTGTAAATGATATATTGGCTATGTGGCATGATGAGAAAGCATTTGGATTGGCTAACCTTTGTGAGGGTAAATCTTGCGGATTTGCTACTCGGACTATTGGGGTTCTTATTAGAGGTTATGCGGATTGGCTAACCTTTGTGAGGGTAAATCTTGCATATTGGCAAGGTTTGAGATATCATGCGGATTGGCATAGTATGAGTGTGGTGGAGGATTGTGCATCATGAGTTATCTGTGTATCCGATGTATGGATGGAGGATTGTTCATCCAAGGATAGAGGATTATCTATCCAAGAGTAGAGGATTATCTACCCGAGGTCACTATAAATGCCAATATATGAAAGTTCATGTGTTGAACATATGATTTGATGCTTTGGGATTTAAGCATGGTAATATGATTTAATGCTTTGGGATTTATGCAGGTGGTTGACAAAGGATTTGTATAAAGTTAATGCACAAGATTTGATTTGGAATCAATGTAAACGCTTTGGATTGTAAGCATGGTTTGAAAACAAGTGTTTGGTTTTCAAAGGTTTAAATTGCATCATTGTTTTATGAGCATCCTCACTAAGAATGTGTGCTTACGCTCTAGTTTATCTAATGATGCAGAGCATTGAAGTTTTGGGGCAGCAAAGACAAGGCTTAAAGTGATCCAAGAGCAAGACTCATTTTGAGTATAAACTCGGTTTAAGTTTTCGGTTAATAAGGCAATGTGTTTGCCATGTTTTTGGGATATGTAATTCTGTTTTTCCCCTTGTTTCTGAGCATGGTCAATGCTGTGTTTTGAACTTGGATTATTGATGATGAACTTGTTAATGGTTTTTCTTATGTATAATGCTTGGTGATTACCTAGGTATGCATCTAGATAGCTTTGGTTGAATGCTATGCTTTGATGAATCTATCATATTGATTATGGTGATAGATTTATGTTGGAATATTGCATATGTTGAAAAATGTTCAATTGAATGTTTTGGTATGTTTGGTGAGTGTTTTAGGGAGCATGCATATAGGTTGATTCTTTTGGAAGTATAGGTAATGTTGTGGTTGCTAAATCTTGGTGCATGTGATGAAGTATGATTTAATGAAAGTTTGTATGCATGAATGAGTCTTGTTAGGATCCTAACACATCTAGATTCGAGTGAAAAATTAGCTAAAATGACATTACAGGCCCAGACGTTCCGATACGCAAGGGACCATATCGATATGGCTAGGCAATTTCAAGTACTGCATATCGGTATGGGTGAAGGGGTTTTGGTACGGTTTAGCACTACTGGAAACTTGCTTTTTGAACCAAACCCTCGTATCGAAACACATGTTGATCGTATCGGTACGGTGTTTAATAACTTTAAATTGGATTTTGTGTTCGAATTGGCGTACTGGTATGGTACATGGCGTACCAAAATGAGGCTGGTCTTTATTAGGCACCGTATTAATACGGTTGCCCATGTATTGGTATAGGTGGCCATTAATGTTGTTGATGTCATGGAATGAAGGTTCTGTTTTCTTTCAATTTAGTCCCTGAGTCTTGTTTTGGCACTTGTATAAGTTTGGATGGTGAGATTGAGTCAAGAATTAATATGCAAGCATGTAATTTGACTAATTGAGGATTGGTAACCTTAGTTTCATGAATGGCCATGTAATTTATAAGTTTTATGTTTTAGTCACTAAAGTAAGTTGTATGCAATCGGTTGCCTTTCCGTGGTTCGTTTCCTTTGTAACCACATCCGATTTGAGCATGATAACTTAGGATTAATAATACGTTTCTAGACAAGATAAACAAAAAATGGACCAGTTTTTGTAATCTTTCTCCAGTTTGCTTTAGCAAACCTAATGTAGCTCACTCGGTTCGGCCGGGCATCTAGGCCAGGTCGAGGGGGTTACTAGTGCACTATAAAAAGTCACCATGGATGTTGAGGTGTTTATCTGTACCAAAAACTCCATCCAAGTACCCTAACGATTGAGGGGTTATACGGTACCAAAAAATCCCATTAGTGGATTATACATCTAGCCGATGAGCGGTGTTGAGGGGTTTATGTGTACCGAAAACTCCACCATGAGTACCATAATAGTGGAGGGTTTTATGGTACCAAAAACTCCCGGTGATGGACTTTGGATGATTTCGGTTGAGATTGTATGAAGTGTTGAGAGGACGCTTGTTGAATCCATGTATTCGATGTAATTTTTGTAAAGCGGAACTTGGTTGATGATCACTTATAAGCCAATATAATTGATGATGAACCATGCGACAAATTATGTTATATAGTGTTGGTATATACATGTTTTACTCTTTAAGACTTGTATTTGGTAGTATACATGGGAAAGCTTAAATTGAATGTAACAAATGGGATTTTTCTGTTGATCTATGATTCATATTGCATATGGTTTAATATGCATGTTTTGGAAATGTAAGTGCATGGTTTTACAAGGCATGATGATGTTTTGAAAGTTGTTTTTAAAGTGATTTTTCAAGTGGTTTGTTAAATGGTTTTAGATGCATTTATGGTGGTTTGTTTTAGAGCACTCCTCACTTAGCCTAGTATGCTCACGCTCTCTTTTCCATCAATGCAAAGAATTAAAGTGTTGGAGGTAGCAAGTAAGCAAGGAGGAATTCAATGACCTAATCTTCAAAAGTATGGTTTTTATTTAGACTTGTAGTGTAATACCCCAAAGTTTGCTATGTTAATTTAAGGTTATTTAGTACTAAGATAAGGACTTAAAAGCTTACTTAGTGACTAAAATGACAAAAATGCAAAAGTTAGGATTTTCTCAATTATGGACTGTAGAAAAGAAGTTTATGAGGTTTTAAGGTGTCATGTGATAGAGAATGAGTAAAATAGAATACTCGCAAATTTTGGTTAAAATCCAAGGAAATTTGGAATGGGAATTCAAGGTTAAAGTTTAGTGACCAAAATGATAAGTTTTAAAATTTGGGTGGTAGAAGTTGAAATATGAAAAGTTGAAGGACCAAAGTTGTAATTTTCCAAAAGTTAAGTGTTTCATTTTATAAATAGATAGAGCACCTATAGGTGTGGATCGAATAAGGAATTACTGGTTTGATTTGATATTTCGATTATTGGGAAAACCATAGTCAAAGTTCAAGTAGAATTTGAATACTCAGATCGAACTGAAAAATTATGAAATTTTATCATATGATAGAGAAAGGTTATAAAAGTCATTTCCAAGTGTTGAAGAATTTATCAGTAATCATTTTATCCTGTATATGGATTAAACAGATCATGGAGAAAAATATGATATAGATTTCATAAAAAAATGCAATATAAGATATCAAATTTCCATCGAACTGCAAAGTTAAGCGTGCTCAAGACATAGGATGGGTGACATATTGGGAAGGTCTTATGTCAATACTTGAGATTGATAAAAAAAAATCAGTTCGAGTTAATATTATTTGTATGGATATCTGGTAAAGGATTATTAAGAGAATTTTATCCGATAAAGATTTTGGGTAAAATTATCAGTATATTGGACCAAGTTAAAATTTTAAGTTTGACACTATAAATATAGAAATAAGGATTTTTTTTAGAATTTAATTGATAAGCCGGTGAAGGGGAGATCACAATAGAAGTAGTAAGTGAATATCGAGAAATCGGATCGAATCAAAATTTTAGAGACTGTTCCATAAAACATGGAAAATTCATAAAATATATTTTATGAATAAATTATTAATTGGTTGATTGTGATCTAACTAGAATAGTTGGATTTTTACAAAATGACAAAAATTTGTAATTTAAGTGACTAGTTTTGGTAATTTGGCCAGAATGGCAATTTTGAAATATTTTGAAAGTATCATGGACAATATGATAATTTCCCATGTGAAAGCATTACTCTAGTTTGGTTAGAATTGAATGGAATTTAGTTGGAATTAAACTAGAATTGCAACTAGTAAATATGAATTTAGTTGGGGGATATTTTGGTTAATTGAAATAAATGAATTTAAAATTCATTTCATTTGTACAAGTGGTATAAATTAATAAAAAGATGAACAAAAAATTGTTCATCTTCTTCAAGCATAATTTGAAAATCACCATGGGAGAAGTGGGAAGATTTACAAAATTTTCCTTAGGCATTTTGAAGGCTTTAAAGCAAGATTCAAGGTATGATCCTTTAGAATAATTTGTTCTACATTCAATTCTCTAAATTTTGGTTGGAATATTCCATGGTTTTGTGAAGAACTACTTGAATTATTGATGAGAAAGAATTAGGGAATTGATGTGCTAAGTTGAAATTAGGACTTGAATTACATGAATTCAATGTTGTTTTGATTAAATTAAGCTTAGATTGTGTTTAGTTTCATGTTTGAAGACATAAACCCTAACCCTAGAATTTGGGGTTTCATTAGGGGTTATGGAAGATTTATGTTTCTACAAGCTTGATTTTGATGTTAGAATGGAAAATTCTCAACTTGTCTTCCAAGTGACTATTTTGGCATGTTTGGTAAATTAGGGAAAATATTGTGAAAATTATTCTAGTGGTGGATTTGTAGAGATTATGAATTTAGAAGCTTGATTATGACATATGGACTAAAATAAAGTCCTTGCAAAGTTTAGATGCCTAATTTACCAAGTAGGAAGAATTTGGGGATTTAATTGTTAATTATTGGAAATGAAGATTATATGTTGGAAAAATTATTTTGAGCATATTAGAATGCTGTTTGAATGAAAAACAACATTGGAAAAGTTTAGTGACCATTTCGGCCAAAGGTCGAAATAGAAGGGAAAATTTGAGAAAAAATGATAAAAATGTTGGATTGAAAAATTAGTACAAGTTTCCCAACTTTTGTGTGGAATTATTGACTAAAATGTCACTTTAGAATTATGGAGAAATTATGATTTGGGCTTGAATGATTTGCAAAAGTTGCAAAATGGTCACTCGGGATCAATTCAGCAATCCTAAAAGATAGAGGACTAAATCTGAATTTGTATGGAATTGGTGTGTATTTATGTAATTAATAATATTGGAAATGTGAAATTGATGTTAGAATGTTAAACCGATGTTGAATCGAATTAGTGACCATTTTGACAATTTGTCAAAGTTAAGTGATCAATTCAGAAATGAGGTTTTGGATAAGGACTAAATCTTAATTTTAGTTGTAATGATGGAATTAAGGTGGTAATGTTGAATTGAAGACTAATTTGCAAAGTTAAGAAATTTGGATTCTTGCCTTTGCATTATTAGTGACCATTTGATAAAGAAGGAAAATTAGAGGGAACAATTGTGAATAATTATTTGATGAAGGAGGTGACAAGTTGGTGGTTTAAAGCAAATAATGGGACTAAATTGACAAATAGAGAAGTAAGGAGAAGTTAGTATAAAGTTGAAGTTAATTATGGAAGTTGTGTAGAATACTGGATTATGGCAGTAAGTTTGAAAATCCACCATAAATTCTACAAAAATGGTTAGATGGTGAATTTTATACCGATGTAAAGATTTGTTCGTCTAGTTTCATTTCCAATAAACGGAAACTGATTTCGAGTTTCGAGTCAAAAGATATGAATTTTTCCTAGCATTGTGATCGACTTTGAAAATTTGCCATAAATCGTACAAGTTGAATTTGGGATATTAATTTATATGGTTGAAAAGATTATTGAATCTAGTTTCTTTCAGAACAAACGGAATCGAATTCCGAGTTGTAGATTATTTTATAAAAATATTTCTTTGAAGGTAGTGTAATCTTCCAGAAAATGAGAATTTATACATTTTGTATCTAAGGTTAATTAGTAGGCTTGAAAGGGGTTAATGGAAGTTCTAAATGGTTATTAAGGGCCTAAATGAGTTTTAGACAGTATAAGAAAGGAAAGAGGAAAATTGTATATTTGAATGATTAGATTTGATAACATGTTTGAGAAATTGTTAGATTTGAATCTAACAAATGTTGTTTACATTCATGTGATTAATAAAGTTTGGATCTGAATCAAAAAAAGGTTCGAGGTACTATGAAAAAAATAGAGCTTAGTGAGGCAAGCTAATAAATGGCTCAGGTGGGTGCATTTTATTTATTTATATTTGTGAGATGTATGAATGCATTTTATTTGTTTTTATATATACATGATGTGAAGAAGATCTGCAATAAGTCAACTTTGATAATAATAAAAATGTAGGTTGATCAAAGAAATATTAAATGACAAATGTGATACATGGATATGGAATAATGATTTATCTAAGATAAATCAGAATTCATATTTTGAGTATGAAATGCTCATTGTCGAATTATGGTTGATAGTATTGATGAATTGGATATTGAAGATGAAATATGGAATGTGAATTGCCCTATTATATGGATAACAATGATTGATCTATAAGGAAATAAATGCCCAAGTACTAGTGTGGGAGTCTTTGGAATAATTGGATATCCAAAAAGAGTCATAGCAGCTGTGAACCAGCACTATGGTGCTGAGATAAAGTAGGCACTACGGTGCTGAAGGAAAATTAGGCACTACGGTGCTGAAGGGAAAGTAGGCACTACAGTGCTGAAGGTATAGGGAGCAAAGTGCGTCCTCGAGTACGTACTCACCATCAGACGCTATGGTGTTATATGCACTATGGTGTCGAGATGACTCGTATACCATAGGTTCACATAAGAATCTTTGGTATACTTGGATATCCATAGAGTCATGAAAGCTGCGTCATAGCACTACGGTGCGAGATAGACTCTTCAGGGTCGAGATAGACTCTTCGGGGTCGAGTTAGACTCTACGAAGTCAGTTTAAACACTATGGTGTTACATAGCACAAAAATGTACAAGTATAAGGAGCAAGAGTGTCCTTGAATATAAGGAGCAAAGAGCATCCTCGAGTACGTACTCATCTTAGTCGCTTCGGCGATGCAGACGCTAAGGTGTCAAAGACACTATGGTGTCATAATGACTCGTGTACCATGGCATCACATGATTTTGTACTTTGCGCTATATTAAAGGAAATGATATGCAAATGATTGCATAACGAAAGTATGGCTATATTAAAGGAAATGATATACAAATGATTGCATAACGAAAGTATGGCTATGATAAAGGAAATGATATGCAAATGATTGCATAACGAAAGTATAGCTATGTGAATATGGTATGTAAATGATTACCTGATAAAGCATGACTACTTGATGAAATAGAACAATGATGGCATGATTTTATACCTTGGCTGTAATACTTGAAATGCATTATAGCCAGTAGTTAAGCTAAAAAGCTTAATGTTCATAAGATGGGTAAGACAACTGGAATCATATGGTTTCAATATTATAGTGATTAAAAGAGTTATACATGATTAAAATGTTATCAAATGCAATTGGAAATCGCTTGTCAATCTGCAGGGTTGAGTTAATTATAATCATTGGTTTGCATTGTTATGGTTATACCACACTAAGTTATATTTAACGTGTGTTTTGTGTCACACGTAGGTGCTTTGGAATAGATAGCAAAGGAGGAGCTACACATTATTGGATCAAGCTAACTGGTATTATCAGTAAGTATCACCACATCCTAGTCTAGTGGGGCATGTATAGATATTAAATAAGTAACTATTCTATATGATCTAGCATCATGACTAAGTTGGAGAAATAAAAAAAATCAAGTTAGTAAAATAGTGTAAATCAGTTAGTAACATCTTCAATGTGCATTCGAACATCGAATACACGTTGAAGGTGTTACATGTAGTAATAAAGGAAATATGGTTAATTGTCATTTGGGAGGGTTGTTTTGTTAAATTCCCTATTTGTGCAAGTTTTAAATGTTAAATTGGAACTGTTTGAAGTTTAAAATGCTTGTGAATGGTTTATAACTATGTTTTGGACGTTGAATAGGAAGCATCCTATAGATGTTGTGAAGGATTTGATCATGCTTGATTGAGTAGTTTAAATTGCTTGAATAATTGTGTTAAGTATGCCTTTGATGATTTATGATGTTTAGGTAAGGTTTGGCATTGAGTAGAGTGAGCCAAAGTGTCATATATTGGACCTAGAGGTCATTACAGGCCTTCAAATACTGGTATGGGTTTTCTGGTTTCAGTACGAAAGGTCTGGGAAGGTTCAGATCATTGAAAATTAACAAAGGGTACCGATACGCCTAGCCACCGTATCGGTATGCCTAGAGGAAAATTTACACTGGTGTCGGTACATGGGCTCTTGTACCAGTACTCCCTTTAGCTACTAGAATTTGGTTTTTGAAAAAAATCCTTAAGGGACCGGTACGGGGGTAGAACCGTATCGGTACGAGTTTGCTCGACACACCGTATCAATACGGGTTATCATTATCGATATGTATAGCCATTAAGCTAGTTGAATTATATTGATACAGCTATGTCCGTATCGGTATGCAGAGTATATCTTTAGGCTTTTGCCTGTTGAAGTTTGAAATAGCTCATTTTAGTCCGTAAATGATATGTATGCAATTAAATGAGTTTGGTTGATTGTTTTAAGCTGGAATTTGACATGTGAGCATGAAATTGGATTAATTAAGGATTGGTAGGTTTTATTTTAATTAAATCCTTAAAATTTGTAAAAATTATGTTTTGGTCCCCGAAGTGTATGTTTGAGTAATTAAACCCTATTTTCAAATCTGATCGCAATGTTAACGTGTACGATGTTGTACGCTCACCTTAGGATCTAAATCAAAGC
Organism: Hibiscus mutabilis; assembly: GCA_019671005.1. Classification (NCBI taxonomy): domain Eukaryota; kingdom Viridiplantae; phylum Streptophyta; class Magnoliopsida; order Malvales; family Malvaceae; genus Hibiscus; species Hibiscus mutabilis. The sequence goes on along the minus strand of CM033754.1, from coordinate 9,203,383 downwards.
ATTTATACAAGATAAAAAGGAAAAAATAGACCGATTTAGGCTATTAGTTCGGGTTTACTTCGATAAACCTAATGTGACCTTTTTAGCTCAATTTCGGCTAGACTGGGTTAAGGGAGTTATATTTGTTGGTATCAAAGCCAGGGCAATGGACACTGTTGTTGTTCCTAGCATCACGTCTATCCAAAAATTTAGCTCATAATTTGGAGGTAGTCCGGGTAACTTGTTGACTTCTCAAAATTACTATATTTTATGCCTATTTTACAGAGCTTTTTGCTTGCCTTTGGGTACATTTGTTTGCATTTAGTGTTAAAATCATGCATTTTGCATAAAGGAGTTGATTTTTCCAGAATGAAGGGTGTTTTGCTATTTTTTGCAGGTTTTAGGCAGACAGGCTTGGCACACAGCCTCGGACCCTCAACACTTGTATCAACCACTTGAGCCAAGAAGGCCTCACAACCATGTTGGATCATCCTTTCTACTGCCAAGACCGACACTACATTAGAAAGGCAAGCATATCTCTCACCTTTCACCACCAACCTTGCCACATCCAAACCACGAAGCTTAAGGCTCTTCGCTCTACGACCCAAATGTGCGTCATGCTTAAACAACTAATTTATCCCTAAGATGGCATCAAACTCTTGAAATGGAAATACCATCAGATCAGCTAGAAATATCAAACCTTGAACCTTAATGGAACACCTCCGATACACTTTATTTACTAAAATATCGTACCCCAAAAGACTAGTCCCACAGACTCCTATCTCAAGATCCTCAGTAGAAAGACCCTATTGATGGGATATTCCACTACGTATGTAGGAATGGGTAGACCCTGAATCCACAAGAGCGACTATAGGAACAGAAAACAAGGTAAATATACCTGATATGACATCGGTAGCCTTACAGTCCTCTTGACTGCATGCTGCCTCACTGGTGCCCTCGTAGTGGACAAGACCGTACCCCCAATCTAATGTCCAAACATGTGGCTCGCTCATCCTCTAGCAAAGCCCTGACCCTTCTGAGATGAATAAGAGGTCCTCTATGTCTGAACCAGAGTGGTGTCAGCAACTGTGGGACAATCCCTTAGATAATGATCCGATGACCCACAACCATACAAACTTTGGATGTCCCCCCAACACTAGTCTCTATGCTTACATCTACATTGATCACAAACTGGTGTGCTCGTACTCTTCTATGAGCCCTCTAAGCTCATCACAATCGAAAACAAAAGCCTTATATTGCCAGTTGATTCTGACCTACAGTCTAATCTCGAATTCTAGTTTGAAACCCTTCTACCTTGGTTCCATCAGTTTATATTCCTTTCAAAATATGAGTACGAGTTGTTAGAGAAGTTATGAGTCCTCCCACTTGAACTCTCATGCCCACCAATCGGGCTATAGGTCAAACCTTACACTTGCTAGAGCGACTTAGCACTAGTAGTCAATTCTGAAAACACTTTTGGTGGGGCAGCAGTCAAGTATGTTTGAATTTCCTTTCTCAAACCCTTTCAAAACCTCTTGCACCTCATATTCTCGGTAGCAACCAACTTGGGGGCATACTTACTCAATTACATGAACTCTTGCACATATTTTAAAACTGATCGATTCTCTTGGACCAAATAAATAAACCGATCCCTCAAACTATCAATGTAGGCTTCACCCACATACTTCCTCTCAAAATTATCCAAGAAGCCGTCTTATAAAGGTTGGTTAGGATACCATCACAACTCTATAGTCTTCCACCATTCTCGAGTATTCTCATTCAACATGGCAAGGATACGTGTCAACTTGTCGTTAGGTTTCAACCTCATTTGTCGCATGATCCAACTAGTATCCCTCAATAATTAATTCGCCTTAATTGGATTGTCTCGTGTCGTTCCAAGGAAATCCATGGCACCATGGCAACACACCCTCTAAGCTGGCACCTCACGAGGGGTAGTCGAAGTCCTAGGTATGACCATCATAATTCGATGAAGGGCATGATGTAAATGAGAGAAATAATTATCCCTTCAGCCCCTCTCATCTTTCGACATCTTTTCCGTGTCAAGAATATAATCCTTATCATAGCTTCCCTCACGGGAGCCCCAACTATCCTCATGATCTCGTGTCCTTCTTGACATGATTACTTTTTTGCACAAGCAAAAAAATAAGGTTACACCATCGAATATTCAGCTTAAATGAGTCTAACTTTAACTTATGGACAACGTATACGCTAGACACCTATACACGACTATAGACAACCCCCAGGGCTTTCCTAAAATTGGCTAAATCTAGGCTCTGATACCACTAAATGTAACATTCTCGACCTGAATGTCACATTTGGGCCTAAAGTCCAATACGTTACCATAAAATTTTCAACACGGTTTAGCCCAAACTACTTTTATTTTTAGAAAAATCATTAATTTCAAATATTTCAATATAGATAAATAGTTAAATACATTACATGGGAGCTTTATTTAAAATATATGATTAAAAACATTCTAATCACAAGTTAAAATCCAAAATAAGAGTTACAATACAAAATATAGGGTCCTATAAATACATAACCCAAAATAATCTAAGTATTGTAATCAGAAATAAGTCGATGTTGAAGTCTTATTTTGATGGTGCTCCAATGATGCACGTCAACCTACTAACCTATGAACGGAACAATAATTACGAATGTTGAGCTAACGAAACTCAGTGGATACACTTCCACTCAACCATACTTCATGCAAATCATAAATATGTTCATGTAGATAAAGATGATAACATGGCAATACAACAATATATATGGCGCTACCTCTAGCCGCCTAAACACATAGCAAACAACTAGGATAAATTAATCTCACATAGTACATATGCATCATACCAACAAACTTGGAGTGAGGCCCGATGTCACATAGCCTTGGGAATGTATACTTTTTGGGTGAGGCCCAGTGTCACATAACCTCGGGAACGTAACTCATACTAAAAATATCTTGTTGAGTATCTTCAAATGAAGCCCGGTGTCACATAGCCTCGAGAACGTAGATTCGGCATCTCTAACCATGGTATTACAACAAATTCTCTAGGTATTCGAATCCCAACAATCTAGGGTTACTCTGCCATACAAGTGCCCTTACTTGGCACGCAACATTATTTGCTCCACCAAGTATCCATATGGTTGCTATTACAAACAATCACCCAAGGTTTACCAAGTTATTACACATCATGCTTATATATGGGGGTTAAATCTTGGTTTCTCAGTTTTACCATTTATTATACCATATTAGAAGCCCATTGGATCATAGTCCTCAAATTGTAAACCCCTCAAACTTAAAACGTATTTTTCTGGCAAATCATCGTGCAGGGACCGGTACTAGCCCTCGTGTAACAGTATGGTACCCTTTGGGTACCGGTACACACATGCGTACTGATACGAATTGAGCTTACTAGAATTTCACAAAGCTCAAGCATATCGGTACGAATCGACATGTACCGATACTTGCTTGAAGGGTGTACCAGTATGGGTTGAACACAGTATTGTACCCCACAAATAGTTCATCCTCGATGAACAGTGTTTTTAAACCTAAAAAAACCAGGGTATCGATACTTCCTTCTCGCGTACCGATATCGAAGCCCATAAATGGCTTCCTAGTCTCGGGAATTCACTTCTAAGCCCTCAATTCACAACCAATAACCTCCAAACTTGATCTTACATCTTATGGGAGTGTTTAGGGTGGTTTATAACCATTTTTACAAGTTATTAACTTGAAATCTGGATTATGCCATTAAAGGTCTATAAACATCCAAGCAACCATAAAATCAAATCAAGCAACAAAGCAATCAAATTTATGATGCTCATGAATGCACATGAGTTAATAGTGTACTAACCTTGATTCAAAAATTGGAAACGAAGTCCCCAAGCCAAGCTCCTCAAGCCTTCTTCTTCCCAAGCTCCTTGGAAGAATTTCCAACCTCTTTCACCACACAAGAAAGTTGTAGAATGAGTTACAACTTGTTTGGAGGTGACAGGGTAACAACACTTACAACTAGACTTGAAAATGATATTAAATCCTCATTTAACCCTCCTCTCACAACACCCTTCAAAAAACCAATATCTTTTCTTCCACCACCAAACTTAGAGATTCTTACCTCAAGATGTAGATCCTATCAAGTTGACTAAACTTCCTTTAAGGCAAATTCTAAAAATCACAATCCAAAACTCAAAGATTCCTCCTTTAGACCCTAGTTCTTGGGAGGGAGATGAGCATGGATGAAGAGAGAAGATAAAGGGGCATAGTGATCTCACCAACAAGCTTTCTCTGTAGAGAAATAATGAAGCCCTTTTCAATCTATCTTCAAAAATAGGAAATTACCTCATTACCCCTCCTTCATACCCCCAACCCAAGCCCAACAACCAAAAACAAACCCACAAAGGCTCTCAAATGCCCAATTCTCGGCTCAAACACGAAGCCCACACTCCAGGCGAAACTGACCCACATATTCTAAAATCTGGGTCGTTATAAGTAAAGTTTAAATTAAAATTAGATTAGAGCCTCCATTATGTTTTCTTAAATACATTAGGATTTAATAATTCTTAGTTTCCTTTTATCTTTTATTTCATTAATTTCAAAATCAAATTAAAATAATTCTCTAAAATTAATTGGATATTATTTTAAGCTTTTAAAATTAATTTAATAATTGGTAAAAGATAGAAAATGGTATTTAATCAATTTTAGTTTAATTTTAGAAATCTTGCACTAAAATAATTGGGTGTGGTTTCTATGAACTAACTAGTAATTAAATATTATTTAGGGTTCACTTGACTTAGATTAAGACTTTAGTACATTTAAGGATAGGATTCGTATTTAATACTCCCTCCGTCTCATTCAATATGTTCAGTATTGACTTTTTTTAGTCAAATTTTTCAACTTTGACTCATTATTACTTTTAATTTATTATTGATAAAATTGTGAAAAAATATGTTTTAGAAGCCATCTATCTAGTAGTTTAAAAATATATATTTTATAAAATTTTATTAATCAAAATATTTAAAATAATTATGGTTAAAGTTAAAATAATTTGACTTTCAAAAAGTAAATACTGGACATATTGAATAGGACAGAGGGAGTAATTTGTAAGTTAAATGGTATTCCTGAATTAGGACTTATTCTTTAAATAACTTCCTAAAATAATTAGATGTTATGTAATATAAGTTTTAATTTAAAATTATTTAATTATTAGGGTCTCATTTTGCATTCATGATTTCAAAAAAGATATCTTCCAATGCTCAAATATAATTGGGTGTTGATATTAAAATTCTATTAAATTTAATGCTCAAACATAATTGGGTGTTGACATTTAAAATTTCAAAATTCAATTTAAAAGTTCATCATATAAATAAATTTGGGATTTTCAAATAAATTAAATTTGAATTCTTATTTTTTCCATGCAAAATATGACACAAAATTAAAATGTACCATTTTTTGTCGTTGTGGGGCATTAATCCTTCCCCACACTTAATCAACTCTCAAACCTATTTTAAACGAATCTCTGATTTTATGGTGTTCGGACTACCAAAATGACCAGTGACTACTCCAACCTTCTAAATTATTTTTCAAAAATATCACTTTTAATAAAATACCCACCTTTTCAAAATTTAAAATCGTCAAGCCAAAAATGGGTATGAAAAACCTAACAGAGAAAGATAGACCATGCACCGATGTACACCAAAGTGTCCATCGACAGTCGGATAGATCTACAACCACAATGATAATAAAGAAGAGAGCTCAGAATAGAAAGTGACAATAAGGCGTAAATAGAGAGCGAATCATGGCAATGAGGAAGCCCGAGAGGAAGGATTTTGTTGCAGAGAGAAATCCCAAAGAACGATCCCCTACGACGACGTTGATGCCAGAAATTCAGAGAAACATGGAGTAGTGTGAGTGAGATGGAGAAGACGAAACGGGGATGAACGAGAGCACAAACAGTAAGCAAGAGAAAAACCATGTACCTTGCATCGACCATAATCGGTGATCATATGAATTCTTTTTCGCAGCGGAGGCGAAAGGAAAATTTAGAGAGAATTTTTGTGAGAGGATTTCAAGTTTCGCCCAGTAGACATCCAAAATCACATGCCCTCGTTTGGTTTGGGAACATTCCTTCCAATGGGTAATATTGCATTCCTAACTGTAGCATTTTTTTTATTAAATGTTGGGAATATGATTCTCTTGGATTTCTTAGGTATTTGTCAATTCTCACCCCTTTGGATTATATTAGCCTTAAAATTTGTTGAATTTTTAATTAGATGAATAAATATTTGTGGTGTAAATTAATTAAATATTTTTATTCAATATTAATTTAATATTTAAATATATTACACATATTTAAATATTCTTTTAAATATTTAATTGTAATCAATAAATTTTGTATAGATTTTAAGGTTATTAGTATTATTTTAATAATATTATTATTAATAAAAAATAAAAAAAATAAAAACAAAAAAAGTAAGTAAAAGTAAAATATATATATAATAATTAAAAAATCCAAAAAACTAAAAAAAAAAAGAGTGGAGCACGGTGCTCCACGTCACCCTTCCCCAATCTCATTTGCCTATAAAAGGTGGGAAGGGGGGAGCAAAAGGCAGCCAAGCAAAGAGAGCAGTGCTACCGGCTTGCCAGGGGAAGAGAGCAATGCTCTCCCTGGCTGGTTTGATCCAGCATCCAACCAGTGGTCCCTTTGTAGTCCGATCGAGTTGATTTTTGAACCATGACGAGATGACACAGAGATTTTAATTAAGGTCGATCGAAGTTTTTCATCCGAACTTCAAGTGGGGTAAGATTCAATCCTTATTTTTTATTTATTTAATTTTGGCATATTTTTTAAAATAAATATATTTTATATGTCATGTTAGATCAAGTTCTTAGAGCCTTGGTATTCGGTTAGGAGTGGCATCCTGGGTCTCTGGGTGTCATCTCTTTTGGTACCGCAGACTGTGAGTTTTTTAGCATTCAAATTAATGCCATGTCCATGCATTTATTATGTTGCATATAGATTTAGGCCTTATGGTTTTGGTATCTGGTTGGGAGTGTCATCTCGCTTCTCCGAGTGTCATCTCCTTAGGTATCATGAATACTAAAGCATTTTAAAATATTACCACGCATGCATGCACTTTAGGCGTCGATTTTTAAATTAAATCAAATTTTTAGATTTTGTTGCATTTACGATACGAACCCTTTTACGTACCAATTTTGGGCGTTGTGGAGGTGCTAATCTTTACCTACACGTAACCGACTCCCGAACCCATATTACTTTCAAAACCTCTAATTTTATTTTTCGGTGTCCGATCTACCCTTTTAAATGATCGGTGGCAACTCCAAGTTTTTATAAAAGATGGGTTTTTTATATAGATAATTTTCCTCATTAAGTTAATTTTCAACAAAATTGAGAAATTTAAAGCACTTTTAAAATTTTTGATTTTTTTTTAATTTCCCCTTTTAATTAAATTTTTTTAAAAAATGGGAAAATCAAATTAGAGTGGGAAAAATAGTCGCTACAGCATGGCGACTCCGCTGGGGACTAAATTTTTTTTTCATAAACAAAAAAATTTGAGAGTCAATCCTTAGTTTGGGTTCGTATCGTAAATGCAAAGAAAAATAAATTTTTGATTTAATTTAATTTTTGACCCCGTTTTTTGTGTTTGTTTGCTTGCATTTTTTTATGCATTTTCGCACGGTGTTTGATATACAAATGGCATTCATGCATGAGCTTTTTTCGAGCTCTGTCCCTCGTTAAGTGGAAGTGATTATTTGATCTCGTGGGGTTTTTACCTCCGTACAATTTTGTAATTCGCTTCTAGGTTACTAACCTTGTATTTCGTGGTACAAGGAAACGTACCCCCTGAATCGATGTCTTATCATTTTTGGTCAATGGTAATGACAGTTCGGGTACCCTTAGAACTATAGATCCAAACACTCATATAGTGGCCCATAAGAACCCACATTTTATAGCCTTACTGGTACTCTACCCATTTAGCGATAACCCTATTAAGCCTTGTTTGATTGTTATATGTCGTTGTTTGCTATGTTGGCATGTCTTGTGTTCTTTTAATTGCTTGAATTTATTTCTTTTTTTTCGATATTTCATTTTATTTAATTTACTTTTTCTATTACGTTTACCGTACTAACTTCATTTTTCTGTATTTTTGTTTGTCTTTCTTTTTGTATTTATTTTTTGCATATTGCATCATATCACGGGTGTTGGTTCGAGAATGGTCATTTTAGAGGGCATTCGATTATAGGAGAGAAGTCATGTAATGCCAAGAGCGATAATGCTACATTATCGAGTTGGGCCGAACGAAGACCAACCAAGAAAAAGAGACAAATTGACAAGGAGGCACATGTCAGAGGTAGAGATAGCGTAGCGTAGACGCAGAGGCGGATCCCCGTCAAAGCCAGTAGGGGTCATGTTCCTCGCAAAGTTTAAAGATTTCAAATTTATCCTTTTTAAAAAATTAAAATTTTTAATGTGGCCCCTCCAAATTTAAAAAAAACTATTATTATATTTTATAATTCTTTATAATTTTAATTAAATCTTTTTTCAAAAATTAAAAAAAAATGAGAAGGGTCTTAATAAATTTTGATTTTTTGAAAATTTTAGTTAAAGTCCTATATTTTATGAAAATTTCAAATTAAACCCTTCACAATCTGTGAAAATTTTAATATTAAGTATCCAAAATTTTCAAAAACTTTAAATAGGCCCCTTCAAACTAGATTGCCAAGATCCACCCCTGAAGGAAAGACTTTTGTATGCACTCTGCCTGCACGGGTTAATGAACATCCCATAAGTTTTAGAGAATGTAGACTATACTACTGCGATCTTTTGAGCAACATAGGAAATGAATAATGAGGTCGCATATTAGCCCATATAAAATGTCGAGACGTGGAGTGTGAGTCATGCTTCCCGAAGTCAAGAGATCACGAAGAGAAACTAACCATTATCTGCAATTCATTTTTAGCTTCTTGAGATCAGACATCTTCTCTGATTAAACAAAAGTCTTTCTGAGGACTGTTTGAGAGTCAACATCTTCATTCGCATTCATCATCGCGGCTATGTCATTTATCATACTGACACAGTTTCTTTTTGTGTTTGTTATCATTTTTTTCACATTTGTTTTGCATTGCATTCTTATGGCATAAAATGAGGTATTAATTTTCGCAAGTGAACATTGTTGTAGAGGGAAATTACAATGAATATAAGGTCTCGTGATTAGATAGAACGAATGACAACCCTTGGGGATTGTCCTAAGGATACAACAGAGACCAAAGATGGGAGCATCTGAAGGGTGAAAATTAGACATAGTAGGCGATACTCGCATTAATGATGATCGACATGAGATGCAAGAGCTAAAGAAGTTCATGGTGGAGATAATGGACTTGATAACCGTTATGGCTAAAGAGAAAGGTTCTGGTGAATCAAAAGAAGAATTGATTAAGAGTCAGAATATGAAACACGATGGTCAAAATTCTACCCCTGAACAAGGCAGTTCCAACCAATACAATAGTTTGAGCCTATTTGTGATCCGCATCAACATATCAGTAGGATGTGCATTTGGGTCGAGTTCTAGGAAATTAGAGGTAGGTCTAAAAGAAACTTGAGAAGCAAATGACGTGAAGATTGTTGTCACCCAAGCACATAAAGTGGCTCAACAAGTGGCAGACTTGACCGATGTAGCGATACTGTTAAGTTAAAATATTGATCCAGCACTGTACCAAGAGGAAAAGATTGACTCGGTTGTTGGAAGAAGTCAAGAAGTTAGGGCTAATCAGTATTTGTAAAGCTTAGAAAAGCAACATCTAATGTAACAAGCCTTTTTTTCCAATGGACGTTTTTCTATGATGAGCACTTTGCGATCAATACCTCATTGAATTCATATTTACATTTCATTTCAAATCATAGGTGTTGATTTGAAAATTATTCCATATTAGAAGATCATTATAATGGGAGAGATGTTCTGTAATATATAGAGTTTGACAATGCTACAGTCTAGAATGATCCGAGCAGAAACAAATACAGAGGTGACAGAGTTGAAGCACCAAGTACGCGCTTCATTCCAGGAAATCAAGATACTAGGAAGAATGATTACTATCAACAAACATTGTCTCTTGATAAAAGTCTTCCTAAAAGATTATTTAAGAAGCAACACCTTATTTGCATTCATTCTTGCATTTCTTTATTATTGTTATGCTTTATACATTTCGTACATTGCATCACCTAATATGTTCCTACATCATGACATCTGGTTTTCCATAAAACATTCATAAAAATTGCATCTTTGCATCAAAATGAAAGCATGTACATGCATTACATAAATACATTTAACAGAAAGTAGTTTTGCACCATTATTCATCTTTCCATGAAGATACATCTTTCGAATAAAAAAGAGAAAAAAAAATTTGATTCACTCCTTTCACAAGGATATTTAAAAAAAAAAAAAACAACACGAATTTCTTAATTCTATCTTTTTAAAAATTAGAATTTCTTTTTCGATCCTTTCATAAGGATATTTTTCCTAAAATAAGAATTTCTTTTTCCATCCTTTCATAAGGACATTTAAAAATGGATTTATTAATTGAATCCTTTTAAGAGAACGTTTAAAAAAAACATAACAGAATTTTTGAATTCCATCCGTTCGTAAAGATAATAATAATAATAATAAAAAAAGGAGAGAAAAAATAGAAATTTTTGTAATTATTTTTTCACATGAAATTTTGCATACATCAATTCATAGAACAATAGAATCGATTGCGAGATTTCATGGTAGCAAAGCTGGAGAAATAGCCCAAGATAATAGGGGTATTGATGTCTTGGTAGCAAGAGAGTTCTACTTGGTCCTTTTCCCGCTTTCTCATGGGGGCACAGGGGAATGGCACCAATAAGTGTAAGCCACTAATAAATTAAGAGGTTGGTTGGCAATGAAGTCATGACACAAGAGTTGATCCAGCAATAAAAGGCAAAGAAAATGGGGCAGGCTTACACCGCGCTGAAGAGGCCAAAATGAGTTGGCACCCTAAGGATGATTCAAAAGTCCCTATGCTTAGGATCTCATCTTTTATGTTTTTGGATGCATTTGCATTTTGATTTCTTTTTTTAAGAATAATGTATGAATCCTACAGCTTAAGCCCTAAAACAATATGAACATTTTGTAAAAACACATGTCTGTTTATTTTTGACAGAATGAGAATTGTATTTTCCGTATACTTATTTAGAAAATATTTTTGCATTCTTTGACACTTTAAACATTTCATTAGGGGTGAGCAACGAAACCGAGAAAATCAAAAAATCGACTCGAACTGGGCTATACGGTTCGGTTATGGTTTGCATGTTGCGGTTTGGTTTTCGTTTCGGTTTAAAACTTAAGCTTCTCAATTCGGTTCGGTTTTGGGTTTTCCATATGGAACTCGTTTATTCCATATCAACCCGAATTAAAAAATACATTATGATCCATATCAAATATATTTTAAAGATAGTCTCTTGAAATATTTTAATTTGTTTTTAAGACATTTTCTTGGAATATTTGGATATATATTTATAATATTAAGTTGATTGAATATTGTGTTTCAAATTGGAATAAGTTTTTATAATATTTACTATTCAAGAGTTGTTTTACTATGTTGAACATTTGAGTTTGGTTTTAATCAAACAGTATATTAGACTACATATTTGTGTTCTAAGTTGGTAATGTAGAATCATTGAGCGGATATTAATTAAATTAATATTTTATGTGATTTATTTTTTAGATAGATTGTCTGTTTTTTAATCATTGTTATTTTTTAATTCATTTTTATTTGAAATCTTAGATTTGTCAAGAGCTCAAGATATGTGTTTTCTTGTTCTTAATGGCAAAATAAATTGATATTGGAGTGTCTAATGATAAATTAAAATATGTTATGTGTTTTGCTTATTTTTTTTGAATTTGAAAAAAAAACTCCGTTAAAATCGCAGTTTTTAACCGAATCAAACCGTAAAATTTGATTTTTGGTATTTCAGTTTTTTACCATTCGGTTTTCTTTTTAAAAAACCGCAGACTGCAGTTCAGTTCATATTTTGTTAAAAAATCGAACCGAACTGAACCGAATACACCTCTACATTTCATTTTTATGGGGTGGTTTTTGTTCTCCCATACGCATATACACATTTTTGAAGGATATGCATATGTATATATCTTTTTTATCAGGTCCTCAAATTTCAAATGCAAGAGTACCTTTGTTTTCTATCTAAAGATCAATTCTAAGCTGCTTATGTTTAGAATAAATTGAATGTTGTGATGATATTGTAAATATGAGTAACCGCTAATCCATTTAGGCCTATAGAGGAACAAAATGCGTGTTTAGATAATGGGCAGATCCCATTTAGGAATTCCCTTCTCAAGCATTTGTTGTTTAAGATCCTTGAATCGAGTGTTGACCCTAAACCTCTACCCCCTAAAGACTATCTCTAGTGTCTATGAATGAGACGATGAATGGCATTCTTTCACTTTTCAAGGAGGAAAAAATAAGACCAGATATATGAAGGCCAGAGAATCACCTAAAGGAAATGGTTGAAGACAAATAGGAAAATGCCAACCAGAAGGCTGAAACAATTAAGGATGAGCAATACAGTAAAGAGAAAAAATAAGACACATGAAGAATTCTCCAGTCAATAAGCATCAATTTAGAAGAGCTGCGGAGAATGGGTTACTTTCAACCAGGAAGTAGACATCAATGTCCAATTATAGATACAATTGAATAAAAAGAAAGGGACACAAGACTGAAAATCTTAAATGAGTAGTCTAAGAAAAAGAAAAAAGAAAAGAAAAAGAAAGAAAGAAAGAAAGAGATTGCACTCCACTATTTGGATTTACTAAAAGGTATCCCTAGATAAGAGCGTTTAAAAAGTGAAAAATGAGTAAAATCTTTGGGGCACTCCTCTGTAGCGAAAAGTTGATTAGCTTAGAAGGTGGTTGTATGCTTCATCCATCTTTTAAGCCAAAAGTGGAATAGCTACATGAGTGATAATGATATATTCAAATCATGACTATGCCGAGTAACTCAGAGTTCTGTTGTATGCTCCATCATTTTCCTCAAGACAAAGGACTGTGATGAGTTGGATTCTCTTGGAAGAAAAAAAGAAAAATTAGAAGAAAAAAAGAAAAAATAAAAGAGAAAAGAATACTTCATATGAGCACACCTAGATCAAGCAATACAAGAATAAGATTTTAAAGAGCCTTAGAGGGTCGATCATCTTGGAACCGAAGCACGTGTCAAGGTTGAGTCAAGGCAGATCAGCCTAAAGACTTTTAAATTCATAAAGAAAGGAATAAACTCTAGGGTGAAAACCCAAAAATGGGTAGTCTAGAGTGATACAAAGAAATAAAGAGAAAATATAGATTTCATCTGAGCCTATCAAGCATAGGATTAAAGTGATTCTAGGGAAACATTACGTTTAAGTAACTATCAATTTTGAAGAACCTTGAAGGAATCAATCACCTTTGAATAAAAAACGAAAACCAATATCTAGTCAGAATGCAAGGCAGCTTACAGTTATAGGAAAAATGAACTCTAAGGTGAAAACCCAAAAATGAGCAATCTAGAGTGATCCAAAGAATAAAAGAAAAGAATAATGAGCATATCCAGGATACACAAGTACAAAAATGTGGTTTCACTTAACTATGACACATGGCCTACACTACAAGCCTATAAAGAACATTCTGATCATCCATGGATATCTAAGTTGGATGAGATAATCTTCAGACTACATTTCGCCTATAAGGGATAACCTTTCTTCAAGGAACGTCACACTTCAAGTGCTTGATCGACACCATAAATGAGGGAAGGATGGGGCATGGTGAGTTAGTGAGATTAAGAGAGATGCCTTAAATGGGTTAGAAATTAGGTATGGGAATTGTTCCTCTTAAAATACTAATAGACTAAAAGAGGCCACACATATGCATATATCTCCACAACAGTCAAGATCTTCTGAACATATGCCTTATTTGGAATTGATCTTTGTCTATTTGAGGCCAACTTGCTATTGCATTTGATATTTTGGGTTTAAACATTGTTTTTAAATGTTTGTCATTTTTTCCAAAATTTTGATTAAAAAGCGATTGACATTCTTTTCAATGAATTTTCATTATTTTCTTATAAATGCAAGTAAATTGCCTTTTGCATTACATTATTTTGAGATTTAAAGTATAGGGACTTAGGGTTGATTTCCCCAAGATACTTCGATTGAGTTCAACAAAGAATGATTGGGCTTAAGGAATCAGAGAATTAAGGCATTTTGCTCGCCCTAGTAATGATATAGAAGAGGACTCTACATGGTGGTTCAGTACCAGCAAATTAATTGAACCCAAACTCGAATAGGGAAACGATACTACGTAAGATAGCAGGAACGCGCGATAAAAGAATACATGGATCTAGAGTTGGTTTCCACCAAGATGCTTCAATTGATTTCAAAGAATATTGAATTCAAAGATATTCAATGACTAATGAAGACTTTGATCTGCACCTTCATATTGAAGAAGTGGATTCTATTAAAGATTTCTATTTGGTATTCTCTAAGCGAGATACCATATTTTAAATCCTTCAGGCCATCAGTAAGTCCTCCAGGCATGATGCTAAGCCTTCTCTTGACACCAAGACGATAAGAAATTGGGGCATCATTTCAAGGTTTCCAGTCTTCAGCCTTCAGGAAGTAGAGAACATCTTTTGGTATTCTTTAAGCAAGATGTCACTTTTTAAGTCCTTTGGGCCATTAATAAGTCCTTCGGGCATGATGTTAAGTCCTTCGGCAATTAGTAAGTCCTTCAGGTATGATGTTAAGACCTTCGGGCCATCAATAAGTCCTTCAGGCAAGATATTAAGACCTTCAGGCCATTAGTAAGACCTTCAAGAATGATGTTAATCCTTATGTTGGTGTCAGGATGATCAAATATTGGGGCATCCTTCGAGATTTTCCAGTCTTCAGCTTTTAAGAAAGCAATGAAAATCTTCTGGTAGTCTCAAAGCGAGATATTCTTTGATGCCAAAACGATCAAAAAATTGGGACATCCTTCAAGTGTTTTCTAATCTTCAGCTTTCAAGGAAATAGTGAAAATCTTTTGGTAGTATCAAAGCGAGATACCATTTTATGCCAAGACGATCAAAAATCGAGGCATTCTTCAAAGTTTTCTGGTTCAAGCTTTCAAGGAAGAAGTGAAAATCATCTGGTAGTCTCAAAGTGAGATACCCTTTGATGTCAAGACGATCAGAAACTGGGGCATCCTTCAAGGTTTTCCAGTCTTCAGCTTTTAAGAAAGCAGTGAAAATTATATGGTGGTCTCAAAGCGAGATACCCTTTGATGCCAAGACGATAAATAATCGGGGCATCCTTCAAGGTTTTCTAGTCTTCAGTTTTCAAAGAAGCAGTGAAAATCATCTGGTAGTCTCAAAGTGAGATACCTTTTGATGCCAAGATGAGCATAAATTGGGGCATCATTCAAAGATTTCCAGTCTTCAGCCTTTTGGAAAGCAGTGGAAATTTTTCAATACTCACGCCATAGGAAACGTAGTGCCGTTTTCAAAGATAAAGGTTTTATATAGGAAGAACCCATATTTTCAAGACTTTGAGGTGAAAGGTTCTATATAGGAAGAGCCCACAACTTCAAGATTTCAGAGCAAAAGGTTCTATATAGGAAGAACCCGTCAAGTTCTATATAGGAAGAACTTGTAGCTCTAAAGATTTGAAGCAAAAGTTCTATATAGGGAGAGCCAACAAATTCAAGATTTCAGAGCAAAAGGTTCTATATAGGAAGAACTTGTCGCTCTACCATTTCAGAGTGAACAATTCTACACACGAAGAACTAGTTACTCTAAAAGTGGGAGGTTCTATATAGGAAGAACCTACAGCTCTAACACTTCGAGGCGAAAGGTTTTATATAGGAAGAACCTGTAGCTCAAAGACTTCAAAACGGGGAGTTTTATATAGGAAAAATTTATCGTTCTAGATTTTAGGAAGAAGAAGAAGTATAAGAAAGAATAAGAAGAAGAAGAAGAAGAAGAAGAAGAAGAAAGAGAAAGAGAAAGAGAAAAAAGAAAAGAAGAGAAAAAGAAAAAGAAAAAAAGAAAAAAATAAGAAGAAAAAGAAAAAAAGAATAAACGAATAAACGAAAAGAAAAAGAAAAGAATGAGAGAAGAAAAAAGAGAAAGAAAAAGAAAAGAAGAAAAAAAAAAAAAAGAGAAAATAAGAAAAAAAGAGAATAAAGAGAAAATGATAAAAAAGAATAAGAAGAGAAGAGAAGAAGAAAAAAAAGAAAAAGATAGAAAAAAAAAAAAAAGAGAGAGGGAAAAAGAAAAAGAAAAAGAAAAAATAAAAGAAGAAAAAAAGAGAAATGAGAAAAATAGAAAGAAAAAAGCAAAAAATGAAAAAAAAAAAAGAGAAAAGAAAAAAATAGAAAGAAAAAAGCGAAAAAAGAGTTCTATATAGGAATAACTCAAAGCTTTAGGATTTCAAGACTACAGAGTGAAAGGTTCTATATAGGAAAAACACATAACTCTAAGATTTCAAGGTAAGAAGATATAGGAAGAACCTACAGCTTTAAGAACAAGATAAAAGTTCTATATAGGAAGAACTTGCGACTCAAAGAATCCGCTAAGGAAAAGCGAAAAGTTCAAGAAGAACTCGTGGTTCCTAGGCAGTAGACGAAATAAAGGATTTCAAGGCGAGAAGTTTTATATAGGAAGACCTTGTAGCTCGAAGAATCCATCCGAAGAAAGAAAAAGGTTCTATATAGGAAGAACTTGTAACTCTAAAACTTAAAGGTGAAAAAGTTCTATATAGGAAGAACTTGCAACCTAAAAGTTCTTGTGACTCAAAGAATTGCCAAAAACAAGCTAAAAAGTTCTATATAGGAAGGACTTGCAGCTCGAAAAGCTTCAGAAAGAGGAATAGTGACCAATTTTGTATAGGAGGGACTCGTGGCTCAGATTTTTGGATAAGTAAGTAGGATAAAAATTAGTGGTTATGATATTTGCTTTAATCTCGTTTTACAAGAATAAGCAAAGAGGGGCATCTGTAATCACTATTTTTTGTCTGGATTTTAGTATTATTAGTATTATTTTAATAGTAATATTATTAATATAAAATTAATAAAAAAAAGTCAAAAAGTAAGTAAAATTAAAATATATATAATAATTAATAATTAAAAATAGCAAAAAAATAGTGGAGCATGGTGCTCCACGTCACCCCTTCCTATTCCCATTTGCCTATAAAAGGCTTTAAGGGGGAGCAAAAGGCAGCCAAAAAAAGAAAGCAATGCTCTCGGCTTGCCAGGGGAAGAGAGCAGTGTTCTCGCAGCTGGTTCGATCCAGCACCAATCAGATGTCCCTTTGTGGTCTGATCGAGTTGATTTTTGGGCCATGGTGAGATGGCACGGAGATTTTGATGGGGGTCGTTCAAAGTTTTTCATCTGAACTTCGAGTGGGGTAAGATTTGATCCTTATTTTTGTATTTATTTATTTATTTTTGGCATATTATTTTATAATAAATATATTTTATATGTCATGTTAGATCTAGTTCTTAGAGTCTCGATATTCGGTTAGGAGTAGCATCACGGGTCTCTGGGTGTCATCTCTTTTGGTACCGCAGACTGTGAGTTTTTTATGCATTCGAATTAATGCCATGCCCATGCATTTATTATGTTGCATATAGATTTAGGCCTTATGGTTTCGATATTTATCTGGGAGTGTCATCCCGGGTCTCCGAGTGTCATCTCCTTAGGTATCATGAATACCGAAGCATTTTAAAATATAACCACGCATGCATGCACTTTTAGGTAGCAATTTTGGGCATTGTGGGGGTGTTAATCCTTCTCCACACGTAACCGACTCCCGAACCCATATTACTTTCAAAATCTCTGGTTTTATTTTTTGGTGTTCGGTCTACCCTTTTGAATAGCCGGTGGCGACTCCAAGTTTTTATAAAAGACGAGTTGTTTTATATATATAATTTTTATCATTAAATTAATTTTCAACAAAAATGGAAAAATTAAAGCACATTTAAAACTTTTGATTTTTTTGGTAATTTTCCCTTTTAATTAAATTTTTCAAAAATGGGAACAATCATATTAGAGCGAGAAAAATAGTCGCTACATTAATGTGTTGTTATTAATATTATATTTATGATGTTTATAAGTTATATGTTGGGATTACATATTGATTGATAATTAATAAGTTAGGAGTTGATGCTTTTAATTTTATTCTTTCATTAATAAGATGTTTACCATCTTATAAAAAAATTTAATAGGTTAAACTTATGATCTAAAATTCTTTCACTATTTTACAATTTTTAGATTTATTTTAATTTATTTGGAAATATGTCACAAGTAATAAAAAAATAAAATAAAAAATTGAACTTATTAAATGTTTAGCATTTGAAAATTCACAAAAATATTTTAATGGAGTAACGAAGGTATGCAAATATAAAATTGTTAGGCTCGATGTACTGAACCGAATATCGTTGATGAAAGGTGTGAAAGTCCCCTTTGAATTTGGGAAGCAAAAACCAAAATAAAAATGACAATTTGCATGATCAATTTTAGAGTGATTCGACCTTCTCAACCAAGGTCTACATCCACTACCTTAGCATCCCACTAACGATTTCTCAATTTACTCGTGAATTCTTTCCTTTTTACAGGCTCAAGGAGATAACCTTTACATCCCTATCTTTTCAAATGCTAAGATAGAACCTCTCCCTAATTTTTATAAGGCTCAACTAGAACCTATCCCTCAATTACAAGGTCTTGACATTTGTAAACAATATACCTCTTTAGGTGGGTGTTTACACTTTTTAGCTCACTAGGATTGGACTAAAGAATTACAATAGATTACAAAGAATAAACAATGAAAAACTTTACTCTCCTGATCTTTAAGCTTGGATGTCCATCCTCACTTTCTTCAAGTCTCCTTGGCTTGTATTTATAGTGTGGAATGGAAAACTAGCCGTTGGGGACTTTAATTCCAGCATTAAATGCATTTCTGCAACATTGGGTATCAGTACTCGAAATTGAGTATCGGTACCTGCCAAAACAAGAAAGAGTCGTTGCACATAAATACAGAGCATACCGATACACGATACATTCGTATCGGTAGGGCACTTCAGGTATCGGTATGGAGGCTTTTGTATCGGTACGCGAAGTGCTCTCTGAAATCTAGAAAACAAAAGCATATCGGTATAGGATATTGCCGTACCGGTACGGGCAGCTTCGTATCGGTATAGGATATTGCCGTACCGGTACGGGCAGCTTCGTATCGGTACTGGGAGTATCATACCAGTACTGAAGGCTTATTTTTTTACTTTTAAATTACTTGAAAATATTTGTTTGAGCCAAAAAATTGTAAAACAATTTCAAACATATTTTCAAGTATTTTGGACTTTGAAATTTTTTTGCAATTTTATCTAAGTCTAAATTTTTTTTTCATTAAGTTATATCAAAATAAATATCTCAACAAAAATATATTTTTAAAAAATATTTAATACAATAATTATATTAACAATATGATGAAAATATAGTTTTTGCAAATTTTAGATAGTGTAACAAAAATAGTTTTATGACTTTTTGTGCAAATATTTTTAATTTTTTATTGAAGAATGGATATTATCATGTGACTTATTAAAACCCCGTAAACCTAGCTAGAAGAAAAGAGTACACGTGATAATAGTTACAAAAACCAAACGGGATAACCCAACCAGTTAATTACATATTCCAAAACCAAAATCCCATAAGCAAGACATTCTACCATCAAAGCTAGCTAACCATGGTCACTAGTATCCACATTGTTTCCATCGCATAAAAGAAGCTCATACACTATGCTCGGGGGATCAAAATATCATTTATAGGCAGTATCCATTGTCCAAGCCATTCGTGCCATGTTGTCTGCAACAACATTCCCCTCTGGTTAACCCAACTAAAGTGAACCGTCCACTCCCTCCCCACTAGCTCGAAAATATGGGGCAACAACAAGCAACATGCCATACCATGTCTGTTATGGCTCAAGAGGTCATACGCATCCTTATTATCAGTCTCAATTCTTTCGCTAAGCCCTCATTAATTTCTCATAACTCGACATCAAGGACACTACAAACACTAATGGCCTTGGAAAAAAGCAAACCACCAATTTGCCTCAGCATCTCTCCCAACACCTCCACATGTGGCCAACCTCGTACTTGAGTTTCTAGCATCATTGGTATTAACCTTCACCCATCCTAGCTCTGGTTTAGACCAAATCATCTGATGGCCAGACATTGTGCTACCTCTCAAGTTTCGCACGCGACATTAAGCCAAAAGCACGCAGTGTGTCATCCTTTATACGGGTGCAACAAGCTAACACGCTCTCGGTTTCTAACACATATAGCGAGAAGATCCTCATGTTCCGATGTTTCCACGTGGTCCATACAATTGAGCCAAACATAATGTCCCAATCTATATCATCGACCAGGAAGTTATTATATTTTGACTCAAATTCTAATTGGTAATTAAGTTGGGTTTTATTGTAATTCTAGTAGTTGAAAATTACTTGGTAATTAGTATTTACTTTAATGAGTAAATATCTATTTTAGGTAGAGATCTTATTGAATAAGGTTTCCTGGTGACCAAGTATTTGGGTCTATAAATATAGACTAGGTTTTAACCTTTTGAATTATGAGAGAATAAGAGAATGAGAGATGGGGAATTACTCTAGAGAGGTGTAACCACTTTCCTGCGTTGTAGAGATAGGTATTGTAGGGATGTTGAGAAGAATGTTTTGGTTCCACCGGGTCATGGGATTTGTACATCGATTTTGGGATTACATAGGTTATCATGTATTTGTACTCTTTGGGCTCTCTACTTTAATAGTGGATTGTTCGTTTCTCTCGTCCGTGGAGGTAGGCTATGCTGTACCACGTTAAATCTTGTCTCTTGTGCATGTCTTGGTCTATGTCGTTATCGCTTTGGTTGTTTTATCGCTTATCAAATTCCTAACAAATGGTATCATGAGCTATGGTTTGAGCTGCGCAATTGTGGAGGAATTTTTGCTGCGGATTTTACGGTGCAATGTTGGAGACATACCAGATGAGTATTGCTGCAACGAGCTTTCGGTTATAGGGGAGTAATTCTCAAAATTCAACGGTGCTTCAACGAATACTACGTAAGAATTGGATTTGTTGAAGACTTGGCGACAGTAATTCAACAGATATTTGGCTTACATAAAAATTAAAGCTCTTGAAGACCAATGCTTGAATAGAATTTGTGTCAATGGGAGATTTATTATATTTTGACTTAAATTCTAATTGGTAATTAAGTTGGGTTTTATTGTAATTCTATTCATTGAAAATTACTTGGTAATTAGTATTTACTTTAATGAGTAAATATCTATTTTGGTTAGAGATCTTATTGAATAAGGTTTCTTGGTGACCAATTATTTGGGTCTATAAATATAGACTAGGTTTAACCTTTTGAATTATGAGAGAATGAGATAATGAGAGATGGGGAATTACTCTGGAGAGATGTAACCACTTTTAGGATCTTTAGAACTATTGTGCCTACGTTGTAGAGATGGGTATTGTAGGGATATTGGGAAGACTGTTTTGGTTCCACCGAGTCATGAGATTTGTACACCGGTTTTTGGGATTACATGGGTTATCATGTATTTGTACTCTTCGGGTTCTCTACATTGATAGTGGATTGTTCGTTTCTCTCGTCCGTGGAGATAGGCTATGTTGAACCACGTTAAATCTTGTCTCATGTGCATGTCTTGGTCTATGTCGTTATCGCTTTGGTTATTTTACCGTATATCAAATTCCTAACAAATGGTATCATGAGCTATGGTTCGAGCTGTGCGATTGTGGATAAATTTTTGCTACGGATTTTGCGGTGCGATGTTGGAGACATGCCAGAAGAGTATTGCTGCAACGAGCTTTCAGTTGCAGGATGAGTAATTCTCAAAATTCAACGGTGCTTCAATGGATACTACGTAAGAATTGGAGTTGTTGAAGACTTGGTGGTGGTGCTTCAACGGATATTTGGCTTACGTAAAAATTGAAGCTCTTGAAGACCAATGCTCAAATAGAATTTGTGTCAAGGGGAGATTTGTTATATTTTGACTCAAATTCTAATTGGTAATTAAGTTGGGTTTTATTGTAATTCTAGTAGTTGAAAATTACTTGGTAAATAGCATTTATTTTAATGAGTAAATATCTATTTTAGGTAGAGATCTTATTGAATAAGGTTTCTTGGTGACCAAGTATTTGGGTCATAAATATATACTAGGTTTAACCTTTTGAATTATGAGAGAATAAGAGATGAGGGAATTACACTAGAGAGATGTAACCACTTTTAGGATCTCTACAACTATTGTGCCTACGTTGTAGAGATGGGTATTGTAGGGATGTTGGGAAGAGTGTTTTGGTTCCACCGGGTCATGGGATTTGTACACCAGGTTTTGGGATTACATGGGTTATCATGTATTTGTACTCTTCGGGTTCTCTACGTTGATAGTGTATTGTTTGTTTCTCTCATCCGTAGAGGTAGGTTATGCTGAACCACGTTAAATCTTGTCTTTTGTGCATGTCTTGGTCTATGTCGTTATCGCTTTGATTATTTTGCCGCATATCAAATTCCTAACAGATGTAATATGCATTATGAAGATTGTTAAAAATTCATTGCTTAATATCCATATCTAGGAATTCAACCAATTTGTCGGGATGTAACAAGCCTTGCTACAGCGCACAAGCCACCATACACTCCTTCAAGACATGTGAGACATCTTCAATGCTACTCCCACAAACACCACAGCTAGATTCATCCACCAAATGACGACGAACCCTTTCCTGGTTAGTCATGATTTTATCATGGCAAACTAACCATGGAAAGGAATTAATCCTTGGTAAACCCATGTACCACGAAATAATATCCCATAACAGATCATGCATTTGAATAGTTTTGTCCCGAACATGGTAGGCATCTTTCACCGTGAACTCATGCCTCGGCTTCTACCCCAAACAGGCATGTCTACAGTACCAACAATATATGGCAGTTTCACCGCCACAATATGAGGCACTACAGTGTCATCCACCAAATCGACAAACTTGCTCTATGCCCAATCACCATTCGGGTCGACCATGTCACAAACCAAAGCATGTGGAGCAGCCCCATGACATTATCTTTCAGATGCGTCCATAACGGTCCAAGCCCCTCAATCCAGGTATCATGCCAAAAGTCCACCAGACTGCCATGCCCGATTGCCTAAGTAATTCCCTGTTTAACATCATCCTACACTAAACTAAGATGCTGCCATAACCAAGAACCATTTCTCCTAGGAAGAGCTGAAGGTATTCGATCTACAACTCCATGCTTGGCACGGAGGATATGGACCCAAAGGTGATCAACCTATTTAATTAGACTATATGACACTTTCATAATAAACGCGTCGTTTTGATGTTGGAGTTTACGAAACCCCAACCCCCAACAACCTGGCACTTTACAAAGTTCATCCCAACTGACCAAGTGGATTCCATACTTATCATCCAATTGTCCCCATACAAAGTTCTGAACTAGGTGCTCAATCTCATTAGATATACCTTTCGGTAAGACCGTTGTCTGCATGGTATATAGGGGTATCGCGATAATGACCGATTTGGCAAGCGTGATACGACCCGTTAATGACAAGTTTCGTGCATTCTATCCTGTTAAACTACTCGAAACCTTTGTTAAGATATACTTATAAGTACTCTTGGTCACCCTTCCATACGAGAATAGGCACTCCTAAGTATTTTCCAAGATCTGTAACTTGGGTAAAACCAAATAAGTCACTAATATCATCCCGTACTACTTGGGTAAAACCAATTTAAATTGTTAATGTGTCAGGTAATCTTGGAAATATTTTGCATTACCTATGTAAAACCAATTAGGAGAAAATATTTCCTGGAAAATATTTCCAAGATCTGTAATTTATTTTCAAGATCTGTAACTTGGGTAAAACCAATTCTCCGTCACTTCAGTCGTCTCCTAATACATCGTAGGGCCAGGCAGAGGATAGGGGTGTAAATGAACCAAGCTTAAACGAACAAGATTATATTTATGTTCGTTTACTTATTTTTAAAGGCGTTCGGTTCGTATTCGTTTAAATTTTTAATATTGTGTTTATTTTTATTTATTTATTTTTGAAAGTGTTCGCATTCGTTTGTTTAGTGTTCACAAACGTGTTTGTTTAAGTGTTCGCGAACGTCTTCGTTTAAGTGTTCGCGAACGTCTTCGTTTTAGTGTTCAGAATGTGTTCGTTTAAGTGTTCACGAACGTGTTCGTTTCAGTGTTCACGAATGTGTTCGTTTATTCGTTCGTGAATATGTTCATTTATATGTTAGAAATGTTAACTAAATTAACAATAAGTAAATAAAACAAAAGCAACAAACTAAAACTTACATTTCAACATGAACTTATATAACATCCTTAGCAATAACAAAAAGTAGTTTTTAGATATATCCACAAGCATTTTCATCCTATAAACGAGCTTATAAAGGAGCCTATAAACGAGCTTATAAACGAGTCTATAAACGAGCTTGTTCGTGTTCGTTCGTTTATTAAACGAATATAAAATTTTGTTCATACTCATTTATTTAGCTTAATAAATGAACATAAACGAATGTTATACGAACGATTCACAAACGGTTCGTCGAACGCTATGTTTATTTAAACCCCTAGCATAGGAGAAATTATTAGAACTCAGCTTACTACGTCATCTATAGTCCATCTAATGAAATTTATTTATTTCATCCTAACTTTTAAGTAATTATTCACTCTTTAATGATATATAAAAAATATAAAAATTTACCTTACATAAAATAAAAAAATATTATTAAATAAGATAATAAATGACATGATGTTAAGCTCGTCTAATAATTTTTATAAGAGAGGATTAGGCTTTCTCCGCTCTCAAATCCATAGCCGCTAACAAAACCTTTTTCCTTTTCCTTTTCCTTTTCCTTTTAAAATAACGAATCCGATACCAAAAGGTACAGAAGAAAAATCCCACACTCCCAAAATGAACTTTTCTTTCTTCCACTTGCTTCTCCTCCTCTCTCTTTTGATAACACATCTCGCTTTCTCTCACGTCCTCGCTGATTCCCATTTTGAAGGATTTGATGCTGAAGATGATGAAACTGTTGAAGAAGAGATATTAGACCACCACTCGATCCGATCGCCTCCTGTAACTCAGTCCGATTCACATCCCCTTCTGGATCTTGAAACCCAAACCGGTCCTGATCCCAACCGTGTTCCCGTTTCGGATCCTGCATTCCAATCGGATCTTCACAAGGCATCCGCTACCTCTTTTGAGTACTGGGATGAGGACGAATTCGAGGGCTTACCCGTCGAACAACCTCCGCCCGAACCTGCGAAAGATACTGAAAACGCCACTCCGAATGACCCAGATCCGAAAATAGCCTCCAAATCCCAAGACGCAACGGTTTGGAAGAAGTCGTTTACGGTGGAGATTGTCTGTGGGTCCTTCTTGATTGTTTTTGTAATCAACTACTTCACCGGCAAACGTGAAAACGAGAATCTTGCTCTGGCATGGGCAGCGAAGTTTGCTACGAAAGGTTCCATCTTTGAGAAAAATTTCAGTCTTTTGGGTGTTGGAGAAGGGGAGGACTCCCCGTTGTTGTTAAAAGAAGGGCAAACCGTGTTCAAATTCTATGCGAGTGGACGAAGATACTGCCAGGGATTGCTGGCGACGATGGAGTTGAGGAGCAGGCATGATTTGATATCGAGATTGTTTAATTTGGTGGTTCCCTGTAAGGATGAGATTACTTTTGAAGTCTACATGAATGATGAAGCCATGGATCAGGTGATTTTCGCGGTGGCAAAGAATAAGGCGGCCAAAGGGATGCAAAAAGAGGTGAGGGATTTGCAGAGATTTGCCGGGTTGGTGCCGAATCCTAGTGGAAGGAAATGGATCGTGGATGAATTATCCGTGATTTCTGAATCGAAGGAGGTTGCTGGGGATTTGATCACCGAGGCTGTGCTTGAGCAGGTTAGTTGATCAAGCTCTGGTGTCTGTTTAATTGAATGGATAATTTTTTCTGCCAATGCTTTGCATGATTTCGATTTCTGAATTCGGAGAGCTTATGTTTTATTTCTGCCGGATGATGAGGAGGATTTTAGTAATTTAAAGTGGTACATTATAGCTTTTCATTCATTAGATTCTATGGCTTTCTTTGTGCTACATGCATGGTTCGTATGGCTTGATTGTTTTTAGCTTACAGTTTTATGAAATAATCTTCCTAGCTCGCCTGATTCGTCAGGCATATCGGTTGAGAGGTTAGTGTAGAAAAAATAAGTTGGCTATATTCAAAGAAGTCATGGCGAACTGGACAATACCTGATTTTATGGTAGTGTTGAAAATACATAAGGGCGTATCCTTAAGCTTAAAGAAAATTTGAATAAAATAACTGGTCAGAGTTGGCAAATCTATTTGATTGATTGCCTTTTAATCATTCATGAAGATGGATCTGTATGAAAAAGATAAGTGCCTAAACTAGAAGTGGAGTCCATGACCCTTTTTAGTTATTAGTTTAGTTCGTGTTAAAACCCTAAGCGGGTTGTGTGCATTTCGGAACCAACTGATGGGGTTTTCATTTTGTTCTATGTTTTGAGGGGACTGTGGCAGTCACTTGATAATTTGTTTTGAAACATGTATTTGTACTAATAAGTGCATAGAACATCGTTGCATTAGAAGCTTGATTATACACCCCTTGTTGGGGGTGCTGAATTTGATATAGTGGGAGAATTCGACAATTTTTACTAGGTTTAAAGAATCCACATGTTTTGCTCTCAAGTTTAGCGAAGATATTATGACCATGTTAGCCCAGTACATTTTGTGGTTCTCGTGCATGATGTGCTTGTTCGTACTAATTCTTGGATCTCTTGGTGACTGGCCTTTCGTTGTTCCTTTAGATTTGCTCCAAATTTTCTTGGTGGCTGTACCTTTTATTTTTAATATTATTACATGCAAAATCAATTGTGATTCATAACCTGCAGGTTTTTGGGGACAAAGCTTATGAGAAATACGGAAAGAATTTCATTTCGATGCATTTTTCAGATCAACATCCTGGCATGCACAGGAAGATGCTCTTGTTTAAGTTTGCCCTCCCTGATGCCAACAACATGGCTGACATGACTCGCTTGGTGGCTCTTGTACCATACTACATTGATTTAATTGGGCGATATAAGCTCAGTTCACAGGTGTTTCAGCTGGAAACTAAGATTATGTACCAAAATATATGCCAACTTGTTAATCTTCTCAATTTCTTTTTTCTTATTGCAGGCTCGATCCAAAACTGAAACCGCAAGAGTGAAGGCTGCTCAAGAGGCATACAAAGAACTTCAAAATGCTAGGCAAGAAGCATTGCAGAGAAAGAAGGCAGAGAAGAAAAAGATGTTGGAGGAGGCAGAGGCAAAGCTTAGCGCAGAAGCAGTTCGCAAGAGAGAAGCAAAAGAACGTGCTCGACAGATGAAGAAGGCAATGCCGAAAATGAAGATGACCCGTGCACATTAGATGCTTTGTGAATTTCGTTAGGCATCCAAATCGACATCAGTAGTATCAAATCCTTACTCTGTAGTCGGGTCTGCGGGGTTATTGTTTCCCATACATTCTGTATCGACACTGCAATATTTTAGTTGTCAACCACCTTAGCTACCATCCAACATCATCATCATACTGACTGGGATTTTGAATCTACTATTTTCTCATACAACAATGGAAGCAGTTGGTATCTTTTATCATCCCTATTAAAAGCAACTCCATTTTCTAAACAACGTACCTGGTATTGAAGTTTTGAACCTTTTCTTGAGAACTGAAACAATAATAGAACCAACAAACGGCTAAGTTGTTACCATGGCAATGTATGCCAGCAACCAGATTGATTGTTTGCTCCGCCGCAAAAGCTTATCGATGCATGCTTGAACAGGGACAACCGAATCCTTAACATTTTTCTCCACTTTCTGCTTGATTTGCTCATCGGAGTTTAGTTTATCTGTCAACTCAAAACTTGTTCTGTTATCGGAAATTGTACCTTCATCGTGAATCGTATGCTCGTTTGATGTGTCTTCTTGTAAAGCATCTATTGGTTCATTGCCCATTGCAATCACCATTCCATCTGCCATAACATTCAAATAAGGTGCCTGATCTATTGGAGTTTGCAGTGGCCGGAGAACCTTGCATCTGCAATAGAACATAAAAATCGAATAAATTTGTCGAAACAGGCAGTTAACATATGGAAATGATTAGATCCCTGAGGTCGAATGGGTGCAAATACAATTTCCATTTTATTTTTCAATTAAAGTACAACTGTTTCCTACAAAATTAGACTACTCGTCTTTTTATTAAGGAATCAAATGGTTTTTCTCCCTTGAATCGACAGGGAAAAGACACTGTTTATTTGTCCAAGTGCCCAGAAAAGGGGGACGGATGAGGGTTTTAAGGAAAATGTAATTTGAGAATGAAGAGTGATTTCTTACCTACACTCATCCCATGGAATAGCTTCACTGTTGCCTTTATTAGATTGGAACTATGGGAAGTAAATAGAATAATAATTTTTTACCTCAAATTTTCCAAGAATTTGAGTAGCATGTCCCTAACAGAACTTGACTGTGCAAAGCAAGCAGAAAAGAATTAGGAGATTTTTCATTGGGAAAATGGACAAACTGAAAATTTCTTTCAAATAGTTAGGACTAAAGAAAGATGAAACAATATGAGGCGCTTGATTTGGTGACAGAAAAAGTTAAAATTTAAACTCATATAAAATGAAATATCATAAATATTTTTGACCGTTTGATCAATTAATTGATCTAAATCCAAGATTAATTCTTTAATCATCTACTTGTATAGCAGTAAGACCGAGTCATAACCATATAAGATAGGATTGTTGTTGGGCTTTGCAAAGCTTGTATTTTGGTTTACCTCCTTCACTGAAAATAAAATAAAAACATACACACCATTTTGATTAAAATAATAATTTACATGGCACATTTCTCCACTGAAATGTTACAAAAGATATCATTGTTTAGGTGTTGCCATTATTTTCTGGTTTTTACTTCAATCCAATCAGAGAAATGGATAGAAACTTTAATATAAAATAAATGCTCAAATTATGTTTTTTTATACAATAAATGCTTAAAGTATTTTTTAGTTAAAATAAGTATTAAAAATTTTATTTTTAGTTTATTTTAAAATCAACTGCGACACATACTTTAGCATTTATTTCAACCAAAAATAAAATTTCAGGCCTCTATTTCAGTAAAAAAAATACTTTAAACACATATTTCAGTCAAAAAATACTTTAGACACATATTTCAGTCAAAAAATACTTTAGGTGCCTATTGCAAAAAACAGACATAATTTAGGCATTTATTTTATAATTAAGTTGAACTTCTTTAATAACTAAATATATAATAGGTTTATATTACAAATAAGTATCAAAAGTATATTAACTTTTCATTTAGGTATCTAAAGTATTTTTTGTCAAAATAAGTACTTAAAGTATATTTTTTGGTCATGATAGATACCTGAAGTATTTTTTGGTCAAAATAAGTACCTAAAGTATATATATTTCATCTAGGTTCCTAAAAGTTATCATGTGACATTGATTAAAAAATATATTAGGTACCTATTTTGACAAAAAAAATATTTTAAGTACCTACTTTGACAAAAAAATACTTTAGGTGCCTATTTTGACCAAAAACATACTTTAGGTACTTAATTTTACTAAAAAGTATACTTTAGGTACTACTTATTTTGACCAAAAAATACTTTAAGTACCTAAATGAAAAAGCTACTATACTTGTTTGTGATATAAGCCTATAATATTGTTATTACTATTTTAACAATTATATCTTTTTACAATTTCAAATAGGGGTGTAAAATGAGCAAAGCGTTCGACAAACCGTTAGTTTAAATGAATGAATATAAACAAAATTTTTAGGTTAGCTTAATAAATGAACGAACACAAACAAAGGTGTGTTCGGTTTGTTTATGTTCACAAACAAACTCATTTATTAACTCATTTATAAGCTTGTTTTATTTTTAAAAATTTTAAATATTGATGATGATAATAACTAAATTAAACATGGGGTAAACTTTGAAGTTTAAACTGTGAAGCCTGAGAAGCTTAAGGTCTAATGGATTAATTTCACAATTGCACAACTTTGGAATTCGTTTTATTTATTTTTTTAGTTAATATTTTTTAACATATAAACGGAACAGTTAATGAACGTATTCGTTTAAATGATCTCGAACATTAAACGAACATGTTCGCGAACATTTAAACGAACACGTTTACATGTTCGCGAACACTAAACGAACGAACAACTTCAAAAATAAATAAACGAACACAAATATAATATTAAAATTTACATGAACATGAACTGAACATATATACATTTAAAAGTAAACAAACGAACTGTTTGTTCAAGGCCGGTTCATTTACGCCTTAATTTCAAAGCATTTTAATTATTAATATGAGAAATTGAAGGTTATTATGTTTAATTACTCACAATCCCATAAAAAATAAGAATAATAACAAAGTGTTTGAATTATACTCTATTAATTTAATTAATTTGAGTTCATCCGAACGGCCTCAATTATAATATATATGAATTATAATCTTATACAATTTCATTTATTATTTCATATTTTAATAGGCATAAAGCCAAAAAGATACATAATTTTTGACTGAATAGTCAAATTGGCCCTATTTTTGAAGCAATTTAATCTTTATCGTTTTATTATTGGTCAAAATAACTCATATGCGGGTAAAAACTATCAATAAACTAACAATAAATAGCTTAAAATAACATGACAAATTTATAGAACAATACACACTAACATAATGTTATATAAACAAATGTGTTGACTTAAAAAAATGTTACATCAGTTAAAAATTATTTTTTCTTATGACTTATCATTCTATCAAATTATTTCAAACTATTTACCATCAATTTTCTAATAATTTTCATCCATAAATAAACCATTATAACCCAAAATAAAACATTAAAGGTTGAATTGCTCCCAAAAATAAAATAAACGCCAAAATAATTATTTAGTCAAATAATAAGAGTATTTTTTTTTAACTTTATGCCATTTTAATATAGATCACAAAAAATTCAAATACTTATTAAGCAAGATTTTACTTCACTCCTTTAAACTCAATTACTAAAATCTAACTTAATTATCTGTTAAAAATCAATGTATGACATTGAAACAGCATTTATTTGAAAAAATTTCATTCTAATCACCATTGAAAGTTCACATAAATATAAAGACTTACACGACAAAGAAACCAGCCAGCAAACTGTGACAACACAGAAGGCAGCTCTCCAAATACAACACAATGAAGCACCTCCATTTGCATCGAAGGAAATCAATACCCTGGGCCTGATGTTAACAAACTGTTACTTGTTTCCTCAATCAGAACCATCATCTTCCATTTGTGAAGACCGTGCAAGGCAATTAGGGAACTTGAAAGAAAGGGTCTCATCAGGGGCTCGTCATTGCATATAGATTCTGGCATGCCAAACCGAATGCGTATCCCAACGCAGTTGCAACCGGAACAGGAACAGCAACAGCATTCCCCACCTGTATGTACCTGGAAACAGTAAAGGAAAAGTGTGCTTGTAATTGGCATATGCTATGCTTCCCAACTAGATGACTCGAAAGTTTATGATCCGACAAACCTCTCCTTGATAGTCCCAAAAAGCTTGTAACAGTCCGGGAACCCCTGTAATCTGGCATTCTCACGGATTGTAAGTACTATGTCTTGGGAAGGATGAAATGATTGCCTGCCAAGTTTAGGTAGGAAATACAATATATTTAGATAGCATACCCAACATCTTTAATCCCCAATGCATCAAAATAGAAGAAAACCTGGTTGTGAGGCTCAGCCCTTGTCACCACTGTGTTAACAATTTCATCGTTCCACAACCGACCAAATGGCCTGAATTCAAATGATCATGTAAGATTGTGCAAAATTAAAACTCACTATCAATGGTTATAAGATGCTTACTTGGTTGATCTCCCTTTGACAAACTTCATTGCATAATCCGGCACCTAAAAAATAATTCCGTTAAGAAAACTCGAACAAAATGGATTTGATAAACAATAACAGAGCTACAGACAACATAATACCAATGGTTTTCCAGATTTGAGCAAGACTCTGTCCATTGTTGAGTCCCACTCTACCCTATTATTTCCACCTACTACTACACCAGGTAAATCTCTAAAATTCGCACCCTGAAAAACAAATATTAACTATTGAGAATGAGAAATATGTCAGACCAAGAACCATAAACAAGTAAACTTTGCACATACCTTCTTCTTGGGAATCTGACAAACACGTTCCAAATCATCAGCATTCAATTTCAAAGGCTGATGATCATACAGCATTCCAGATGATGATGCATGTCGAGAATCAACTGATAAATATATTACATCTGCACGGTGCAATAACTTGATTGTAAAATATTATAAAGCACATGAACACCAATTTCATTTCAATGATAATTGCAAGATGATGCATGGAAAATATCAATTACTAAATTTATTACATGAAAAACTCGGTCATAAGATATCTCAAAGCATATGAACGACAAGGGAACATACCTTTCCTCTGCAATCTAATAAATTTTTGAAATTCTGTACGAGCTTTTGTACCATATTTTCTTTGATCTTGACTCTCATCATTATTAACCTAAAACAATGTAAAAAGAAAAAAATGGAAAAAAAAATAAATAAATAGCATATTCCAAAGTCTACTCAATTACACATTAAAAAAGGAAAAGGGAAAAAAACATACCTGTGGAAGATCAGAAATTGCATCACCAAGAGTGAGAGCACCTTTCAACTGACAAGAATCCTTTTTGTCATATGCAACATGTATTTCCTAGTATCAAAATAAATCAATCGATTCAACTTAGAACCATATTTATATATAATAGTAATAGAAAAAACATAACTGTTTAAGTTTAGCAGTATACATACCTCAAACTCATTTGGAACAAGTCCTCTAGATAAAACCTCATGAGTTGGCAATGGATATGGAGGCAGTTTCTAAAGGAGAAAAAGATTTAAGTATTAAACAATAATCTTATGATGTCATCATACTACACAAATTAAAATATACTTACCTCTGAAGGATGTGAACCCCATAGAAAAACCCTCATCCTAAATTGTGGAACCCCATAATTTCCTGCAGCCATCATCCCCATTCTAGCTTGATAATTCATGGAAACTAAACGGCCAACGGCATACCGTCCCAAGAAACCCTTAGCAAACTTTAGTATGTCCACAACATTTTCCATTAGTACATATCTTGGTTTCAAATGCTCAATAGTGTCCATATATACAATTAACTGCTTATTTTTTTCATCTTCCAGTGGTGCTGTTGAGTTTCTAAAACAATTAAACCCACTCACGACTTGACATGGGGGCCCTCCACATATAAAATAAACACTCCCCTGCAAGAACAAGCAAAAATGAAATAGAAAGGAAAAAGTTATATTACATATACAGCACTGATATAATAAGTTTATATGATCAAAAGTGAAGAAAACCTTACAGGCAAAGGCAATATGTTTGACTTGTGCCCTTTTCTCACAAACTCCTCCAATTTTTCTTGGCAATTACTGAAAATACAAAATTCCATTAAGCAAATTACTTTAAAGGTAAGAGAAAGTTTTCATGGATGTAAATGAGATGAAATTACCTCAAGCCCTCAATAGGCTCCCAAGTATCATAGCTGTTATCATAACCCTTCCAACACACCAATATTTAAGGTAAAAATTGAAATCATTTTAATCCGAGAGAGAAGCTTACTCACAATGACCAGTTAGTGCATATGATTTCCCCAAATCTTCCACTGATATGATAAAACAAAGACAAAATATGACAACAAACTGCCATCCGGGGTAGCATTTCAGCATTCTTTGAAGAATAATGATACCTTTAAATATAATCCTCGCTCCCTCATTTGATTAGGATCACCAAAACAAATGTCCAAAAATCTCTCAACCTCAAATTCTTCAGAATCCTCAGTCACTATCATCGTGTCCCTCTTTTTCTTCTTCTACTTCTTCACATCCTTGGTCATCATCATCATCATCCTCGACAACTTCATTAGAAGCATCTTCAGATGGCTTGTTTGGATCAAGCAAGGAGAACTTCTCGCATAACTTCTCCCACTCCTTCAGCAAACTCAAAAAATCTTCTGCTGCCTCATTCCTCACCTAATGGTCATTATAAGAAATGGCTAATAACTAAGATACATTAATAATCATATAATAGGGAAACAGCTTACCTTAGTTTCAGGATGGTTCCACTGCAAGCTTTTACAAGCAAATGAATTTATGTCAACAGCCCACTTCTACAGTACCAAACGGAAGGAACATACTCTCAGTCAACTATAAGTGAAAAGATATAATAAATAAACAAATAATGTATTGTAAATGTAGTGAATTGACTCACTGTGACAAGCTTTATGCCAGCTAAGGAGGCCCCCATGCAAAGGCCAGTGAACATAGCACCACAACCAGAATAAAGATCCAGCAAATATTTTTGTGGCTTATCAAACTTCTGAACTAGTATTATTTGAACCACATTCATTCAAATCACAATCACTGGAAACTACTGAAGATGCACTACTATCTTCTTTAAAGATCTCTGCAGTTATAAAGAAAATGATAATAGTTAAAGAAAGTAGAAAATCAAATAATCATAGAAAATGCAACAACATCAATGAAAGATATGAATTATATTGCTAACTTGTTTGCCGTAAATGATAATAATCTCCAAAATCAGTACAAATATGACATATTACCAGTGAATATGTTTTTGAATGTTAAGTGCTGTAACGAGTACTTCATATTGCAATATAATCCCGATTCTGGGATTTTCCCCTCCTTAGCAGCTAAGTCAATCTGAGATTAGAAATAACATAAAATTAAAATAAAATTAAGCTTTGTATAAGCAAAATATAACAAATGATAGTGTCCTACAAGTGTCAGTCTTACATCCAGTGCAACTTCAGCAATTTCTACTTTGGAGACAATACAGTTCAATGGGTTGTCATCTTGGATATCCGACAGAAACACGCACCTCTTATCAATCAAATGCGCATTTTCCTTGTTAATGACCTAAAATTTTCCAAAACAATTGAAAAAATGAGCCCTTAGAAAACATTAGACAAAGAGATAAATATGATGCCTATCAAAACCACCAAGCTTCAAAAAAAATGTTCTTACAGTATCTTCAGCTCTATAAAACCATTGAGCTTTAAAGTATGGTTCCCGATCAACTGTTTCAAAGAATTCAACGATTCTGGCAATATAATCAGGGCTGCCATCTTCTGCCTGAAAGCTAAAGATCATCCATAATACTCAATTTAATCCCAAAAAAAATAATGGCAAAGAACATTTAACATATAAAACCATACCTTGACATATGCATTATCACCCAATTTGTAGAGACCAACCATCAACCATAGCCTCTGTATAATGATTCCTAGCTTGTAGTACATCATTATCCTCCCTTGTAATTGAGAAAGAAGAAAAAAATAAAAGTCAAAAGCAATAATAGTCAGCAATCTTTAAAGCATGTGGTTAAAGCTCTCTGTTGGTGTCCCCTTTTACTAGGTTGCGGTTCAAGACTCATTAGGAGAAAAATCACCCTTCACACTCCCTTAGGTAGAAATTGTTCAAAAAAAAAAAAACATTAATAAGCATCAACAGTACAACTATACTACACTCTTTGTAAAGTTACACGTTTTACCCACTAATAAGCATTAATAACCATCAAAACGTTTTGCCCATTACTCAGTATCGATAAATGAAGCAATGTACCATTATTCTTCATTGATTCCAAATAAAGGAGCTTACTAATTTGAAGTCTCACTTACAGTCTGCTTCTTAACCTTATTCTGTAAACCACAAGTGAAAAAACCAAATTTAAAGCAGGGTCAAAAGAGGATTAAAAGGGCAAAAAGTAAAATGCAATCTCTCTTTTGTTTCTTATGATGAGGGCTGACCTTTGACTGATATCTCTACGGCCATCGTTGTCGGGCTTCATCTGCGGCAATGGGTGGACCGACGAGACAAAGGTCGGAATCGGATACAACTTTCCGGGCTTTTTTCGATTTGGGAGGATCCAACAAAGTAGTCACGCCTTGGACTTGGGTTTCTGATTCTGAGTCGATAGATTCATCGGTCTTATTTTGAAGCTTTCGTTTCGAACACTTCCCCATTTCCGAAACAGTTCCCGACAACACTCAGAGAAAGGCACTGAACAGAGAAGGAATGAAGGATTCTCTCTCTGTGTTCTGCTGTTTGAGTAGAGAGAAAATAAGAAATGCAGACGTGGGAACTTAGGTTGTGGGACCAAAATACAAATAAAAAAAGGTTTTAATTTTTTTAGGGAAAGTTTGAATTTAGACCGCGGGCGGGAACTTGGGAATTTTGGTTCCAATCAAATCTTTTAGTCTGATGTTTATGGAGATTTTACTTTGACAACAGGAGTGTTAATTTAGGAGGGTCACCAACCAATAGTCGTTTGACACGTTGTACTTCATTAGGACAAACAATTATTCGTTGTAAAGTTTAATTTTCGAAGTAATATCTTAAATGTGAAAAAGTTAAATGAATCATTATCGATCAAGTTCGTTCACCTAAACGATTTAAAAGTTAAACAATGACATAGTTTGTTTAAACTTAACATTTTTAATTTGAGTTTTGAGCGAGAGTAAATTTATTAATATTCTTAAAATTTTAAAAACAAAATTTTTTGTGTTGATCAAATAATAACAAATACTACTAATAGTTTAAAATAATATATTTTAAAATTAACAACTAATTAGTTTAATAGAATGAAACGTTATGTCTTTTAAGTAAAGTAAGTATTTAAATTTTGGTATATAAATGAAGTAAAATAGATTAGAATTGTCACCTCTATAATAGATTCTATAGTATTCAATCCAAGTTAATCGTATAATATATCAGAAAATTATAGATCTTTACTTGTCCCAAACTTACCACGATTTTTTTCAGTAAAAAGTCGCTCTCGCCTAACTTAGACCCGAATAAAACAATCATACATTTTCTCAATAAAATCCATCCAATTTCTCAGCAAATTTTCTCATCATCAAACCAAAACAATGCAAAAACTATAAAACAAATGTACCGATACACGAAATAACAAAAAACAAAAGGATTAAAAGCAAAAAATAAACATACAAGTTGATAGGGGAAAATTATTAGATGGATTCGGCTCACTACGTCATCCAGGGTCTCAGCCAATAAGGTCCACCTATCTTATTTTAACTTTTCAAATAACCATCCACTTTTTATTGACGTGTAAAAAAGAGATGAAGATTCACCTTAGAAAAAATTAGATGGATAGACCTTATTGATTGGGACAACGGATGACGTGATGAGCCAGTCCATTTAATATTTTTTCCTGATATAGACAATAAAAATATAAAAAGAAGATAATAACTATAACATGCAAATAGCAAAAATTAAAAAAAAACGAAAATATGAAGGTTTATAAATAATTTAAATTTCTATTAATTTAAGGGTAATCTTCATCCGTGGTCCTTTTTGCTTAGATTTTGTTCTATTTTGGTCACTTAAATTTAAAAAAAAACTATTATTGTCACTTACGTTTGAAAAACGTTTCTGTTTTGATCACTGGACCGTTAGTCTCCATTACTTTTGTTTTCGGTCTATTTCGTTTTGGTCACCGAATTTAATTTTTTTTTGTTTAAGTCACTTACGTTATCGTTTTGTTCTATTTTGGTCACTGGAGCATTAATCCATGTTAATTTGATGATGTGTCACGTTAATAAAAATGAGTAATTTCTAATTTAATCCTTAAACTTTCAAACTTTTATTTTTTTCACCATCTTTAAACAAAAAACTCTAAAAAATTTCTCCTCTCCAACCTTAACCTTCATTTTTACTGATGCCATTTTCGTCAACCGTTGTTGTTGCCTTAGCTACCGTCAGCTATAAACGTCTACTGATATAGTGAAACGCAGCTAATGTTAAATTCAATACAAAACTAACCAAAGAATACAGCTAGAATAATTCTGTTATTATCTTTCGGTTATGTGATGGCTCCTTTTTAGGGGTGTGCATTATTCGGTTTTAACCAAATTAACCGACCGAACTGAATTTTTTCGGTTAATCGGTCGGTTAATTTTAGGTAAAATCGGTTAACGATTAAGAGTTTTTTTCAAACTTCGGTTATCGGTTAATTCGGTTCAAAACTAGTTAATTAATTGAAATTATTATATATTAAATGTAACACCCTCGACCCGAATGTTACATTTGGGCCTTAAACTCAACCCATAACCATAAAATTTCTAACCTAGTTTAGCCCAAACCACATATATTTCATAAAACCCATTAAGTTCAAATAGAATAATAGTTAAAACATTATATGGGGAGCTTCATTTAAAATACATAGTTAAAAGCATTTGACACTTAAGTTAAAATCCAAAATATGAGTTACAATACAATCATATGGTCCTACGAATACATAGCCTAATTAATCTAAGTACTGTACTCGAACAACAAGTCGACGTTGAAGTCCTACTCTGATGGTGCTACAATAATGCACATCGACCTACTAACCTACGAACGGAAATAACAATTCCTAACACTGAGCTAAT
This sequence comes from Hibiscus mutabilis, assembly GCA_019671005.1. Taxonomy (NCBI): domain Eukaryota; kingdom Viridiplantae; phylum Streptophyta; class Magnoliopsida; order Malvales; family Malvaceae; genus Hibiscus; species Hibiscus mutabilis. The sequence goes on along the minus strand of CM033754.1, from coordinate 9,164,651 downwards.
GAAGCTCTGTAGATACACTTCCCCTCAACCATGCTTCATACAAATCATAAATAAGAGCATGCAACTAGGGATGATATTATGGCAACATAACCACATTGACGCTACCTCTAGCCACTCAAGCACATAGCAAGTGAAAGCGATGCATAAGTTTCACACAGCATATATACATTATACTAACAAACCTGAAGTGGGGTCCGGTGTCACACAGCCTCGAGAACATACACTCGTACTCATAATCTCTCACCGAGTATCATCAGATGAGGCTCAGTGCCATTCAGCCTTATGAACGTACATCCGAAAACTCATCTCTTGGTGTTGCAACACTCACATTGGGTATTCGAATCCCACCAATCAAAGTGACTCAACCACGCAAGTTCCTTTACTTGGCACGTAACAACACATGACTCACCAAAAATCCCTATGGATGCTATTACAAATAAGTCACCCAACAATTACCAAGTTATTACCCATTAAGCTTGTAAATGAGGTTAAATTCTCAGTTTCTTAGTTTTAGTATTCATTTTACCACATTAGATGCCCATTGGGCACAGTTTTCGAATTATAGGTCCCCAAACTCAAAATGTAATTTTCAAGCAGAATACCTAGCGAGTAACGATACCAGCTAAGATTATTGATACACTATTGTGGGTACCGATACCCACTTATGCATACTGATACTCAACTTAGCATGCTAAAAGGGTTAAAACAAAACCATGTACCGATACACAGGGCCGTGTACCGATACTCCATCAGTAATGATACTCCCCAAGCATACCGATACCCATTTTTGCTACTAGAATTCTTGTAGCACAGGGTGTATCGATATGGCATATGCCAAAAATGATATGCCCTTCAAAATATGTCTGACATTCAAAAGTAAGCATGAGCCAGAATTCAAATTCTGGAGCTCATAACCCTAAACCTTCATGGTAAAACCCCAAATTGAGTTAACCATTCAAAAGTAAGCATGAGTCCTTGATTCCTTGCTGAAAAAGAAGCTTCTAGCCAAGCTCCTCCAGCCCTCTTCTTCCTAAGCTCCTTGGAAGAATTTCCAACTTTTTCACTACAAGAAGTGTTGTAAAACATGTTACAAACATTGCTGAAACTTAAAGGCTGATAAAGGAAGATTTCTATAATCAGAAATAGGGCCAAGACCACCATTCTCGTACTCATTCCTTAAACCCCAAAAAACCCACTTTCTCCAAACTCCACCATTTCCCTACATTCTTACCTTGGATGATAGATCCTTTGATGCTAAACAACTTCTCCTAAACCTAAATTTCGTGATTCTAACTTAAAATGATAAAGATCCTACCCTTACCTTTGAGCTTCCAAGGGAAGATGGAGGAAAAAGGTGTGATGAAGATGAGACAAAGATGATATCATCATCTTCTAAATTTGCAGCCACCAGAAATCCCACCCTCTTTTTCTTTTCAAAGGCTAGGTAATTACTCATTTACCCATTTTAATACCAACCCAACTCACTCGTTATCCCAATACTCTAAGCCCAACACCAAGGGAGGCCCACATAGGCTCCAAGATCTCAGCTCAACGCCCAAGCCCACGTGCTTGGCGAAATGACTCACGAATTTCGAAATTCGGGTCGTTACATTAAATATTATATATATATATATATTAAATATAATTATTTTTATTATTAAACTTTTAAAAATTATAAAATGATCATTAAATTTTTTGATATATTATAAAATGGTCATTAAGCTTTTATCAAATTAGCATAAAATGAAAGTTCAGTGACTAAAAAGATCATTTTAGCATAATTTAGTGATCAATTGTGTAATTTACCCAAAATTTTATAACAAATTTCGATTAATTTGAAAACTGACCAAATTAATCGAATTTTTTCGGTCCAGTCAAAATTTTTTGAAAAAATATCAGTTCAGTTAATGGTTAAAAGGAAAAAAATTCGGTTAATGGATTTTGGGCAATTCGGTTCGGCCGGTTAACCGAATTAACCGAATGCACACCCTTACTCCTTTCAAGAAATCGAAGAGAATGAAAACATCATTCAAAAAATTGAAGATAAACAAAGCATTTGCATGATTCCAGAGGAACCCAGAGTTAACAAGCCCGATCAATGGAAGAGGATAAATTTTGGGAGACAAAAAGATTATAGAATTTTTTTGTTTGAAGATGGTGAAAAAAATAAAATTTAAAAGTGTATGTATTAAATTAGAAATTATCCATTTTTATTAATGTGACACATTATCAAATTAACGGGGATTAATGGCCCAGTGACCAAAATAGAGCGAAACGATAATGTAAGTGACTTAAACAAAAAAAATTAAAATCGATGACCAAAACGAAACAGACCAAAAATAAAAGTAACAGAGACTAACGGTCAAGTGACTAAAACAGAAATATTTTCAAATGTAAGTGGCAAAAATAATCTTTTTTTAAATTTGAGTGATCAAAATAGAACAAAACATAAACAAAATAGACCACGAGGGAAGATTACCCTTAATTTAAAAGTAATTAACTAACAAATTAGGAGCTACTAACATTTAATTTCATTAATTTAATAATTAATTGAAGCTTAAAGAGAAAAAAAAAGGAAAAGTTTAAGACAACATCCTTCTATCATTAACCTAATTCCGTCCCCAAGATGTCATGTCCAACATTGCAATTCTCTTGTCTTTTTATTCAATAAAAAAACATGCGAGCAAATGAATTATAAATAAACATAAAAGGAAAAAATAAACAAGAAGTTCAACATGAATCTGTATAATCTACGATCAGATCTCAGGTTTGAATTGACAGTTTGTATCAGTGAACAAAATAAATAAACGTGAAGATGAACAAATGAACAACTATTGGCCCGTCGTGACAGGGTAGCCAATTCCATGCCTTCTGGTTGGAAAAACCACAAATAATAGGCTACAAATCAGCCCAACTCCAACCGGTGCAATGCTCAAAACCTCCTCGGTTTCATGTTCAGGTGCCGGATAGAAGCATTTCAAGACATTCTTGTCTCTCAAAGCCACTGCACCGAACACAAGCACCGACAAAACAGCGTGAACTCCGTCGATGAACTTGAGTCTATACTTGCTCAAATCGGGCAAACTTGAATCTTTAGGATCGGGATAGTCAAGCAAGAACATCCCTTTGAACGTCGCGAAACCGTAATAAACCTGCCCGTTGGATGCCTTTACGCTGTCGGTGAAGCAAGCGAGGAAACAAGAGAGGGCGAGGAGGAGGAGGAGGAGGAGCGTCATGGTGCGCGTGGCGGGATCACACGACCCGTTGTTGGTGAAAACCGGCAACAGGAGCTGGAAAGCTAACAGCGTACCAGTAGGAAGAAGATTGGCTAAGTTTGCCGTGCTCGTCAAGGTTTGCGAGAGGCCCCCCCGGGATAAAGTAGGCTGCCGTGGTTGGGATTTTGGTGTTTCAGGGTCATTCTCGGTGGTGGATCTGGTTGTTGATTGAGATGTTTGCTTGGAAACCGCAGCTCTCGGCCGCAGTGACGCTTCGGACATCGCCAGAAATCAGGAAACTCACAATATTTTTTTCTTCGAAGCAAAGTGGTGGTTGACGGCGGTTGTTACGGCGGAGATACCGATCAAAGTATTCGTTAAAATTAAAGAAAACCTTGGTGTTGACGGATGAAATGTGGGAGTTGGAGGATGGTAGGTGAGGTATCTACGAATATAAAACATGGGCTAGGCGTTGTTGCTTGAATCTTTCTACAATCGGTTGTTTCCACGCAATTTTTCTGTTAGATTAGCAGCGTAAAGACACGATCAACTCTCATAATTGGAATTTGGAATATTTAAATCGATTTTCATTACAATTAACTGCTTGATGTCCAGTGATACGTAAGCACATGTCTTATTGCCTTACGGTACGCGTCTATACTTATGGATAAGTCTTCAAGTACTTATTTAATACGTTAATGATGTAGTTTACTTTTAATTGCGCAGGCTTTGTTTAGTTCATTTTTAATAAAAAAAACTAAATTAAATTATTTGATAATAAAAGTATTAACCAAAGCTTAACTACAAATATTAGTACTTAATTAATTTCTATTCTACACATTATATAAAATGATTGATTGAGTTGTTGTCACAAGTCAATTTAACAACAATTTAATTGGAAAAGTACTAAAATATCATCATTTAAAGGAAAATTGATATTATATAAGGGTATTTCTATCTTTACATATTTTTATACAATTTTTAAATAATATAATTAAAATACACTTAACTAAGCACGAGCGCCCCTTCTCCCCCTTCTCTATAAAATTTTTTTCCTTTTTTTCCAAAAACCTTAGATCTTTTTTGGTCGTTTGGGTGACAACGTTTTTCATTTTAGCGGGGTGCTCCCATCATCTATTGGTCACGTCGTTGTAGAGCTTCATCCCTGGATGTCCAAGGCTTTAATCGGGTCCATTTTTGTGAGGGGAAGTGGGTTGCAGAACAGATGGAGACGACACATTATCTCTGGTTCTACTGGATCTCTCTGACACGAAGACCTTGTTTTTTGCCTTCTTTTTCGATGATTGATCGATCCCTACTTTCTCTTCCACCCTCCTCCAGTTCATCGTCGAGCATCTGATCCAAACACAATGATTCAATAGGATTTCTTGTTGCAGTACCTTCATCGCTTCCATCCTTCTGCGCCAACAGAAATGGCTCTGTAATTTTAACATAGTAGATGGCTTGGTGTTTCTGACTCCCTCTCTCGTAGTATCTTGCTTCCTCCATTGTCTTGGGGTGTTTGCCATTCCCCTGCTCTGTTATATTTCTCCTCTATTTTGTGTTGCATGGTTTGTTGTTTGTCTTGTTTTCATGTCCCCTTTGCATCGTGTTTGTTTGTGATGTTATTTGGTTGTTATTTTTGTGTCCCGCCTTCTCCTTCTCCCCTTGTATCTGTTTTTTTATTGTATATTTGTTTTGTGTTTGAATGAATGTCAGCATTTGAGTTAAAAACATAATTAAAAATAATATTTGATAATCAAACATAATATCAGTGAACTCATATAGAACTCATTCACTACTATATCAATATTCATTTATGAAATATTTTTTGTTGATATATATTTTTGCATAAATTATTTTAGTTAAGTTGTAACGTGTGTAATAAAATTTTAGAATACGCTATGATTGGTTGTCCTTTGCTAGAAAATAAAAAGAGTATAGGATTAGTCAACCCTTTGTTTTAAAATATGATTAATTACTCAAAGGTCAGTCTATTTGGCATGTTGCAGAGAAAAGCACTCACAATTGGGCTAGAAAAAATTGTTGCATTTGAGGGATGATATGGCTCATTTGGAGAATCTGCAGGAGAGGTATTTGACCAGTGAGGTTTCCGATACTTTAAGGCATAAACAAGACAGAGTCTCGTCGTCCAAGATTGTTTGGGGAAGCTCCTCTAATCCTAGGCACACTTTTCATCTCATGACTTGTGATACTAGATCGACTACCAACAAAGCATAAGATGATTACTTGGGGTTTCCATATGGATCTTGTTTGTTGTGTGGGAATAATTTGGAGACACATGATTGATATGATCATGGTCCAACATGGCAAACTTGGAAAGCTTTCTTTAGGATCAATGACGCGTGCTAGAGCTAAGAAGCTGCAGAAAGATGTGATTCGCAATTATTATCAAGTTATTATCAAGTGTGAGAAGCGATCACTTCTTCTAGTGATCAGGGCGACTGACTCGTGGATGAGCAGCCATGCAATGTTTTACATGCACAATTTTAGTTCGCCTTTAAATTTTTATTTGCATGCATTGCATTCATTTTGCCTTTTTAAATTTTTTATCGCAAGCATTTTGTTCGTATGTGTATGTTTGCATATTTATTATTTGCGTTAATAAAACTGGTTTACTTAATTGCAACTGCTTCATTTAATATGATAATTCATTTAAGTAAGTTTTAATTTACACATTTAAATTCTAGCATTAATGAATGTCTTCTTTAAATACATAATCATAGACAAGTTTCACCATCATCATGTTTATAAAAAAACCCTTTGAAGCCATTTCAACATCCTACAAAATCACTTATTGCGTTCACCATCTTCCATTCATCTTATTACATTTCTATCATATCACTTAACCAGCTTCCGCAATCAAACAAAATCCACCATCATCTCCTTATACAATAACCCTTTGAAATCCATTTCAGCACCTAACGAAATACTTACTACATTTACGACCAGACAACTTATAATTTCAGAAGCTCACGTAACTAAAATCACATCATTAAAAAAAAGTCTGGTGCTTTGTCTCCTGTAAAAATATTAGGTCTTATGTATTTCGAGACATAATGAAACAAAAATTAAAAAACAATTCCTCAATATTCAAAATCCCACTATTTCTCTTCAAAAAAATATCACTCAACAAAAATTCTCACTAAGTCAGTCGAGAAAAAAATTCACTCCACTCGTGTTTACACTCGGGGTCTAGCTTTTATCCCCTTAATGTTCAATCTTTTTCCTTTTACCACTCGCTCTCTCCCTGTAACGCCCTGAAATTGGGACTAGATGTGGACCGGTTCGGGTAGGTGATTTGAGAAAATCGGCTTAGGCAATTCAAATAGTTTCAGGAATTAAATCTTATAAAATGGATTTTTGATTAAAATAAAATATGGAAAAATGTTAGAAATTACTTAATTAATATTTTAAGTAATTTGGTAAATTCAATTTGAGGTAATTAAATCTGATTTTGGGATATTTTGGTCTATTGACTAAAATGAAAGTTTTCAAAACTATTTTTGGTGACTAAATCGCAAAAGGGTCAAAACTTATAATCTTTAAGGAGCTATTTGACCAATCTTTTTCATCAGACTTCTCTCTTCATTCAGGCTATTTTAAGATGTTTTTAATTGGTTTTATAATTAATAAAAGTAGGATTTAATAAAAAGGTTTTTAGAAATCAAAATCACTTTTTTACATAACTACTTTTCTCATCAATACAGAGAAATAGCCATTTTGGACAGCACGTGAGCAAGGAAAGATCCAAGTGTTGATACATTACAAAGTATGGTTTCATAAGTACTAAGTAGTAATAAGAGGCAATGTGACCAAGTTGGCTCTAGGAGATGTATTTTGCTTACTCCCTGTTTGTATAAGTTTGGTTTGATGTTTTGAGCTGGTATGATGCTTTAAGTTTGATTTTTGAGGGGTTGGGAGACAATATGCACGCTTGGGTAGACATCATGCTCATAGGAGGTTGTTTGGATATGCCATGCTTAGTATAATCTCTTACCACATTTCCATGCTTGATGATTTGATGCTTGTGATGTTATATGATGATTAGATGTTGATTTGAGTATGTTGGATTGAGCCAAAGTGTTATTTGTTGGACCTAAAGGTTATTACAGGTCTGTCCGTACCGGTACGGGTCCTCAAGGATTAGTACGCGAGGGCCTGTCTCGGCTCAATTTGGGCAAAATTGGCTAGGCATACCGATACGCCTGGTAATTGTATCAGTACGCACAGCTAAAAATGAAGGTTGGTTTCGGTACACAGGTTGTCGTACATGTATAGTCTTTAGCTACTAGAAATCAGATTTTTGAATTATACAAGTCGTACCGATACGCTTAAGGACCGTATCGATATGCCCTTATCTTTTAGCATTGTTGCGATACAGTAGACACCTGTACCGATACGCTAGCCGTTAAATCAGTTAAGATGATCTCTGAGGTTTGAAATCTTTGTGTTTTGGTCATTGTTTCTTAATTATGAAATTAAATGAGTTTGGATGTTTATTTTGAGTTGAGATTTAGCCTGAAGGCATAAAATATGACTAATCAAGGATTGGTAACTTTAATTTCATGAAAGTCCTTACAAATTATGAAAATTATGCTTTAGTCCCTATAATGCAAATTTGGGCAATTGGATGTCGAATTGACACCCAATTGAGTTGTAATTCTAACCATATCCAACATGATCACCTTAGGACTCAAATACGTATTTAGATAAGATAAAAGAAAAAATAGACTGTTTATAATATAATTCTTCTGGGTTTGTCTCGATAAACCTTAATGTAGCTCTCTCGGTTCGGTCTTGCGGCTAGACTGGGTCAAGGGGGTTACATTTGGTAGTATCAGAGCCAGGTTATAATTGTTGGGAGGTGGGTTATGGTTTTTTGGTTGATTGATATTGTATGAATATGTTGTTTGACATGTACGGTGATTGGATTTGTGAAATTATGTTTGATATGGAGTATGTTTGGGTGTTAAACTTGGGGACACATTACCTTATTACTACTTGAGTTAAATGATTTTGTTTTTAAACAAAAGTGACTTGGATTCTTGCTCCGAGCTGGCCTAATTTTGTTTTATTGCATTATCATGTTTTAGATTTATATTTTCGCGTATGGGACCGAGACAAGAGACTAAAGCTCACATGGGAAGTGTGGTAGACACACACGATGATAAGTTGCTTCCTCCTCCATCGATTCCTCCTACTGGTGTTGGAGTAGAGGGTGGTGAACCTCAAAAACCACAAAGACCTATTTTCGGTGATATGACATGGTTAGTCCAAGCGATGACACGAGCCTTTTAGGCGGCTATAGCTAGAGTGTATGTAGCTGCACCGGTACTTGTAGCTGTTAATACCGGGTTACCTTTAAAATGTTTGCGTAGCCTGGGTGGCATTGAGTTCAGAGGTTTGGCTTATGAAATGGCCGAGAAGTGTTTTACTAGCACAGAAAGGATCCTTGGTTAGATAGAGTGTATATATGCACGCAAGTTGGGTTCATTGTGTCATTGTTGTAGGGTAATGCTTACAGTTAGTGGACAACTATGATTGCAGGCATGAAACTTGCTGATGTTACTTGGGAATTCTTTGGTGCTGCTTTCAAAAAGAAGTATTTGGGAACTTGATATAAGGATGAGAAGAAGATAGAGTCCATGGATTTGGAACAAGAAAACATTCTATTTTTGAGTATGAGATCTAGTTTTTTTGGTTGAGTAAGTATGCTCATGAGCTGGTTCCGGATGAACGACAATGTTGTGATCGATTTCGCTATGGTTTGATCAAGGAGGTGAAGACGTACATGCTGGCTACGGAATACACAGAGCTTGATGTTATAGTTTCTCGAGCTAAGAACATAGAATATAATTTGGGATTGTCTTCCCGTTCTAAGAGTTCTTTTGCAGAAAAGAGGAGTGCAGAGTCTGATGTTGGCAAGGATCGTTATAAGAGGCACAAAGACAGAAGGTACCGTCCGGATCAGAGGCATAAAGAAAATGGTGCTAGGCGTGGATTTTAGGGTCAGAATACCTATACTGGAGTTCTCGAGTGTAGGAGATTTGGCAGACAGTATTCGAGGGAATATTGGGGGTGCTTTGGGCATTTATTAGAGTTGTGGATCGATGGATCATCTCAGGAGGGATTGTCCGCAGTTAGCCAGAGAGGGTCAAGCTCTTGTTGCTGTAGCGCAGAGAGGTCGTGGACGCGTCTGTGGACATTTTTAGCGCAGGGATAATGGATAGAAAGTGGTGGTACATACTGTAGCGGTTCAGCCAGAGGACGGTAGACCGACGAGGGTCTTTGCTCACCGTATAGAGAGGACTGATGCTGACGTGATCGCAGGTACCTTTACCTTACAGTCTATACCTTTGTTATCTTTGATTGATTCTGGTTCTATGCATTCCTACATTCTGCACGAGCATGCATATTTGTTGGATTTACCTGTAGAGTTGTTAGATGTTGGTATGCGGGTAACCAGTTCCTTTGGGGAGACGGTTGTAGCTAGAAAGTTGTATAAGAGTTGTCCATTGATAATTCAAGGGCATATGTTTACGGCCGACCTGGTGGAACTACCGTTTTAAGATTTTAATGTGATTTTAGGAATGGATTGGTTATCTCAACATAGGGCCGTAGTTGGTTTTGAGGCCAGGCAAGTTTCGTTGAAACTTACCGAGGATTACAAAGTTGTGGTTGTGGGCGAGAATGACAAGTTCTTGTCAAACATGGTTTTAGCGTTGGAAGCGCGAAAGTTGCTAAAATGTGGGGGTCAAGCATACCTAGCTTATGTTATAAACCCGAACATGAAGAAAGTGCGTGCTCAGGATATTCACACAGTTTGCGATTTTCTATGAGTGTTTACAGAGAAGTTGCCTAGGTTGCTGTAACCCCCTCGACCCGGCCTAGTCGCAAGACCGAACCGAGCGAGCTGCATTAGGTTTACCGAAGTAAACCGAGAAGGTAAAACCCAAAACACTTCTATTTTTTCCTTTTATCTTATCTTCATGCATAATTACTAACCTACATGTACATACTGTTCTCGGGTGAAAACCCAACTCAATTGGGCGTCGAATCGACATCCAATCGATCACATATGTGATTTAGGGACCAATTTGTAAATTTAGAAAATTACAGGGTCTTAGCTCATTTTTATGTTACTAATATTTAATTAAACAGGTTTCATGCTTACATGTCAAAAATCGAGTTAAAAAGATGATCCAAACTCATTCAATTGCATCCACAACATTTAGGGACCAAATCGTAAGAAAACAGAAATTCAGAAGATTCCTAATAACCAACTTAACTGCCACCGTACCGGTATGACAAGGGGTGTTTCGATACGCCTTCATTAGTTTGAAACCCCAGAATTTTAGTAGCCAAAACTCGTTCCATTACGCCCTCGCGTATCAGAACGCCCTTCATGAAAACATTGTGCCGTATCAAAACACCTCCCAGCGTACCGAAACACTGTCCAAAATAGCCTAAGCCCGTACCAAAATGGTTGCCCGCGTACCTGTATGCTAAGCCTGAAATGGCTTACCCGTACCGAAATAAGAATTCCGTATTGGTACGCCTGGACCTGTAATGTCCCAAATTGCTGTCTAAACACATTTTGATGATATCCAAAACACTTCAACATGCTTCAAACACTTTTACAACATTACTAAGATACATTACTAACCAAAGCACACAGTTTCAACAACCATTCATGGCATTGATGTTACTCAAGACATTCTATAGGTATGCATCCTAATATCATTCAACCAAGCAATCAAAACTCATATTTGGTACAAATAAGGAATTTTCAACATGCTTGCACACTTATAACATCATACCAAACTTGCTTGAATCATCAAACCGAGGCAACCAAATAAATCCAACTAGATGCATACTCTATCACTTAGCTAGCAACAACATAAACATGATTCACCAATACTCAAACAACATCAAACAACCATAAAATCCAGCACATCTCATGCTTAAAACTCATGGAAAAACAAAAATACAAATCCCCAAAATATGGCGAACACATTGCCTTATTAACTGGCGAGTTCATACGCAAATTAAATCTTGTCCTTGGATCACTTTGGCCTTGCCCTTGCAGCCCCAAACTTTAGTGCTCTGTTTCATTAAGGAAAAGAGAGCGTAAGCACACTTTCTTAGTGAGGATGCTTATAAAATAATGATGCAATTTAAACCATTTGAAAACCCAACACTTGCTTTCAAAACATGCTTACGGCCAAAACATTTTTGCTTGTTTCCAACCGAAACAATGCATAACAACCTTTATGCAACAACATGTACATAATCCATGCTTAGATCCCAAAGCATTAAATCATAACCATGCTTAAATCCCAAAACATTGAAAAGTAGGTTCAACACATGAACTTTCACATATATTGGCATTTATAGTGACTTGGATAGACTACCCTATATCCACACAAACCAGATATACAGATCTCCCATACCATGCCTAGTTAAACCACATGATATCCCAAACCTTGCCTAGTTAAATTGCAGGATTTGACACCCTCGCCTTGTTAAACTGTGGGCTTAACACCCCTGCCTAGTTACTCCGCAAGTGTACCGACCTTGCCTAGTTAAACCGTAAGATCGCCATCAAATTGGGTTGCCTAGTTAAACCGCATGCCCCAATGAGGTTCTCAACATTCGAATGGCCTTGTTAAACTGCCATACCTCAAGGACCCATGGCCACGATCGATTTTGTTCATATTTTATAGTGCACTTTTAATCCTATGGCATGCCAACTATATCCGATTATTTTCTCACCTTATCACATAGCCAATATATCATTTACAAAACCATTTACTTACTGTTTTACAATACATTATTCAAAAACACCACATATGCAAATCACATTGCCAAAGCAATAACACCATTCCCGGCCGGAATGAAAACCAATGCTCATTAGCATTTCTTATACTTTTAAACCCCTGCATATATATTTAAAACCATGCATTTCCATCAAGTAAATCAAACCATGTTTAACACCAAAACATGAAATCAACATGCTCATATCCAAACCGATATTCAAGAGCAAAATAAGGGAAACTTACTTCTGAGCTTAGGTAAGTGTTTCAAGCTTATCCTAAACTCCTAACAACCTTTTTGAAACCTTTAAAAGGTGTTCAATCTAGTTTCCACTCACCGATACGCTTCGCTTTGCCCGTCAACACGAATCAAGCTTCCGACAAGCCACAACCAACGTCAAGCTTCGTCGCTTTGATTATCCTTTGTTTTAACCACATAAAACCAGAGGGCAAATGCATCATTATGCATTCAAACCATTGCCTACAAGCAGTTACCCGCAACTCTCAAGTTGCCCACTCAAAACTTGTCCGAAACATACCAAAATCATCATCAACCACTTCCAAAACTTAACCCAGCCTTATTATAACGATTCAAACCAACAAACCTCATCAATTAACACCTAAAACCCCTTTCCCAACATCCTTTTACATCCAGTAAAGATTAAACACAACTTTCACCCCAAAAAACCTTAATTAACCACCTTAAACATTATAGATTCAACTTGTTTCACGATTGCAATATTAAAACCAAGATATTAACTCAATTAAACATCAAAAACATGATCTAATCTGAACAAAATCCCAGCAAAACAGAACAAGTACGAAAATCCATAAATCTCATCAATCAAAACACAATTAAACAAAATTTTCTTTAATTAACTATCAAAACACATTTGAAAACAATTGTAAAGGAGCAAGAACTTGTGAATTTCAGTAAAGAACCTTTCATTAGAGGAGAAGAATGAATCCTTACCTCAAATGCTGATTTCTCCCCTTAATTGCTTAATAAAACATGAAAATCAAGAGAATAATAATAAGTATTTGATGAAAAGCATTAGGAAATCAAATGGAAATCAAAACCTTTGATTCTTACCGGAAGAAATTGAATTTGGAAAGATGTTTGGCTGGAGAGAAATTGAGAGAAAGAAGTTGCAAAGTTGCTACGTGAATTTTGTTAAAAGTCTAAAGTATGATTTATTAATTCTCTCCACTTTTAAAGCCTTTTAAAACCCATTTAAAATAAATTAATTAAAGGGAGAAATATGTTAAAAATATCTAGGATATTTAGCTCCTTAAAGATTCAAAGTTTTGATCCTTTTCAAAACAGTCACTAAAAATAGTTTTCAAAGTTTGCATTTTGGTCACTAGTCCAAAATATCCAATTTCCAAATCTAATTTTCCAAAATTGATTTTACCACAATCTTCATTATATTAAATAATAATTTTACCATTTTTTCATATTTTTATCACCTTTAAAAATATTCAATCTGTTTAAATCCCAAAACTAACTCGAACCTCCAATATCGGTCCACCGGACCTTCAAATCAACCCTCAAAATATCCAAGCCCAAAACTGGGGTGTTACAACTCGCCCCCTCTTAAGAAATTTTGTCCTCGAAATTTACCTGGAGGAAACAAATGCGAAAATTGCTCCAACATGTCCATCTTGCTTTCCCAAGTGGCTTCCTCGACACCATGGTGTCGCCACAAGACCTTAACAAGTTTGATAGTCTTACGACGAAGAACTTTACTATTGGAATCAAGGATTTCCACCGGCTCCTCATCATAGGACAAATCCGGTCTTAACTCAATATGCTCCACCTGCATAACATGCGAAGGATCCGCCGATACCTCCGCAACATGGATACATGGAACACATCATGTATTTTCTCCAACTTAGGAGGCAACCTCAATTGACAAGCCATAGGACCAACACGCTCAACAACCTCGTACGGTCCAATAAACCTCAGACTAAGCTTACCCTTACGTCCGAACCGCATCACCTTTTTCCACGGTGACACCTTCAAGAACACCAATCGCCCACCGCATATTCAATTTCACTACGCTTCAAATCCGCATAAGATTTTTGCCGATCCGCAGCCGCTTTCAAGCGATCACATACAAGCTTTACCTTTTCATCTGTGTCCTTCAACATGTCTGGTAAGAAAATATGCTTTTCCCTACCCCGGCCTAGCATAAGGGCGTACGACACTTTCGGCCATACAATGCCTCATACGGTGCCATCTATATACTCGCTTGGTAACCGTTATTGTACACAAACTCAACCAAAGGTAAATGCTTTTCCCAGGTTCCTTGGAACTCAATAATGCAACATCTTAACATATCCTCCAAAACCTGGATAACTCACTCAAACTATCCATCTATTAAGGATGATACGCGGTGCAAAAATTTAACCTTGTACCTAAAGCCCGATGCAAACTCACCCAAAACCTTGCTGTGAACCTTGGATACCTATCCGAAACAATGGACTTGGTACCCCGTGCAAACGCACGACCTCAGCAATATACAAATCTGCTAACTTGTCTAGGGTATACATCATATGCACTGGCAGAAAATGTGCACACTTCCTAAAACTATCCACAATCACCCAAATGAAATCCTTCTTAGCCGGTGTCAAAGGTAACCCTGACACAAATCCATGGTGATTCTCTCCCATTTCCACTCCAGAATTCTCAACGGTTGTAACAACCTGGATAGAAACTGATGTTCAACCTTGACCTACTGACATACCATGCACTTAGATACGAACTCAACCACATTCTTTTTCAAACCAACCCACTAGTATGCTTCTTTCAACCCTCGATACATTTTCACACTGCCAGAATGCATAGCAAAAGGGCTAGAATGTGCCTCCGTCAAAATAGTGTGCCTTAACTCCGGATCATCTGACATCACTATTCGACCCTTGAAACAAAAAACTCCATCATCATCAAAATGAAAATCCGTCGAATTACCCTCCGATATGTCCTTAACATGCTCGACCAAGGAATCATCAAACGGTTGCTTAGCATTAATCAATTGTTACATCATAGGCTTAACTTGCAATTCAGCCAATAAACCACCTTCCCGGTCACACTCAGCCTTGTGAACATAGCTCTAAGCTCAACTGCAACCTTACGGCTCAACGCATCCGCAAACACATTAGCTTTACCATGATGATACTCGACTGTCAAGTCGCAATCCTTAAGCAACTCCAACCATATACGTTGCCTAAGGTTCAAATCTTACTGAGACATCAAATAATTCAAACTTTTATGGTCCGTGAAAACCACACTCTTCTCTCCGTAAAGGTAATGTCTCCAAATTTTCAAAGCAAACACTACAACCGCAAGCTCCAAATCATGAGTTGGATAGTTGTGCTCATGAACCTTCAGTTGCCTCAATGCATAGACCACAACCTTACCATCTTGCATCAATACACATCCCAACCCCACGTAGGATGTATCACTAAAAACCACAAACTTCTTCCCAGATTTAGGTTGAATCAACACAGGAGCATGTGTCAAGACTTCTTTCAACTTCTCAAAACTATGTTGTTGCTTCTCCGCCCACACATAAGGAATATTCTTTTGCATACTAGAAAACCCATCAACAAAGCAGCAGTAATAACCAGCCAACCCAAGAAAACTGCAGACCTCCGAAACAGATTTAGGTTGTTTCCAATTGAGAATAGCCTCAATTTTCTGTGGATCAACACGAATACCCTCCGTGGATACCACATGACCAAGGAACATCACTTCCTTAAGCCAAAACTCGCACTTGCTCAACTTGGCGTACAACTGATTATCTTTCAACACTTGCAACACAATTCACAAATGCCGATTATGTTCTTCCTCGATACAAGAGTACACAAGAATATCATCTATAAACACCACCACGACCTGATCGAGATATTCATTGAATACCCTATTCATCATATCCATGAATACAGTTGGGGCATTTGTCAAGCCAAAAGGCATGACCAAAAACTCATAATGCCCGTACCTCGTACAAAACACGATCCTATGCACATCATCATCCTTAACCTACAACTAATAATACCCCGATCTCAAATCGATCTTTGAGAACACCGCTACCCCGCAAAACTGGTCAAACAGATCATCAATCCTTGGTAAAGAATACTTTTTCTTTACCATTAGCTTATTCAATTGCCGGTAATCAATGCACATACGCATCGTACCATCATTTTTTCACAAAAAGAATTGAAGTACCCTATGATGAAATACTCGGTCAGATAAACCCATGATATAGCAACTCCTGAAGCTATGACTTTAACTCATTCAATTCCTTCGGTGCCATCCTATAAGGATCAATAGACACCGGTGCCGTATCCGCGTACGTCTCAATACTGAATTCTACCTCTCTATCCATGTAACTCTTCAGAAAAACCTCCAAAAAATCACAAACAACCCAAATGTTCTGCACCCGGACACCTTTAACCTCAGGATTCATCACGATAACCAAGTAAGCTTGGTAACTTCCTTGCATCATCCTTTCTGCCCGGGTAGCCGAAACAACATTAGACAAGAACTTCACACTCGCCAACCATCACAACTTCATAATCATTGGCTAACCTCAAGGAAGTTCTTTAGGATTCATAATCCACAATCGCCTTGTTCTCACTCAACCAATCCATGCCCAAAATGATATCAAAACCATGGAATGGTAACTCTATTAGATCAGCAGCAAACTCATAACCTTGCACAGCCAAAGGATACCGCCTATACAACTTTCTAGTAGTAACCATCTTACCAAAAGAACTAGTTACCAACATGCCAACATCAAGGATCTCAACAGGAACATCCAACAAAGATGCATCTTCACTCAAAATTCATGAATGAGTAGACCCTGAATAAATCAAAGATAACAATGACAAGGATTGTAAAGTTTGCGATCATATATGTATCATTGCGGCCCTCGCGATGAGCATAGATCCGGGCTAGTCCACATCCTCCTGTCATACAGCTACGACATGAGCTACAACCTCTGACCATCCTCACGCCTCTGAAAATTACCCCTGGCACGGCCTCGGCCCCTAGCAGGTGCAACAACCTAAACTGGTGCATCCCTTGCAGACCGAGGATAATCACGCTTCAAGTGATCAAATGACCCACAAATCCAACAAACTACAGTATTTCCCCAGCACATACCTGTGTGACGCCTACCACAACGCTTACCCTCTGCTACGATACAAACTCCATGGTTACCCTAACCAACACTACCACCATGTTTGTGATCCGCCTATGCTCTTGTCCTGATACCTCTTATTATGCCTCCCAGAATAGCTAGAATCGGCCACTCTCTTGCCCAAGCTCACACTCACGGCCTGGACTGATGAACCCAAGGACTACTCAATATCCTTAGTGCGATTGACCAATATATCAAAATCTGTGTAATCCGCTGCCAGGAGATATGTCTTAATATCATTCACAATACCATACTAGAATCTATCACATCTCTACTGATCATCAGGAACTAACTCCGAGGCATACTAACTCAGGCGAACAAACTTTACCTCATACTCGACAACAAACATGCCTCCCTAAGATAGCGACATTAACTCATGCCTTTTCATATCCAAATAATGAGCGCCAAGATACTTCCTCTTGAAAGCTCTCCGAAAGAACTCCCAAGTTACATCCGCCTCGGGAACGCCAACAATTATGGTCACCCATCAATGATATGCATCACCCTACAACAGTGACACAGTGCAACCCAACTTGCGTTCTCATTACAACCCATCTGGTTCAGAATGCGGATTATTTTCTCCAGCCAACCTTTGATTGCCTCAGGACTCAAACCCTAAAATTCCTCACCTCCCAAACTCTCAAGACGCTCTAAGGGCAAACCTTAATTAGCTAGGTGCCGGTGCTTGCGCTTGCACTCTAGCCATCGCTGCCTGAAATGCTTCTATCATCGCTTGGATTAACAGAGTCAAATCACCCAATACTGGCACTGGAGGAGCCTAGGGTACACCACCCACCCCAACATCAACAGGAGGAACCAACGAAGGAGGAGGAGGAAAAACATTAGGGGATTCCCTTCCTCAATGTTATTCTGATCAACTTCCGCGTTATTAGCCATCAAACGCGTCTCACGTTGAACCATGCTAACAAAAGCATCAAAACACATTAAAGTCAGGCTAGCATTAGGCAAATGACAACCTTATAAAACATTTTTAAAACCTCGGTAATAGAAATGTATTCTCAATTCATACCCCCACATGGTATTAATCAATCATCGAACATATAAACAATCACCGTTCAATTCAAACAACATCAGTTAATCAAACAACAATATCCCAACTTTTCAAAATGTTGTTCTGATACCAACAAATGTAACCTCCTCGACTCGAACTAGTTGCAAGACCGAATCGAGCGAGCTACATTAGGTTTACCAAAGTAAATTGAGAAGATAAAGCCCAAAACACGCCCATTTTTTCCTTTTATCTTATCTAAATGCATAATTATTAACCTACATGTACATACTATTCTCTGGTGAAAACCCAACTCAATCAGGCGTCGAATCAACATCCAATCGAACAAACTTGTGATTTATGGACCAATTTGTAAATTCAAAAAGCTGTAAGGTCTTAGCTCATTTTTATGTAACCAATCTTTAATTAAGCAGGTTTCATGCTTACATGTCAAAAAATTGAGTTAAAAAGATCATCAAACTCATTCAATTGCATCCATAACAATCAGGGACCAAAAAGTAAGAAAACAAAACTTCAGAAGATTCCTAATAACCAACTTAAATGTCATCGTACCGGTACGACAAAGGGTGTTTCGATACGCCTTCATTATTTTGAAACCCCAAAATTTTAGTAGCCAAAACTCGTTCTGATACGCCCCCGCGTATCAAAACGCCTTTAAGAAAACACTGTGCCGTATCGAAACTACTTCCTGCATACCGAAACACTGGCCAAAATAGCCTAAGCCCGTACTGAAATGGTTGCTCGTGTACCGGTACGCTAAGCTTGGAATGGCTTACCCGTATCGAAACAAAAACGCCTGTACCGGTACGCCTGGACCTGTAATGTCCCAAATTGCTGTCTAAACACATTTTGATGATATCCAAAACACTCCAACAAGCTTCAAACACTTATACAACATTACTAAGATACATTACTAACCAAAGCATCACAATTTCAACAACCATTCATGACATTAATGTTACTCAAGACATTCTATAGGCATGTATCATAATATCATTCCACCAAGCAATCAAAACTTACATTTGGTACAATTAAGGCATTCTCAACATGCTTGCACACTTATATCATCATACCAAACTTGCTTGAATCATCAAACAAAGGCAACCAAATAAATCCAACTAGATGCGTACTCTAGCACTTAGCCAGCAACAACATAAGCATGATTTACTAATACTCAAACAACATTGAACAACCATAAAATCCAGTACATCTCATGCTTAAAACTCATGGAAAAATAGAAATACAAATCCCCAAAATATAGCGAACACGTTGCCTTATTAACCGGAATCATACTCAAACTAAATCTTGTCATTTGATCACTTTGGCCTTGCCCTTGCAACCCTAAACTTTAGTGCTCTACATCATTAAAGAAAAAAGAGCGTAAGCACACTTGCTTAGTGAGGATGCTCATAAAATAATGATGCAATTTAAACCATTTGAAAACACAACACTTGCTTTCAAAACATGCTTACGGCCAAAGCACTTTTTCTCGTTTCTAACCAAAACAAAGCATAACAACCTTTATGCAACAACATGTACATAATCCATGCTTAGATCCCAAAGCATTAAATCATAGCCATGCTTAAATCTCAAAGCATTAAAAAGTAGGATCAACACATGAACTTTCACATATATTGGCATTTATAGTGACCCGGATAGACTACCCTCTATCCACACAAACCAAATACACAGATTTCTCATACCATGCCTAGTTAAACCGTATGATATCCCAAACCTTGCCTAGTTAAACCGCAAGATTTGACACCCTCGCCTTGTTAAACGGCGAGCTTAACACCCTTGCCTAGTTACTCCGCAAGTGCACCGATCTTGCCTAGTTAAACCGCAAGATCACCATCAAATTGGGTTGCCTAGTTAAACTGCATGCCCCAATGAGGTTCCCAACAGTTCGAGTGGCCTTTTTAAATCACCATACCTCAAGGACCCATGGCCACGATCGATTTTGTTCATATTTTATAGTGCACTTTTAATCATATGGCATGCCAACTATATCTGATTGTTTTCTCACCTTGTCAAATAGCCAATCTATCATTTACAAAACCATTTACTTACTGTGTTACAATGCATTATTCAAAAACACCACATATGCAAATCATATTGCTAAAGCAATAACACCATTCCCGACCGAAATGAAAACCAATGCTCACTAGCATTTCTTATACTTTTAAACCCCTGCATATGTATTTAAAACCATGCATTTCCATCAAGTAAATCAAACCATGTTTAACACCAAAACATGAAATCAACATGGTCATATCCAAACTGATATTCAAGAGCAAAATAAGGGAAACTTACTTCTGAGCTTAGGTAAGTGTTTCAATTTTATCCTAAACTCCCAACAACCTTTTTTTAAACCTTTAAAAGGTGTTCAATCCAGTTTCCCCTCACCGATATACTTCACTTTGCCTGCCAATGAATCAAACTTTCGGCAAGCCACAACCAACGTCAAGCTTCGTTGCTTTGATTATCCCCTATTTTAACCACATAAAACCATAGGGCAAATGCATCATTATACATTCAAACCATTGCCTACAAGTAATTTCCCGCAACTCTCAAGTTGCCCACTCAAAACTTGTCCGAAACATACTGAAATCATCATCAAACACTTCCAAAACTTAACCTAGCCTTATTATAATGATTCAAACCAACAAACCTCATCAATTAACACCTAAAAATCCTTTCCCAACATTCTTTACTTCCAGGAAAGATTAAACACAACTATCACCCCAAAACACTTAATTAACCACCTTAAACAATAGAGATTCAACTTGTTTCGGGATTGCAATATTAAAACCAAGTTATTAACTCAATTAAACATAAAAAACATGATCTAATCTAATTAAAATCCCAACAAAACAGAAAAATCCATAAATCTCATCAATCAAAACATAGTTAAACCAAATTTTCTTTAATTATCTATCAAAACACATTAGAAAACATTGTAAAGGATCGAGAACTTTAGAATTTCAGTAAACAACCTTTCATTGGAGGAGAAGAGCAAATTCTTACCTCCAATGCTGATTTCTCCCCTTAATTGCTTAATAAAACATGAAAATCAAGAGAATAACAATAAGTATTTGATGAAAAAGCATTAGGAAATCAAAACCTTTTATTTTTACTTGAAGAAATTGAAATTGGAAAGTTGTTTGGCTGGAGAGAAATTGAGAGAAAGAAGTTGCAAAGTTGTTACGTGAATTTTGTTAAAAGTCTAAAATATGATTTATTAATTCTCTCCACTTTTAAAGCCTTTTAAAACCCATTTACAATCAATTAATTAAAGGGAGAAATCTGTTAAAAATATCTAGGATATTTAGCTCTTTAAAGATTCAAAGTTTTGATCATTTTCAAAACAGTCACTAAAAATAGTTTTTAAAGTTTGCATTTTGGTCCTAGTCCAAAATGTCCAATTTCCAAATCTCATTTACCAAAATTGATTTAACCACAATCTTCATTACATTAAATAATGATTTTACCACATTTTCTATATTTTTATCACCTTTAAAAATATTCAATCCTTTTAAATCCCGAAACTAACTCAAACCTCCAATACCGGTCCACCGAACCTTCGAACGAACCCTCAAAACATCCAAGACCAAAACTGGGGTGTTACAGTTGCCGCCGAATAGGAAGATAGAGTTTTGCACTGAGACGTATGTGGATACGGCTCTGGTGTCAATTGCTCCATATCTTATGGCACCAAAAGAGTTAAAGGAGTTGAAGACGCGGTTGCAAGAGTTGTTAGATTGTGGTTTCATTTGACCAAGTGTGCCTCTGTGAGGAGCACCAGTTTTGTTTGTGAAAAAAAATATGGCGCAATGAGAATGTGCATTGATTATCGGCAACTGAATAAGTTGACGATTAAGAACAAGTATCATTTACCAAGGATTGATAATCTATTTGATCAGTTTTTGAGTGCTACATTGTTTTCTAAGATTGATCTGCGAACTGGGTATTATCAGTTGAAAGTGAAGGATAAGGATGCGCCAAAAATAGCTTTTCGCACACGTTATGAACATTATGAGTTTTTGGTAAAGCTCTTTGGTTTGACAAATGCACCGACAATTTTCATGGATATGATGAATTGGGTGTTCCATGAATTCTTGGACCAATTTGTGGTAATGTTCATCGATGACATTTTTATGTACTCTCGTACCGAGAAAGATTAGGATCGACATCTACGGATTGTGTTGCAAGTTCTGTTGGAAAACAAGCTTTATGCCAAGCTGAGTAAATGTGAGTTTTAGATCAAGTAGGCGGTTTTCCTTGGTCATGTTATTTCGGCTGAGGGTATTCGTGTGGATCCGTAGAAAATTGAAGCTATTATGAATTGGAAGCAACCAAAGTCGGTATCAGATGTTTGTAGTTTTTTGGGACTGGCAAGATATTATTGACGTTTCGTGGATGGTTTCTCGAGGAATGCTGCTACTTTGACAAAGTTGTTGCAAAAAGTGAGTTTTGAGTGGACGAAGAATACACAACAAGCTTTTGACAAGTTGAAGGAAGCTTTGACGCAAGCTCCAATCTTGATTCAACCTGAGTCATGAAGGAGTTTGTTGTGTATAGCGATGCATTATATGCAGGTCTGGGGTGTGTATTGATGCAGGAAAGATGGTTTGTAGCTTATACATCTAGACATTTGAAGGTGCACGAGAGTAACTATCCTTCGCACAACATTGAGTTGGCTCCAGTGGTGTTTGCATTGAAGATTTGGTGCATTATCTTTATGGTGAGAAGTGTACTGTGTACACGGATCACAAGAGTTTAAAGTATTTGATGTTATATAAGGAGTTAAATTTTAGGCAACGAAGATGGTTAGAGTCACTTAAGGATTATGGCTAACAATTGAGTATTATACAGGGAAAGCTAACAAGGTAGCTGATGCCTTGAGTAAAAAGGCCGTGGTAGAGTTAAGGGTGATGTTTGCGTGGCTGAGTGTGATGCAAGATTGCGGGTTGTTGGCTGAGTTGCAAGTGAAACCATCATTGTTGCAGTTGATTAAGGAGAAGTAACCTTATGATGATACTCTAGTGCCGCATATTAAGGACATCTTGGATGAAAATCAAACGGATTATGGTTTTGATGAGGAAGAAGTTTTGTGTTTCAAGAGTCGAGTGGTGGTGCCGATAGATGAAGAGTTAAGGCACGTTATCTTGACTGAGGTACATTCGAGTCCTTTTGCTATGCATCCGGGGAGTACGAAGATGTATCAGGATTTGAAGAAAGAGTATCTATGGGTTGGTTTGAAAAAGGATGTTGTAAATTTTGTTGCTCGATGTATGGTTTGCCAATGTGTTAAGGCATAGCATCAATTTTCTTTGAGGTTGTTGCAACTGTTAAGGATTCCAAGATGAAAATGGGAGAGAATCACCATGGATTTTGTGTTCGGTTTACCTTTGAATCCATCAAAGAAGAATTATGTTCGGGTGATTGTGGATAGGTTTACGAAGTGTGCATATTTCCTGGCTGTGTATACGACGTATACTTTGGATAAGTTCGTAGAGTTTTACATTATTGAGATTGTGAGGTTGCACGGTATGCCAAAATCTATTGTATCGGATAGAGATCCGCGTTTTACCACAAGGGTCTGAGAAAGTTTGCATAATGCCTTGGGTACACAGTTAAACTTCAGTACCTCGTACCATCATCAAACGGATGGTCAGTCGGAGCATGTTATCCTAGTGTTGGAGGATATGTTGTGGTGTTGTATCATTGATTTTCAAAGATCGTGGGAAAAGCACTTACCATTGGTTGAGTTCTCTTATAATAACAGTTATCAAGCTAGTATCCAGATGGCTCCGTATGAGGCTTTGTATGGTAGAAGATATCGTACGCCACTCTATTGGGCAGAGGCAGGAGAGAAGTATGTTTCTTTGCCAGATGTGTTGAAGGATACCAATGAGAAAGTGAAGCTTATTAGTGACCGGTTGAAAGCGGCTTCGGATCGACAAAAGTCATATGTTGATTTGAAGCGAAGGGAGATTGAGTATACAGTTGGTGATCATATGTTTTTGAAGGTTTTGCCTTAGAAGAAGGTGATGAGGTTCGGATAAAAGGGTAACTTGAGTCCTAGATTTATTGGGCCATATGAGGTGTTGGAGTGTGTTGGTCCAGTTGCGTACAGATTGAGGTTGCCGGCAGAGTTAGAAAAGATACATGATGTTTTCTATGTATAAATACTTTAAAGGCATAGATCGGATCTTTCGCACGTGATACATGTTGAGGAGATTGAGTTGAATCCGGATTTGACCTATGATCAGGAGCTTGTGAGAATTCTGGATTCGAGTAGCAAAGTTCTTTGCTGAAAGACCATAGAGTTAGTAAATGTTTTGTGGCAGCATCATGGTGTTGAGGAAGCCACCTGGAAATCATGGAGGACATGTTGAAGCGGTTTCCTCATCTTTTTCTGCCAGGTAAATTTTAAGGAAGAAATTTATTAAGAGGGGAAGAGTTGTAACGCCCTAAAATTGGGCCTAGATGTAGACCAATTCGGTAGGTGATTCGAAAGAATCAGTTTAGGCGATTCGAATTGTTTCGGGAATTAAATCTTATGAAATTGATTTTTAATTAAAATAAAATATGGAAAAATGTTAGAAACAACTTAATTAATATTTTAAGTAATGTGGTAAATTCAATTTGAGGTAATTAAATCTGATTTTGGGATATTTCGGTCTAGTGACTAAAATGAATGTTTTGAAAACTGTTTTTGGTGACTAAATCGTAAAAGGGTCAAAACTTAGAATCTTTAAGGAGCTATTCGACCAATATTTTTCATCAGATTTCTCTCTTAATTTAGGCTATTTTAAGGTGTTTTTAATTGGTTTTATAATTAATAAAAGTATGACTTAATAAAAAGGTGTTTAGAAATCAAAATCACTTTCTTACGTAACTACTTTTCTTCCAACTTTTTCTCTCAAGTTTCCTAGCAACCAAACTAAGATTTCCACTCCAAAATTTTCAGGAATCAATTCCTATTGATTTCCTTTTTGATTTCTAATTGATTTCTTCAATTTCTATTACAAAATCTCCTTGGATTTCAACAAAGCTTTGCCAATTAAGGGAGAAATCAGTAATTAGAGGTGATTTTTGTTTCTCTCCTCTAATTAAAGGTGCTTTAATGACATTCCCAAGTTCTTGATCCTTTGTTATTGATTTATGTTAAGGAATTATGATTTTAACATGGATTTGATGATTAAATTGAGTTTTACTTGGAAAATTGTTAGAATTTGAATTGGATCTGTTTTGGTGATGAATCTAATTGATTTAGATCTTTATTTGTAAGTGTTTTTATGTTGAAAGAATTGATTAATCAATGAAATCCCGAAACTATGTGAATTGTTAGTTTTCTAGGTTGTTCATAGTTAGTTTTTGGCGTGATCTCGCTGCTGTAGAGTTTCTGGAGGTATAAGGACGTGATTAAGATGTTTTTGGATGTTAAATGATGTTGTTAAGGTCTTATAATATTTTGGTTTTGACTGGGCTTTGTTTAGATAAGGTTTGGTGATGTTCATGATAGTTTTAGAGAGGCGTTTGATGGAATCTTGCGAGGCAAAGTTGTGTTTGTTGGTTGCTGGAGGTTTGTGATGTAGAGATGTGTTTAAAACTCTGTTCTTGATTGGGTAAAACAAAGGAGTTGAATTCTTTGGCTTTTAGAGAAGGTGCGGAAGCTTCGGAGGCTTGATTTCTGTTTCGGCAAGCTAGCGTTGGATTGTTGGTGAGTGGAAAAGTGTTTTACGTCTATTAAAAGGTTTGAAAGGAGTTGTGGGTGTTTAGATAAAGTTTGAAATAGTTATCTAAGCTCGAAAGTAAGTATCGGTTGAGTTTTCTCTCGATTTTGATTTTGCAAAATAAAATCTCATGCACATGTTATGGCTTTGATTACTCACTGTATTATGCATGTTTTAAAAATAAAAGGTGATGCTAATGATCATTTATGATGACTTTTGAGAATGGAATATGGTTTATGAAAGTATTTTTGAGAATAATAAAATGCATAGTTTAATGTATTTGAGTTGGATTGATTTGATGCATATGTAAAACAGTGAGGTAATGTTGTTTTATTGAATATATTTGCAAGTGACTGCATTTAAATGATATCGGATATAATTGGCTAGCCATAGGGTTTAAAGTGCACTATAAAAAGTTGCCTCATGTGTGTCGAGGGGTTGTGAGAGTACAACATTCTCCAACATGAGAACTGCAACAGTTGAGGTGGGTACATGTTCCGTTTTCTCACGCTGATGGATTTATACATCCAAACTGTAGAGGTGGGTAAAGGTTCCGTTACTTCGATTTGAACAGTTGAGGTGGGCAAGTGTAACGTTGCTCTAGTTGAGGTATGTATGTGAAGTGGTCGTAAGAACCACTTGAGAAATCTGTGTATCCGATGTGTTTTATGAAATGAAAGGTTGCTGGTTTTGAGTCACTTGAAAGCTAATATATGAGATAATGTATCATGAGGAATGGATTATATTTGTGTAATGTGACTTATACATGTGGTACTCTTTAAGCTTGTTATAGAAATGTTGACAAATGAAGCTTAAATTGAGCCAGAGATAGAATCCACGATAAATGTGTTAAAAATGATTTAAATATGCATATTTAAGATGATTTGAGAAGTATGAGATGTTTTCCCATGAGACAATTACATTTGATTTGAATTAAAATGATTTTAAATGCATTGATGAGTATTTTTGTGATTCCCTCACTAAGCTTATAGCTTACACTCTCTTTTCTCATCAATGCAGAGAAATAACCATTTCGAACAGCACGTGAGCAAAGAAAGATCCAAGTATTGATACATTACAAAGTATGGTTTCATAAGTGTTAAGTAGTAATAAGAGGCAATGTGACCAAGTTGGCTTTGGGAGATGTATTTTGGTTACTCCCTATTTTTATAAGTTTGGTTTGATGTTTTGAGCTTATATGATGCTTTAAGTATGATTTTTGAGGGGTTGGGAGACAATATGCATGCTTGGGGTAGATATCATTCTCATAGAAGATTGTTTGGATATGCCATGCTCAGTATAATCTCTTACCATGTTACCATGCTTGAGGATTTGATGTTTGTGATGTTATATGATGATTAGATGTTGATTTGAGTATGTTAGATTGAACTAAAGTGTCAAATGTTGGACCTAGAGGTCATTACAGGTCTGTCTGTACCGGTACGGGTCCTTAAGGATCGGTACACGGGGACCTGTCTCAGCTCAATTTGGGCAAAATTACCTAGATGTACCGATACGCCTGGTAACCATATCGGTACGCACATCTAAAATTGATGGTTGATTTCGGTACACGGGTTGCTGTACCGGTACAGTCTTTGGTTACTAAAAATTAGATTTTCGAATTATACAAGCCGTACCAATATGCTTGAGGACCGTATCGGTGCGCCATTGTCTTTTAGCACAGTTGCGATACAGTAAACACATGTACCAGTACGCTAGCCATTAAATCAGTTAAGATGCTCTTTGAGGTTTGAAATCTTTTCTTTTTGGTCCATGTTTCTTGTCGCGATCATTTTTTGGAACCGATGTGTAAAAATAGCCTGCCGATTGATCTTTTGTAAAATTAGGGTTTTTTGGCCATTTTTAAATTGATCTTGAAAATTCAGGTTTTATATATTAAATTGGAATTTTCCTTTTTTAATCTTGAAAAACATTTTGGATTCGCCACCGATCACTTCGAGGTAGACCGGACACCGTAAAACAAACCAGAGATTTATTTCTTAAAAAATTGGGTTCAAGATTCAGTTACGTGTGGGGAAGGATTAGAACCCCCACAAACGCCCGTTATCGGTACCTTAATTTTACGTGGTATTTTGGCATTTCAAATAATTATTCGAATTTCATTTATTCCATAATTACTAAATAAATTTAAATTCCAAATGCATATATCCTTTTATAAGGAAATTTATTTTATTCGAATATGAGATTAAAAGACCCCGTTAAGTGGCAGCCCTATTCATATTTAAAAATGAATTCTCAACATAAAAGGTTTTTAAATGAATGATTTATTATTGTTTTGTTTATTTTAAGTGCTAACTTAAAACGGCTCTAATTGATTAATTATTTAAACTATGAATATTAATTAATTTAAAAAGGATTTCACGAGAAAATGCCAATTGCTTGAACACCGTCCATGTATTAAAGCCCCTAAATTAATAATATTCCTAATTAATTAACCACCCTAATTAATTAAAGTACTAATCCTAATTAAGGCTCTAATAATTAATTAAGTCAATATTCGATTATAAGTGGAAATGTATATTAAATATACATCTTTAAAGCCAATGTTGAGATAACACTCCATTGTAAACAATGGAACACCATCCAAATTTGTACCTCAAAGATTATATTTAATATACATTTAATTAACTACAATGTTCTTCCTAATTAATTATTTGATTAGAGAACCTAAATCTAAGGCTCTAATAACTAATCTAAACTAAGTGATTTAATCATCTAACAAACAATGCTACATGCTATTTTAAAATATGCATCAATCATATAATTTAATTACATTTAATTAAATAGAACAATTAAATAAATGACTAAATTGAAAACAATTGAAACGTAAAGCTAATTTTATTACTATTGGGAATAAATTGAAACAATTACAAAATCTAATGCCCAATTACAAAACCCAGTGACCCAATTGAAACAATACAACCTAAGGGATTCAATTATGGGGTACAGGGGACTAAATCAAGAACATCACAAAATTTAAAGCCCAAAACATAAAAAACAGATTCCTGGGCGCTGATCTAAGATCCGGCCTAGTTCAGTAACGCGGGTCAGGCTTGACCCGGCACCAAAACGTTGCCGTATTATCTCGCCCATATAAAGCCAAATCTGATTCGAACTCGACCATTTTCCATTTCTACTCTCTCTCTTCTGATAACATCTCCACTTTCTCACTAAAATGCTCTCAACTTAAACTTCATTTCCCCAGAAAAATACCACCCAAATGGATCAAACTTCATGTTCTTCATCATGTTCATCGTTAGTTCATCCATTTTTAATCTGCCATAAACACCAAAACATCACAATTTCTTGTTTCTCTCGGATCAGACTCCCAAAATCATATGAACTCAACCTCATTCTTCAACTTTTTCCTCCTCTGTTCTAACTCCAACACCTATAACCCTCGTCTTTCTTGTTTCTAAAGATCAAATACCTAATATAGTCAAACTTCATACCTGTTCATCATGAACTCGAATAAACCCTTGAACTTCGGCCTCAAACCACCACACCGAACACCCATAGATCTAGCTCCGCCCAACTCCGGTTACCTTAACCTGTTTGCTGGCTGCCACAGGCGATGCCGGCCATCATTCATAACAGTCTTCGGTCATCTTCCCTATTTCTTTGGCCACCGCCAGCCACCATGTCGGAACCTTAAAATCCCCCAAAAAATTTAATTTTTGCCTCTAAAACTCCTAAAACTACCCGATCCATCAGAAACACCCATTTTCCCCCTAAAGCTACCCGAATCCATATTTTCAACTCCGACGGCGCTAACCACTCCGGCTAAATTCAGATAAGTTTTCGATCATTCTTTTGTACTTTTCGTTTCTATTTTTTTAAGAAAGCTAACATCTTCGTGTTTGATTTGAAAGAAAATGAAATGATATTAGTACATACCTCTCCAGCAGTGGCGGTGATTTTGATCTTTTCTCACCGTCGACGCTCGAGCTTCCGGCGGCTCCTTGGTTCATGGTGGCGGTACAGCTTCCATGGCAGTTCGGTTTCCTGAGGTAACTCTCTCTCTTTATTAATATATTTTTATTATTGTTATTATTACTTTATTTATTATTAGCTATTAATAATTAATAATTGCCCTTGACATACATACTCTCCTCCTATTTATAGGATAATAGATGATGATGTAAGCAAAACCAGGGTCCAAGTGAAATGGTTTAGATGAATCTGGGACTGATACGTGACACTTTATGGGCAGAAAATCTGGATATATGAATTTTTGTGTTTGTTGGACTATAATTCATTGGATTTTGGGAGGGAAATAAATTGTCAACAGATTGTAAAAAGTAGGAGATTGGGCCACTAAACTGTAAATGGGCTATTATACTTGAACATTGTGTAAATGGACATTTTATTATGTGGACTATATTTGGGCTGAACTTTGGACTATTTATTTATTTAGTATTATTTATTTTGGCCTTATTTATTTAGTATACTCAAATACCCTAGACAAAATAGAGGTATTACAGCTGCCCTTCTTTGCTCATTGCTGTGGAACAAGAAGTGGGCAAAGACTGAAAAGACACATATTTTGTCTGAATTCACTGGCCATCTTCTAAACTACTAAAGCTTGAAGTCGTTCTTCTCATTTCAAAATTCTTCAAACTTCTGCCAAATTGTGGAATTCGAAGCTGTTCTTCTTATTATGAAATTCTTCATCTTCCAAGGTCCAAAATTGTTCTTGACATTCTTCGTCTCTTGAGGTTTGAAGTTTTTCTTCTTATTACAAAATTTTTCATCCCTCTGTCAAATAATCCACCTCTCTATAGTCTAACCGCAAAATCTATACTAGTTCTTCTCATTATGAACCCATTCATTCCTCTTGTTCATTCCAGTCAACCTATCTGCAAAGATATCGAACAAGTGAGATCTTCTCATTAAGAACTCCTCATTCTTCTTAAAACTATTAATATGCCTCTCTGTAGTCTAACCATAAAATCTGAACTAGTTCATCTTATTATGAACCCATTCATTTTTCTTAGTCATACCGATTTACCTCTCTACAAAGGTATCAAACAAGTGAACTCTTCTCATTAGGGACTCCTCATTCTTCTTGAAAGCATTGATCTTCCTCTCTATAAAGGCGTTGAATAAGCAAGTTCTTCTCATTAAGAACTTCTCATTCTTTCAAAAAGGCGAACTCTTCTCATTATGAGTTCTTCATTCTTTGCTGGACGAGTTCTTCTCATTAGGAGCTCTGCAGCAAACTCTTCTCATTAGGAGTTCTTCAATTTTGCTGATCAACCTCTCTGTAAAGGCATGAACAAGTGAGCTCTTCTCATTAGGAACTATTCTCATCCTTCAGCAAATGAACTCTTCTCATTATGAGCTCTTCAATCTTTCTTACGAGTTTTTCTTGTTATAAACTCTAAATTCTTTGATGAGCGAGCTCTTCTTATTGGGAACTCTAGATTCTTTACTATAAATGCTGATTCTCCTCTGGGGAACAGTTAATCCTGTAAAAAGAAACATCATCAATTAATTCAAATTCTATCTGAAATAACATGAATATTCTCAATTTCTTGCTTGAGGCACTAAGTTATTTAATGTCATTGCTTTTCTGCCTAAAGTGTCTTGATCTTTCTATCTGAAGCTCATATGGAATCTCATCTCTTGTTTCTATTTTTCTGTTCATCAATTTCTTATGTGCTTGGAATGTATGTGACTGATTAAACCGAACATCTTCCTTATCTGCTCGTTGTTGATCTATTTGGCCTTTTGATCAAGTAGCATAGCTTTTTTCTTCTTTTTTCTCCTTTTTTCTCTTTTCCTCTTTCTTTTTTCTTCTTTTTCTCATTTTTCTTCTTTATTCTTTTTCTCATTTTTTCATTTTTTTGTTTTTTGTTTCCTTTTTTTTTTTTTTTCCTTTTCTTTTCTCTTTTTTTTGAACAGCTAGCCCAAAAGCCTGATGTCTTCCAATAACATTCCCCACCATCTCATTTTGACAATTCTAGAAAAGTCCTCATCATTTCTGAAGGTGTCAACCCAAAGGACTTGACAACATGCCCGAAGGACTTACTAATGACCCAAAGGATTTAGGGGCGTAATGCACTTCCTTCCTATGCAAACAATCAAATTTTGCTGAAGTTTGCCTCTGTAAATGGAGTTTTTGCTAGAAATTCACCCCTTCAACGGAGCATCTTGCTAAAATCTACCTCTATAAACAGGATGTCTTGCTAAAATCTACCTCTATAAGCGAAATACTTGTTAAAATTCACCTCTGCAAAAATAATATTTTGGAGAAATCTGGCCCTATAAACGAAATGTCCTTGCTAATCTGCATATGCAAAACAGAAAATCATGAATTAATATATTTGATTTTTTATTAACACGACTGAAATCTTTACTAGATCTATTTCTCTAAGATCTTTGTTTAATCTTGTTAGATTTTCTTCTCCAAGATCTTTGTTTATTCCTTGCTGGATCTTCCTCTTCAAGATCTTTATTCATTCTTAATTGGATATTTTATCTGAGATCTATGCTCGTTATTACTTGGATCTCTTATTCAAAACTCGAAGCTATTAATTGATTTATGCATTTCTTTGAGTGAATTTGCAAATTACTGCCAAAATATGCAAAAAATGCTTTGAATGGATGAATTAGCATGCTCCTACTTATGGATGCCTAACCATATGATGTATTAATTTTGTCAATTGAGGACCACTTGGGTGAACTTTTATCCTCGGGGAAGCTCCAAATTTCTTCAAAACTTCTTCTTCTGTTAGCGTGACCCATCTCACACTCAGGTTCAATCTTCAGGATCTCTACATTTTTTTCTCTAAAGCTCATTTTCAGGTTTTCACTTTAGATTGCTTTTCTTAAAGTGCTTTTTCATGTTTTCATTTTGTTTCTTTTTTCTCTTTTTTTCTTTTTCTCTCTCATTTTCTCTTCTTTTTTCTTTTTCTCTCTTTTTCTTTTCCTCTTTTTCTCTTCTTCTTCTTTTTTGCAACAATGTTTTCTTTTGTTCGTTCTAATGGTACTTTCTTTGCCTTTCATGGATTAACTACATGGACCCTTTTTTTTGCCGCATCTCACCATGTATTTATCACGATTTGAATACCGGGGATCACTCTTTTCTTAAAAAGCTGCTCTTGTTATATCTTCATTCAGCTTCTTTGACAAAATTTTTTCGCATAACTCTAAAATAGATCATGATTCACTATTGTTCTAGCTTGCAGACTTTATTTACCGGCTTGTGATGTTCTGTAAGATTTTTTTTACAACATTGCCTCACTCCATCTTGACTTTAACTACTGTCTTTGCTCACATTCGCCTCACTTTCTTACTTTTGAATAGCAAAAACCTTCAACAGATTAATCTGACTGCATCTTTGCTCTAGAAGATAGCTCATGCTCTCTTTTTTTTGCCCTATAATTACGTGTGTCACTTTCTCGCAATTTCTGTTTGAATGTTGCTGACACTCAAAGTTGTGTCTTTTCCTCTTCATACCTTTCATCATTAAACAAGTACCGAGGCTACCTCTTGTTCTGCCTGCACTTAAAGGATTAATACATCATAATAATACCCACGAAATCATTTTCTTTTATTTTATTGTATCTAATAAATTTATTTGCAAGATGCTTGTTGAAAAGATAAGCGAATGGCTCAGAATATTATTTTACTAGATTTGAGAAATTAGAATAATTTGATAAGTCATGGCAAATGTGAGAAAATAAAATTGGGCCCCCAAGTACCAAGTGCAACAGAGCCTTTGAACTAAATTGCAAAGATCAACTCCAATGTGGCATCTTCCAAATTATTAAACTTTTGGGAGAAGCATTTCCCATATACCTAATTCTATCACATTTAAGGTAGCACTCTTTACCTCACTAACTCACCATGCCTAATCCTTCACTCTTTTCTGATCTCGATCAAGCATTAGAAGTCTGGAAGTCCTTGAAGAAAGGTTAAATCTAATAAGCGGGATGTATTCTGAAGACAAACTCATCTTGCTTCAATACCCGTATATGGTCAAAATGGTCTTTTAAGGCTTGTAATGTTGGCTATGGCTCACGGCTATCAAAGAAAGGATATATAGGCTCAAACAAATACTTAAGGGTGATGAAATCAAGGATCATTTCTTCCAAGTGAAATATCATTTTTTAACTCCTTGATCTGAATATGTTCGGATGAAATGCTCTTTTCTTTCCTTTTTTCTTTTTTTTTCTCTTTCTTTTTTGTAGATCGCTCTAGACTGCCCATTTCTGAGTTTTCACCCTAGAGTTCACTTCCTTTCCTTGAAATCAAGCTTCTACTACTCCTTTATATAGAGACTTATTTGA
Organism: Hibiscus mutabilis; assembly: GCA_019671005.1. Lineage (NCBI taxonomy): Eukaryota > Viridiplantae > Streptophyta > Magnoliopsida > Malvales > Malvaceae > Hibiscus > Hibiscus mutabilis. Next base: position 9,130,299 of record CM033754.1, on the reverse strand, counting down.
ATGGAAGATCTCACATATATGTATTGCTTTTCTTTTGCACTTTTCAACTTGAATGCTTCCTTCACTTGCTTCAGCTTGATTCAATTTTTTCTTTTTCTCCTTTTTGATTCAGAATATTCTTCATTCATCCATTTTGCCTTTATGGCTTCTACACTTGATATATTCACTTTTGTTTCTTTTGCCCCTGATTCACAAGGCATTACTATCACAACATGATCAAAACCGAACAGCTTTCACTTGCAAGCAAACTTTCATCCTCTTTGCCCACAGTGTAGGGGTGATCCTTGGTTTGGTTTGAATCGAAAGAACATATTTAGGCTCAAAGAGGACAAAAAATGATATTTTTCTTATTCTCTTTCTTTGTGAAGAGAAATGAAGGAATGCCAAATGTCCTCCCATACTTGGATATCTTCAAAGAGAAGCTGTCTTCAGATGGAAAGATGTTTTGGATTATCACTTCATTCAAAGACCTTAGTCAACAATGCTTGAGAAGCAATTCACTCAAAATTTGTACTTGGGATTTTCCCTGATTCCTGAACACTCATTAATGTCTTCCCGTTGGCCTAAATAAAGCAGAAGAAAATCACATTTCTGAAGTTGATCTCTGAATTTGATTCAAAGCCACTCTTACAATTAATATCCAGGGACCTGGAAAAAATGCTATTGAAGATATATACATATATGTATGGGAGAACAAAAACTAACTCATAACAACGAACGAATGAAATATTAAAAGAATTAAAAATGCAAAATGCTTGCCATTTGAGAAATGTATAAGAAACAAGCATCATAGCAAATAAACCGAAATAGCCTCCCTTACAAAGGACCCCCAATGCTCACGGGCAAAAGCAATTGGGAAGATTCATGGTATTACTCCGCAACGGTCCTAGAATTGCAGACAGATCTCACGTGGTTCACTATTGACCATTAATCAAAGAAGACCTGAGTTAATTTTGATCACTCCACTTCTATCATTAATTCTTTATTTTTCTTCACCATTAAAAAGACATACCCATTCTTGTTCATGCTCTGATGCTCTGATTATTTCTAAATTTTTTTTAATACTTCAATGATCAAATCCCTCAATGATGCTCTACTGGTCTCTTGCCATATTAAGTTTGCCCCCACCTTTATTATTTAGGGCGAGCAAATGCTCCAAGTCCTTGGACATTTTAAGTTCCTGAACTTTCATCAAGTTCATCTGTATTTCATCATCATCACCATGACCTCTGATAGGCTTTTTCCTAAATAAATAAATACCTACAAAAGATGTTTTCCCCATACTCAGTTATATCCTCCCAATGAATGATTGAACATTTGCAATCATGTTCTTATATCTTGAAATAAACTTTGAACCAATACAAGAGAATCTTTGGGCTTGAAGTAACATAATTGATTTCATATTCTACTTCTGAGATAATTGTTGCAACCTGTACCCCATTGATAAACAAGACAAACTTCTCAAAGCTCCATACAATCTTGGAAGCATTCATTCTAGATCTCTAACTAACCAACTTCTTGATTTCCTTCATTAAGGGCCTACACTTCTTGGTAGCACATCCTGAAACTTTATGTGAAACTTGCAAATATTATCGGGATCATAACTATGGGCATATAGGCTTGACATCTTCTTCACCGGCCTAAGGGTAAAATAAGTCTGAAATGGGCATTCCAAAATTTGCATTTGTCCAAGGAATCTTCCATGATAGACCTGGTGATTTAGTCGACCTTTTCCTCTTACGATCTCAGGGAGTCTAATCATTGCATTCATTCACTTCTTTCTCTTTTTTCACTTGACATTTTCAGCACTTGTTTTATGAGCAATCCAATTGTATTTTCTCCAATCAGGGGACTACTTTTTAAATTACATATCTTAATAGCTAATATTTAGTTTCAACTTCCAGAATCTCTTGTTGTAGCAATCTTCAATGTTTCAATCATAACTCACAATAGTCTTGTTATTGTAACAACTTAATTAATGGGGCTCTGATAATTTCTCATGATACGGCGAAGCTTCAAGCAGTTTGAAATATATCTCTCAATAAAAACATAAATGAGATCTAGTTTAGATTTTGACTTTCCACTGACAGGAGCATCTTGAGCATATGATCTTACAAAATTCTTTGTAAAGAAAATATTACAGAGAAGATACCATAATATTCACAAAAGTTTGTCATTACTTATGTCCTTTCCTTTTATCTCCATTGCTTTAGAAAATGATAGTATTTGATTGAACTAGGCTCCTTACTTTCGGAACATAAATACCCAACCCTGGTGAGACCAAAAACTTCAATGGGGCCATTATTTGAAAGTGATTTTGTATAGAGCAGAGCCACAAATCTGAATCTGACATTGGATAGGAATAATTGTCTCCCTTTTCTGACTGCACTCCTCAGTTTGTTTGTCTTGTATCTGTATTATACTTCTCTTACAATTAATCCCTTTGTGAAAAACTTCAATCTCCAACTGATCTTGGCATTCATCGCTTTAAAGAAAGACTCTTCTGTTCCTCGTCTCTGTTAGGATCATTATGTTTTCTGACTATTGTTGAAACATTGATCGGCAAGACTTTTGGTTAAACTCCAGAATTTGACTTCATTTAGTCTTTCTATGTTTGTACACCGAGCTTCCTTCATTTTAGCATTTTCAAAATCCACCAGTGCCTCTAAGTCAATCATTCCACTGTTCTCTTCATGATCCAAACTTAGATTTTCTAGATTCTTTACTAATGCCCCCGGCTATATTGATTCGAACTTACCCATCTTTTATTTAGCCTTTTATTTCATCTCTTTTTTCTTTTTTTCCTCTTTTTTGACTTTTTTTAATTCCTTTTTTTTGCATGAAGAGTCCTTTCAGAATGAACGTTTATGTGAGATGAGTTTCTATCTTGATCACCCATATTGATATTTCATCTATAACCTTTCATTTCTTGACCTTTCTGATTCCAAACAAAGGGATAGCTCATAATCTATCTCGTTCTCGGACTGATCAACCTTTTCTTTATTCAATCCAAGTGGCCCTCAACAACTTTTGTGACTGCTCAACCTTAATAAGTCACTTACCCATGCTTTTCAGAACATAAATTTTAACCAATGCAATGTTACTTTTTTTTCTAAAAATGAAGTACAATATTTTTTTATTTTATATAATATTTAAATGTTGTAATACATGAATGCACGAGGTATCGATTTCAAGAACTAGTCATTAGAGAGCAACACCATTTAACTAAAAGGTCGAATACAAAGAGAAGGCAATATGCTCACTAGCTCTAGCTCTTTTGGTTGATCACTCTGGTCAGCCTCTGAGTCAACATCTTTCCTAGCTCAGTGTCAATATCAGAATGTTATTGCAGGTTCACGACTTTATCGAACAAAATCTGCACATGCCAGGCAACCCCCGCACTTGGACCATAAAGTTAATCATTTTACAATTCTGTTTCTGGATAACCTAGATTATTGCTTCGACTTGACTTTCGATGTTTTATCCTTTATTGTAGCACCTCTTCGAAACTTACAAGCTGGTCTTTCAAATATTATACTGCGTTTTCTGATTCTATCACTTTTCTCAGCTCTTCGTTTTATTAGAAATCATCATTTTCCTTAATTATGGCATCCTTTGGTAAATTTCATCATTTGTGAAATTTGGATAACGCCTCTGAATTCAAAGTTTTATGTTCTTCCTCAGGTTTAAAAATAGTCCTTGAATGCCCTTCAATTTATCTGTTATCTATCATTTTTCTGTATATCATCATCCTTTCGGATACTGAGTCTTGTTTATCTCTGTAACTGCCACTGACCTTATCTTGCACCCTGAACTGCTGTTGAGCCTTGTATAAACCTTGTACCTTTGACTCCTTAGAGCAGTGTAATAAAACCTTGTATTTCTCTATTGTTGGTGTCACATCTATCCTCCTGAAAAGTGAATAATTATATTGAGCTTCATAAACGGGCCATGACCCTAAACAACTCTTGATCCATTTGACTGTCCAACAGCAATGCTATAACCCAGAAATCTTATTGGAAATGACTCTTCATATCCCCATCCTATAGTTCTCAAGTTAAACTTGGTTCTGGAAAACCTTGATTGTGCTAAGGAATTTCTGGTATAACCTTTGTATTAATGACACCTGACCTCTATGAATATTTTCATCGTACTTGTACTGAGTCTTCTGGAATCAATTTCATAGTGACATATTGTCCTCCACTTGTCTATAAGACCCTTCAGCCCTTATGATCACTGCCTACTCGACTGATCCTTGAACCGATACCTCTCATGAATGCAATGTGATATAACATACATAAAAGACATATAACAAAGCACAACACAAAACACAAACAAACTATGTCAATATGGAGAAATATAGTAAGAAAAAATAATTGTTACGAAAAAACAATTTATATTGCGTAAAAAATAACCAGAGAACAATTTATTTTGCACACAAAAATAACCAGAGAAATATATTTAAATCAGCAACACATGTCCTAGGTCCCTGTCTGGCTCTAATGGGGTGGGCTTCTATTACATCATGTGGGTTTTGATCTAGACTCTAGGTACCCGAACTGTCGTTACTGAACTATAGTAAGACATCGATTCAGGAGTATACGACCCCTTATAGCGGAGGCGTAACCTCACAGTGTATAAGGTTGGTATACCGGAAGGAGAATAAAATTCTGATCACAGAGCTAATAAACTCACGTAAGATCATGCCTCACTCCCACTTAAGGGTGGAAAGCCCGGGTAGAAGGCTTATGCATGAATGACAATTTATATCATACAAGAAAAAAACTATCTCCATTCTTTCTAAAAATTCATCCAATAATTATGGAAAAATTAAATTCAAATTACTGTCATAAAATGCCAAAATGCCACGTAAAATTAATTAGGCCGCCTGGCTCTCATTTTTTTAAAATTCCCCAGCAGAGTCGCTAAGCTATCACGACCATTTTTTTGGAGCTGATGTGTAAAAATAGCCTAACGATTGATCTTTTGTAAAATTAGGGTTTTTGGCCATTTTTAATTTGATCTTGAAAATTTAGTTTTTTATATATTAAATTGGATTTTTCCTTTTTTTAATCTTGAGAAACATTTTGGAGTCGCCACCGATCACTTCGAGGTAGATCAGACACCGTAAAACAAACCAGATATTCATTTCTTAAAAAAATTGGGTTCAAGAGCGGTTACGTGTGGGGAAGGATTAGCACCCCCACAAAAGCCCATTATCGATACCTTAATTTTACGTGGCATTTTGGCATTTCAAATAATTATTTGAATTTAATTTATTCTATAATTATTAAATGAATTTAAATTCCAAATACATATATCCTTTTATAAGGAAATTCATTTTATTCAAATATGAGATTAAAAGCACCCCGTTAAGTGGCACTCCTATTCATATTTAAAAATGAATTTTCAACATAAAAGGTTTTTAAATGAATGATTTATTATTGTCTTGTTTATTTTAACTTCTAACTTAAAATGGCTCTAATTGATTAATTATTTAAACTATGAATATTAATTAATTTAAAAAGGCTTTCATGAGAAAATGCCAATTGCTTGAACATCGTCCATGTATTAAAGCCCCTAAATTAATAATATTCCTAATTAGTTAAACACCCTAATTAATTAAAGTATTAATCCTAATCAAGGTTCTAATAATTAATTAAGTCAATGTTCGATTATATGTGAAAATGTATATTAAATATACATCTTTAAAGCCAATGTTGAGATAACACTCCATTGTAAACAATGGAACACCATCCAAATTTGGACCTCAAAGATTCTATTTAATATACATTTAATTAACTGCAATGTTCTTCCTAATTAATTATTTAATTAGATAACCTAAATCTAAGGCTCTAATAACTAATCTAAACTAAATGATTTAATCATCTAAGAAACAATGCTACATTCTATTTTAAAACGTGCATCAATCATATAATTTAATTGCATTTAATTAAATAGAACAATTAAATAACTAAATTGAAAACAATTGAAACGTAAAGCTAATTTTATTACTATTGGGACTAAATTGAAACAATTACAAAATCTAATGCCCAATTACAAAACCCAGTGACCTAATTGAAACAATGCAAACCTAAGGGACTCAATTATGGGGTATAGGGGACTAAATCAAGAATATCACAAAATTTAAAGCCCAAAACATAAAAACCAGATTCCTAGGCGCAGATCTAAGACCCGACCCCGTTTAGCAACACGGGTCAGGCTTGACCCGGCACCAAAATGGTGTCATATTATCTCGCCCACCTAAGGCCAAATCTGAGTCGAACTTGGCCATTTTCTATTTCTAATCTCTCTCTCTCTCCCTCTTCCGATAACCTCTCCCATGTCTCACTAAAATGCCCTCAACTTAAACTTTATTTTCCCAGAAAATACCACCCAAACGAATTAAACTTCATGTTCTTCATCACGTTCATCATTAGTTCATCCATTTCCCTACTTTAATCTGCCATAAACACCAAAACATCACAATTTCTTGTTTCTCTCGGATCAAACTCCTAAAATCATATGAACTCAACCTCAGTTCTTCAACTTTTCCTCCTTTGATCTGACTCCAACACCTATAACCCTCTTCTTTCTTGTTTCTAAAGATCAAATACCTAATATACTCAAAGTTCATACATGTTCATCATGAACTCGAATGAACCCTTGAACTCTGACCTCAAACCATCACACCGAACACCCTTAGATCTAGCTCCGCCCTACTCCAGTTATCTTAACATGTTTGTCGGCCGCCGCAGGCGATGCCGACCACCATCCACTGCATTCTCCGATCATCTTTCCTATTTTTTCGGCCACCGCCAACCACCGTGCTGGAACCTTAAAATCGCCAAAAAAAATTCAATTTTTGCCTCCAAAACTCCTAAAACTACCTGATCCATCAGGACACCCGTCTTCCCCTAAAGCTACCCGAATCCCTCTTTTCAACCCCGACGGCGCTAACCACTCCGGCTAAATTCAGATAAGTTTTCGATCATTCTTTTTTAATTTTTGTTTATGTTTTTTTAATAAAGCTAACATCTTTGTGTTCGATTTGCAGGAAAATGAAATGATATGAGTACATACCTCTCCGACAGTGGCGCAATGAGTTTGATCTTTTCTCACCGTCGACGCTTGAGCTTCCGGCGGCTCCTTGGTTCATGGTGGCGGTACGACTTCCAAGGCATTTTGATTTCCCGAGGCAACTCTCTCTCATCATTAATATATTTTATTATTATTATTAATTTATTTATTATTAGCTATTAATGATTAATAATTGCCCTTGACACACTCTTTCTCCTCCTATTTATAGGATAATGGAGGATGACGTAAGCAAAACTAAGATCCAAGTAAAATGGTTTGGACAAATATGGGACTGACACATGGTACTTTATGGGTGAGAAATCTGGATATCCGAATTTTTTTGTTTTTTGGACTACAATCCATTGAATTTTGGGAGGGAAAAAAACTGTCAACAGATTATAAAAAAATGGGAGATTGGGCCACTAAACTGTAAATGGGCTATTATACTTGAACATTGTGTAAATGGACATTTTTATTATGTGGACTATATTTGGGCTGAACTTTGGACTATTTATTTATTTAATATTATTTATTTTAGCCTTATTTATTTAGTATACTCAAATACCCTGGACAAAATATGGGTATTACATTTCTTAATTATGAAACTAAATGAGTTTGGATGGTTATTTTGAGTTGAGATTTAACCTGAAGGCATGAAGTATGACTAATCAATGATTGGCAACTTTAATTTCATGAAATTCCTTACAAATTATGGAAATTGCGCTTTAGTCCCTGTAATGCAAATTTGGGCAATTGGATGTTGAATTGACGCCCGATTGAGTTGTAATTCTGACCATAACCAGCATGATCACCTTAGGACTCAAAGACGCATTTAGATAAGATAAAAGAAAAAAATGGACTCTTTATACTGTAATTCTTCCGGGTTTGTCTCGGTAAACCTTAATGTAGCTCGCTCGGTTCGGTCTTGCGACTAGACCGGGTCAAAGGGGTTACACTCCCTAAGTTCTTAAAAGAACTAGGTTGACTTGATCAAATATTTTGACTTGTGGAATCAGCTAAAAAGAAAAAAATTGAAGGTATGTAAGTATATGTAGGGTAATATGTTAGGCTAAAAATGAATGGAAATGGAAAAAAGAAAAAAAATTAAAGGGTGGTGTAGATGATGGTGAACACAAATGATGCTCAAAATCCAAAATCATTGCCAATATATTCCATATTAAACATAATACTTCACTATTTTTCATATGCATTATTTAAACTAATTTCCAATGCAACAAACCATGCATTTACATATTATTGAAATACTTTTCATTAAGCATTTACCATGCTCAAATATCGTCAATATAAGGTCATTTGTATCTTAATCCATTTCCAAAACATGTATATAATAATAGGTATCAAAGCATAAACATAGGCATGAGAAAATCAACTTTGCCAAACCTAAATTGAAAGTGAAATCGTCTAATACTTACTTCTGAGCTTAGACAAGAGTTTCAAGCTTAATCTAAACTCTCAAAATCACTTTCAAACCTTTACAAAGCTGTAAAACTCGTTTCCACCCACCGAAAATACAAAGCTCCACTTGCCGATGCGAAATCAAGTGTTCGAAGCTACCGAAACTTCACCACTCGCTGTAGGATCAATCTCCCCTGTTTTATCCACATGATAACATAGGATTTATGAATCATTGTGTATCCATAATCCCAGCTACACCAAATCCCAACATCGACTCATCAAAAATAGTAAAATGCCTCCTTAAAATAACCGAAAACATCACGAAACACAACCTAAAAAAAGCCCAACCATAAATCAAATATTTTGAACATCTAATCAACATCAATTTACATCTAAAAACACTTCCAATTTCAGCTTATACCTCCAGCAACCTTCTAACACCCTAATCACTTCAGAATTTAACTATTCACAACCTAGAAAATTAGCAATTCAATTAGTTTCTGGATTTCTTTTGTAAATCTCTTCTCATAACATTAAAACATATCTTAGATGTGATCTACATCAATTAAAACCACCACAAATCAGAACTATAACAAAGATCCACTAATTCCTTATTAAAACTAACTTTAAACCTTTCAATCTTAATTTATTCATCAACACATCTCAAAAATCAATTGTAAAGGATCAAGAACGTGGGAATTTTAGTAAAGAACCTTTGATTAGAGGAGAGAAAAAAAATCACCTCTAATGGTTGACTTTTTCTTTAATTGGCATGATTTGAGTAAAATCTCCAAGAAAACAAGTAAGATTTGATATAGAAATCAAAGAAATCAATCAAGGAATCAAAATAGAATAAAAAAGAGTTGATTTCTGATCATTTTAGAGCAAGGTAGGTAGTTTGGTTGCTGAAAAAATTGAAAGAAAAGTTTAGAGCAAAAGTGGTTACGCGAGAAAAGTAAATCATCTTTTAAAAATCCTTTTAATTAAATATATTTTATTTTATTTAATAACCACTTTAAAACCATTTAAAAATATCCTAAATTAAGAGAAAAGTCTGATTTAAAAAATTGGTAATTAGCTCATTAAAGATTTAAGTTTTGACCCTTTTACAATTTAGTCACCAAAATAGTTTTGAAAACTTTACACAGTCACCAAACTAAAATGTCATTTAATTCGAACTTATTTCATTAAATTGAGTTTACCAAAACCCTTTAAATAATAATTAAATATTTTCTACTATTTTCCATATTTTATTTCATGTTAAAAATGTTTATTACTAATTAATTCCCAAAAATAGATTGAACCGACCAATCCAGTTCGCTCGAACAGTCTAATCTACCTAGCTAACTCCTAGGCCTAAACTCGGGGCGTTACAACTCTCCCCACATAAGAAATTTCATCCTCAAAATTTACCTGACAAAAAAAGATGAGGAAACTGTTTCTTCATGTCCTCGTTTATTTCCCACGTGGCTTCTTCGACACCTCGATGTCGCCCCAACACTTTTACCAACTCAATGGCCTTCTCCCGAAGAACCTTACTGCTAGAATCCAAGATTTTCACCAGTTCTTCATTATAGGTCAAATCCAAATTCAACTCAATCTCTTCAACAGGCATCACATGCGATGGGTCCGATCTGTACCTCTGAAGCATCGATACATGGAAAACATCATGCATCTTCTCCAACTCCGTGGGTAACCTTAACCTATAAGCGACTGGATCAACACGCTCTAACACCTCGTAAGGCCTAATGAACCTTGGACTCAACTTCCCTTTTCGTTCAAACCTCATCACCTTCTTCCAGGGCAAAACGTTTAGAAATACTTTATCACCAACTACAAACTCAATCTCCCTACGCTTCAAATCAGTATAGGATTTTTGCCTATCCGAAGCCATCTTCAACCGATCATTGATAAGCTCCACCTTCTCATTAGTATCTTTCAACACATCAGGTAGAGAAATATATTTTTCACCTACCTCAGCCCAATAAAGTGGCGTACAACACTTCCTACCATACAAAGCTTCATACGGAGCCATTTGAATACTCGTCTGATAACTATTGTTGTAAGAAAACTCTACTAGCGGTAGTTGCTTCTTCCATGTTCCTTGAAAATTAATGATGCAACACCACAACATATCTTGTAATACCTGGATAACAATTCAGAATGACCATACGACTAAAGATGATACGAAGTACTGAAATTCAACTATGTACCCAAAGCTCTATGCAAACACTCCCAAAATCTTAATGTAAAACGATGATACTGATCTGACACGATAAAATTAGGTACCCCGTGCAACCTTACAATATTAGCAATATACATATCCGCCAATTTATCCAACGTATATACTGAATTCACTGCCAAAAAATATGCACATTTCATGAACTAATCCATAATTACCCAGATAGAATTCTTCCTCAATGGCGTCAAAGGCAAAGCCGTCACAGAATCCATGGTAATTCTCTCATACTTCCATTCTGGAATCTTCAACGGTTGCAACAATTCAGAAGGAAACTGATGCTCAGCCTTAACACTCTAACTACAGACTCCCCTACATCAAACCAACCCAAAAATACTCCTCATTTAAATCTCGGTACATCTTCGTAGTAACCGAATGCATAGCAAACGGACTAGAATGAACCTCCGTCAAAATAGTGTGCCTCAAAACAACATCTTTCGGTACAACTATTCGACCTTTGAAACACAAGACACAATCATCATTAAAACAAAAATTCGTCTGATTACCTTCCATCACATCCATAACATGTGGAACCAACGAATCCTCGTATGGTTGTTTCTCCTTGATCAATTGCAACAATGAAGGTTTCACTTGCACTTCAGCTAATAAACCCCCATCACGTGTCACACTTAACCTTGCAAACATAGCCCTCAACTCAACCACGACTTTCCTACTCAAAGCATCAGCTGCCACATTAGCCTTACTAGGGTGATACTCGATCGTCAAACCATACTCCTTAAGCAACTTCAACCATCGACGTTGCCTAAGATTCAACTCCTTTTGTGACATCAGATACTCCAAACTCTTATGATCCGTGTCCACAATACACTTCTCACCAAATAGATAATGTCTCCAAAATTTCAACGTAAATGATAAGTGTTCAAAAGTACTATTTTTATTACCTTTTTTACTCATATTATTGTTAGACTTAGGCTCATAATAGTTGCATAATTAGCCATTCATGCATTAATTCATGTTTCTTTCCATCGTTGAGCTTGATTACATAACTTGGTGATTTTTGTGGGAAAAGATGCTGCTTTGGTGTGTTTTGTGTGTATGTGCAGAATCACTTGCCAAAGCAAGGCTAGAACCAGTTGCCAGGGCAATGCATGAAGGAGATGCCGAGCTAGTTGCCAGGGCAATGCATGAAGGAGATGCAAAGCTAGTTTCCAGGGAAATTTTCGACAAGGAATAAGATGATATGATAGTCTAAATTGATGACTAGATAAGCCCAAGATGACGTGGATCAAAGCTAAATCCCAAAGGAGTTTGATTTCCATGAAGAGGTTAAAGAGAAATTAAATCCCAAAAAGATAGGAGAAGTTCTAGAAAGAATTTAAATATAATAAAGAATTATATTCTTTAAAGATAATTTAATTCCAACTAAACTTCCTCCTCAAAAAAGACTTTGACCTAGCCCTATAAATTGAAGGCCATGCCGTCAACTCCAAGGGGAGAGAGAGGAGAGAATTTTTGACAAGATCAAGGGCAAGGGAGATTTCGACAAAGCTCCATCCATTCTTCATCTTTTTCTTTCTTGTTCAATTAGGTTTATGGTAGGAATTCTTTATCTTGTGTTTCTTTGGAGCCTAGCCATGAACTAAATCTATTTGGCTATGATTATTGTGTTTTGTGGTTGTGAGAAACAATTGGATTTTGTTTAGGTAATAAGAGTTTGCACTTTCTATTCAAGGTTTATTCATTCTTTGTTCTTATTCTTGTTTACGAGTGAATTGGGAGATGATCTCGTAACTTCATCTATTTATCTAATATCGGGAGAGTTAGATTCAAGAAACGAATGAGTATGGTCTTTATCCAGTTGCCTCGGCAATGCCATCAATCAGGTTCCAGACCAATGAAATGATTGAAGATATCTGACTTCCACCATCATTCCCACAAAGGTTGAAGCGACAAAAGCAAGAATATCAATTCAAGAAGTTTCTTGATATCCTAAAGCAAGTCCACATCAACCTGCCATTGGTTGAAGCAATTGAAAAAATGCCGAACTATGCCAAGTTTCTTAAAGACATTGTGTCCAAGAGAACAAGGCTAGGAGAGTTTGAAACAGTTGCCGCAACAGAGGGATGCATGGCCATGTTGTAGAATCGCATGCCACCCAAGTTGAAAGATCCTGAAAGTTTCACAATACCTTGTTCCATTGGAAACCACTATGTCGGGAAAACATTTTCTGACCTTGGAGCCAGCATAAACTTGATGCCGAAATTGGTTTTCCAGAAACTAGGAAACGGGAAGGCAAGACCTACAATAGTTATGCTACAGCTAGCCGACAGATCCTATGTGCATCCAGAGGGAAAAATCGAAGACATACTAGTAAAAGTTGATAAATTTATTTTTCCCGCTGACTTTATTGTTTTGGATTGTAAAGCAGATGAACATGCACCTATCATTCTCGGGAGACCCTTCATAGCAACAGGAAGAACCTTGATCGATGTTGAAAAAAGAGAACTCACAATGAGGGTGAATGACCATCAAGTTAAACTAAATGTGTTCCAAACACTAAGGCACGCTGATGATCCGGAAGAATGCCAACTTCTTCATGCCACGACAGAGTTTAACTTCGACGAGGAATTTAGTTGCCTCGACAACTACATTGCCGATCAAGAGGAACCTGAGGAGTATGAAGAACCGATTGATGAGGAACAACAAGAAGAGGAAAATTGGTTAGTCAATCGACCAGGTACATACTTTTAACCACTAGATTACTCAGGTAAGGAAGGTAAACTTGAAAAGCCCTCCATTGAACAACCATCGATTCTTGAGTTGAAATAATTGCCAAGACAACTAAAATATGCTTACTTAGGAGCCGATAATACATTGCTTGTAATTATTTCCTCTAAGTTACATCCTGACCAGGAAAAGAAGCTGATCAAAATGTTGATGCTACACAAGAAGGCAATAGGGTGGACAATTGCCGACTTGAAGGGAATTAGCCCGGCAGTGTGCATGCACAAGATTTTGTTAGAAGAAGATCACAAACCTTCGATTGAGGCCCAGAGGAAACTGAATCATGCCATGAAAGGGGTTGTAATGAAAGAAATCATCAAGTGGCTTGACGTCGGTATCATATACCCTATCTCTGATAGTACATGGGTAAGTCCGGTACAATGTGTACCGAAAAAGGGAGGTATAACGGTGGTAAGTAATGGCAACATTGAACTCATTCCAACCAGGACTGTGACCGGTTGGAGGGTTTGTATGGATTATCGAAAGCTAAACAAAGCCACTAAGAAAGATCACTTCCCATTACCCTTTATTGATCAAATGCTTGACCGTCTTGCAGGTAAACCCTTTTATTGTTTTCTTGATGGTTATTCAGGTTACAATCAAATTGCCATAGCACCAGAAGATCAAGAAAAGACAACCTTCACATGCCCATACAGTACTTATGCTTTTCGAAGGATGCCGTTCGGATTGTGTAACGCCCCGGCAACCTTTCAAAGATGCATGATGGCACTCTTTTCAGATATGGTTGAAGACTTCCTTGAGATCTTCATGGATGATTTTTCCGTTTTTGGTAATGACTTCGACAATTGCCTCGAAAATTTAGAAAAAAGTGTTGGCAAGATGTGAAGAAACTGACTTAGTCCTTAACTGGGAGAAGTGTCATTTTATTGTAGATGAAGGAATAGTGCTCGGCCACAAGATTTCATCCAAGGGAATTGAAGTAGACAAAGCCAAGGTGGACATGATCGAGAGATTACCCCCACCAAGTTCGGTTAAAGGAATCTGAAGCTTTCTTGGACATGCAGGTTTTTACAGGAGGTTCATTCATAATTTTTCTAAGATTACTAAACTCTTGTGCAATTTGCTCGAACAGGATAAAGTCTTCAATTTTGATGATTCTTGCGCCCAAGCATTCAAAACCCTAAAGGAAAAGCTTACCTCGGCACCCATTGTCGTTCCACCAGACTGGACGCTACATTTTGAGCTCATGTGTGATCCAAGTGATTTCGCGGTAGGAGCAGTCCTAGGCCAACGCACAGGTAAGGCCTTTCATGTGATATACTATGCTAGTAAAACTCTTAATAGTGCTCAAGTGAAAGATAAAGAGTTACTAGCTGTAGTTTTCGCATTTGACAAGTTTCGATCCTATCTGATTGGTACAAAGGTAATTGTTCATACGGACCATTCGGCAATTAAGTATCTATTTGCTAAAAAGGATGTCAAACCTCGTTTGATTCATTGGATATTACTTTTACAAGAATTTGATATTGAAATTAAGGACAGAAAAGGAACAAAAAATCAAGTGGCCGATCACTTATCACGTTTAGAACGCAATAGGGATGAGGACGCGGATTTAGAAATATGCGATGCATTCCCGGATGAGAAACTTTTAGTTGCCTCAGCAGCCATGGATGCGCACGCCTCGACAACTCTTGATGCCTCAGTAACCATGGATGTGCATGCCTCGGCAACCCTTGACGCGCACGCCTCGGCAACCATGGGTGCACATGCCTCGGAAACCCTCGACGCCGTAGTAGTTCTTGACGCGCACACCTTGGAAACTCCTGACGCGCACGCCTTGGCAACCACTGATACGCACGCCTCGGCAACCATGGACGCGAATGCCTTGGCAACTCTAGACGCAACACCTTGGCAACCATAGAAGCAGTTGCCACGGCAACACATGCCTCGATAATACCCTGGTACGTGGATTTAGTTAATTTCCTTGTTTGTGGTATTTTACCTTATGGCCTTACTCACCAAGGGAAGAAGCGGTTCCGCCATGATGCTAAGCATTACTTTTGGGACGAGCCTCTTTTGTTTAAACAATGTGTAGATCAGGTTATACGCCGATGTGTCCCTAAAGAAGAGTAGCAGAATGTACTCCGACAATGCCATTCTTCACCCTATAGAGGACATTTTGGAGGAACATGTACCGCGGCCAAAGTTTTGCAATCTGGTTTGTATTGGCCAACTCTGTACAAAGATGCCCAAGAATTCTACAAGCAATGTGATTGTTGCCAGAGGACGTGCAATATCTCTAGACGACATGAGATGCCGCTCCAAAACATCATCGAGGTGGAATTGTTTGATGTGTAGGGGATCGATTTTATGGGACCTTTCCCATATTCATTCAGCAACCTCTACATTCTACTTGTCGTTGACTACGTGTCTAAATGGGTTGAGGCAGCTGCAGTTCCCAACAACGATTCCAAGACCGTGCAACGATTCTTGCAGAAAAATATATTTACATGGTTTGGGATGCCGAGAGCAATTATCAGTGATGAAGGCAAGCACTTTGACAATAGACTTATCGCCAAGATGCTGCAACGCTTTGGTGTATCTCACAAGATTGCCACTGCATATCACCCACAAACCAATGGGCAAGCAGAAATTTCCAACCGGGAATTGAAGGGTATACTCGAGAAAGTTGTAAATCCCTCTAGGAAGGATTGGTCAGTAAGACTAGATGACACACTTTGGGCATATCGTACTGCATTCAAAACACCCTTAGGTATGTCCCCCTTCTGACTTGTCTATGGTAAAACATGCCATCTACCGGTGGAAATCGAACACAAGGCATATTGGGCAATCAAAATCGTGAATATGGATTGGGAAAGTGCCGGACAAAAGCGTTTGTTGGAACTCAACGAGATAGAAGAATTTCGTGCACTCGCCTATAACAATGCACGAATCTACATGGAGAAAACAAAGCAATGGCATGACAAGAAACTATTTCCGCGATAATTCATGCCAAGGCAACTAGTTCTCTTATTCAATTCTCGGCTAAAACTTTTCCTGGGAAAACTAAAATCAAGATGGTTGGGACCATTCGAAGTTGTCAAACAATTCTCCCATGATGCCGTGATAATCAAGTCCATCACTGACGAACATGAATTCAAAGTTAATGGACAAAGATTGAAGCACTACAATGGTGCCCATGTGGAACGTAACAAAGAAGTGGTCACCTTAGGAGATGCATGAGCATGCTCTCCTTTCGATATTTTTTTTATTTTTATTTTTTTTCGAACTATTTAATTTTGTATTTTTTATTATTTCAGTTATTTTTCTTTTTAGGATAGATTTATTTATTTTCTTTAAGATTAAAACTACATCTTTCTTTCATATTTATCTTTTTAAGTTTAAGAATTTCTTTACACATCTTTATTTATTTTTTATTAGTTTATCTTTAAGTTTAATCATTATTTTATTTGTTTTTGAATTGTAGGAAAAGAGTTCAAGATAAAGAGGAATTTTGATTCAAGAAGGAAACTTCTTCAATAAGGAAATTAACGGGCTGAATCTAAGGCTTATATAAAGCCTCCAACTTACCCTAAATAAACCCCCTAGCCGTCACCCTTCCCCTAAATCGAAACCCCTTTCCTCTTTATTCCAAAATTAATCCCACCACCATATTTACTACATATCTTTTCTATATAACCCATCACCCTTAAATTCCAAGAAACCTATTCCTACTTTTCATCTTGCAACTCATTAGTTTCTTTTATTTTATTTTCTTTATTTTTACAAAACTCACAACCAAGATCATCCATGGCATCCAAAATCGAATTTTTGGTTCATCCAAGTTCCTCCAAAGAACCAAGATACAAGAAGTTTGCTACACCGGTGGTTCAAGAAAGATTTCACTCCAAGTTTGAAAGCCGAAAGATTTGCGAATAACAAGGCTTTGAATACTCCAACTCTCATCAAGATTTCGGCCTTGAACAATTCATCTTCGAAAGGATTACACATCAAAAGTGGCAAATCTTTTGCCATCAATCGGAACCGGGTAACATCTCAATGGTAAGAGAATTCTATGCCCACTCACCTAACCCAAATAATCCTTATGTTTTTGTTCGTGACAAGGCTATACTCTTAAGCCCCGAAAAATCAACACCTTTTACGGGCTCTACATTGAGAAGGACGAGCATCAAGCCTTTGTTGATCAACTCACGCCCAAGCAACTCGACAAGGTGCTTCAAGAACTTACTCTACCGGGAACTCATTGGAACGATGGTAAATACAAGGACACGGTAAATCGCCTTCGGCTTAAACCCGAGGCAAAATTATGGAATAAGTTTGTTAAAACTTCTTTAATGCCCCAACACACAATACCACTGTTGATACACCTCGTCTTTTGCTCATACATTCTATCTTGCATGATCACATCATTCACATTGGAAAAATTATTTGTGATGAGATTTTTGTATGTAGCACAAAATACAAGGGTTCTCTTTTCTTCCCTTGCTTAATTTCCAATCTTTGCAAGGAGATGCATGTCCCAAGTGAGTCCACTGATGAAAAGGCCCTACCAAAGTCCGGTTGGAATCGAGCACAAATTCGAAAGCTAATGGGAGAGGCACTGGTAAAATCCTCAACGCCTTAAATTGCCGCGGTAACTCCTGCCGCCTCAGCAACCCCTAATGCCCAAGCACCTAATGCCCGGGCAACTCGTCCATCAACCCCGAGACACTTTGAAGCACTCTTGCAACTGTTGGTGAGCCGCCTTAGGCAAATTGAAGACCGAAAAATAATGTTTATGCGGTACATGAAGGACCACAACAATGCCATCACCCAAGTTACCCTGGAAAAGTACCCGGACAGCCGTGTGCCATTCCCAATCTTTCCTGCCGAGATCCTAGCTACGGTAACCAATGAAGCAGTCGCCACGACAACCGCAACAGATGATGCCACGGCAACCGACATTGCGCCTACCCAAGCAGTTGCCACGGTAACCAACACTAAAGATGTCAAGGCAACCAAAGCTAAAGACGCCCCGGTAACCACTGCAAAAGCCAAAGGTAAAGCACCTAAGCCCAAATCAACTCGTACGGAATCATTGTCTGATTTTTTAGATTCGGACGAGTCCTCCATTGCACCAACAAAGACCGCACCAATCGAGTCCTCCAATCCCAAGCGAAAAGCCAATAACATTGATGAAGAGGACGATGAGGACAACCCCGTACGAGGATCGATTCCACCATCGGCAACAAGGAAGCAACCATCACGTTCAAGCAAAAGAATCAAGACACCGACCAAAAGGAAACTAATCATCCACGACGAAGAACTCTCGAAGTAAGTCCTCGTTTGCATTTTACTTTTATTTATTTTTATTTTTCTTTGTTGCATGCATTGAGGACAATGCCTCACTCGAGTTTGGGGGGATTGTTATTAGTTAGTTACCATGTTTAGTTGCATTCAACTTAAGTATTGAATTTAGGATACATAAATTGCTTGCCATGCCTTTAGTTGGAACAAGAATTGCCTAGATTTGATGAATATTTGATGATGACTTTGCCAATTTACTTAATTGATAGAACTTTTTATTCTAGGATAAACATGGAAACACTTATAATCGTACTATGATGCTAAACTTGATGAAACACTGTTGTGGCTTGATTGATTTAAGGATTTCTAGCAAACTTAGGTTGATAGTTAAAAAGTTGGGGGATTAGAATAAAAAATTGGATGAATGCTAGAGGTGCCCGAAATTGGCTCTAGTAGGTGATAAAAAATTGATCGCTAGATGTGCCCGAAATTGGCTCTAGAAGAATAAATTAATTAACTTAAGAAAACTAAAAACAAAATACTAGAGGTGCCCAAAACCGGCTATAGTTAAAACATGTTAAAAGAACCCAATGAAGTAATTTGAAAACCTCTTGTTTGCATAGAATCCGAAAAATCAACTTGCACACAACTCTGCACACACTCACAAGCATTATAGTTTGATTTCGAGTAACTCCTAAGTTTTCTGAAAAATGAAAAGCCAATCATACTTTCTGCCCCGGTTCTGAGAATTGAAATCAAGTTCAAAGCTAAGTTTGTGAAAATTGAAGTCTTGGCGGGTAATTATTAGTTTGCATTGCTTGAGGACAAGCAATAGTTCGAGTTTGGGGGTGTGATAAGTGTTCAAAAGTACTATTTTTATTACCCTTTTTACTCATATTATTGTTAGACTTAGGCTCATATTAGTTGCATAATTAGCCATTCATGCATTAATTCATGTTTCTTTCCATCATTGAGCTTGATTACATAACTTGGTGATTTTTGTGGGAAAAGATGCTGCTTTGGTGTGTTTTTTGTGTATGTACAAAATCACTTGCCAAAGCAAGGCTAGAACCAGTTGCCAGGGCAATGCATGAAGGAGATGCCGAGCTAGTTGCCAGGGCAATGCATGAAGAAGATGTCGAGCTAGTTTCTAGGGCAATTTTCGACAAGGAATAAGATGATATGGTAGTCGAAATTGATGACTAGATAAGCCCAAGATGACGTGGAGCAAAGCTAAATCCCAAAGGAGTTTGTTTTCCATGAAGAGGTTAAAGAGAAATTAAATCCCAAGAAGATAGGAGAAGTTCTAGAAGGAATTTAAATATAATAAAGAATTATATTCTTTAAAGATAATTTAATTCCAACTAAACTTCCTCCTCAAAAAAGACTTTGAACTAGCCCTATAAATTGAAGGCCATGCCGTCAACTCCAAGGGGAGAGAGAGGAGAGAATTTTCAACAAGATCAAGGGCAAGGGAGATTTTGACAAAGCTCCATCCATTATTCATCTTTTTCTTTCTTGTTCAATTAGATTTATGCTAGGAATTCTTTATCTTGTGTTTCTTTGGAACCTAGCTATGAACTAAATCTATTTGGCTATGGTTATTTTGTTTTGTGGTTGTGAGAAACAATTGGATTTTGTTTAGGTAATAAGAGTTTGCACTTTCTATTCAAGGTTTATTCATTCTTGGTTCTTATTCTTGTTTGCGAATGAATTGGGAGAGGATCTCATAACTTCTTCTATTTATCTAATATCTAGAGAGTTAGATTCAAGAAACGAATGAGTATGGTCTTTATTCAATCTATTGATGGTGAAGATTAATCCGGCTTAGGAATAAGTTAAGGGTTTCAACGGCTAAGAGGAGCGCAAGATTGGTTGTTGTTCACCCTTGATTCAAGCAGGGATGTATTATCAAGGCATGCACAAATAGCTAGAGTTTCGACTTAGGGATAAGAAGAAACCATTGAAGAATGCTCCGCCGAACCTTGAAGTTGCTGCCCAGCCACCCGAGTAGTTGCCCAGCTAGTCACCCAGGCAACCATCGATTAGTTGCCAAGGCAACCCCGCTGCGCAAGTTGCCACGGCAACTGAGTTGCCCTTGCACTCTTTTACCAAGACGATCCAATCGGCTATCACACCTCAACTCAGGATAACCTGGCCTATTCTCTCTCATTTGCTTTCATCTATTCTTTTACTTTATTGCTTTCTAGTTTAGTTGTTAGTTAAACTTCTACAATATTCTACTTGTGTTTCTTTTACTTTTTACAGTGCAAGAGATTAGATTCTTGAAGTGGCACCAATCCCTGTGGAGACGATATCTTTTATACTATAACTTGCGACGTGTACACTTGCACAATTGCGGAGCACTTATTACGCGCAACAGTAAACACCACCACGGTAAATTCTATATCATGCTTAGGATAATTGTGCTCGTGCACCTTCAACTGTCTAGTTGCATAAGCCACAACTTTCCCATCTTGGATTAACATACATCCCAAACTAACATAGGATGCATCACTATAAACAACAAACTTTTTACCCGATTCGTGTTGAATCAAGAATGGAGCTTACTTCAGAGCCTCGTTCAACTTCTCAAAAGCTTGTTGTCTACCCTCTGTCTACTCAAAACATACATTTTTTTGTAACAACTTAGTCAATAGAGCAGCAACCTTTGAGAAACCATCTAAAAAATGATGATAATACCCTATCAACCCTAAAAACCTATGAACCTCCATCATCGACTTAGGTTGTTTCCAATTTACAGCTGCCTCAATCTTTTGCTAATCTACACGAATACATTTTGTCAACACGACATGTCCGAGGAAAATTACTTCCCTTAACCAAAATTCACACTTGCTCAACTTAGCATACAACCGATTATCCAACAAGACTTGCAACACAATCCGTAAATAGTGATCATGTTCTTCCTTGGTACGAGAGTACACAAGGATATCATCAATGACCACAACTACAAACTGATCCAAATATTCATGAAACACCCAATTCATCATATCCATGAAAGCAGCATGTGCATATATCAACCCAAAAGGCATCACCAAAAATGTCCATAACGTGTACGAAAAGTAGTTTTCAGCACACTTTATCCTTTAACTTTAATTGATAATAACCAAACCTCATATCTATTTTGGAAAACAATGTAGCACCCCAGAACTGATCGTACAAATCATCAATTTGCGAAAAAGAATACTTATTCTTAATCGTCAACTTGCTCAGTTGCCGATAATCAATACACATCCTCATCGTGCCATCCTTCTTTTTCACGAACAACATTGGTGCACCCCATGCTGACATACTAGGTCGGATAAAACCACTATCCAACAACTCCTGAAGTTTCATCTTTAAATCCTTTAACTATTTAGGTGCCATGCAATACAGAGCTATCGACAGCCGAGTAGTATCTGCATACATCTTGATACAAAACTCTACTCCCCTATCCGATGGTAACCCTGACAACTCCTCTGGAAACACTCCCAGAAAATCACAAACGGTACGTATATCCTAAACACACATCTTCTTCATATTTGGGTTCATAACATAAGCCAGGTATGCTTGACACCCAAGCTCTAACAACTTTTGCGCTTCTAAAGCTGAAACCACATTGGACAATAATTTAACATTCTCGCCCATGACCATCACTTCATAATCATCAGCAAGTTTCAACAAAACTCGTTTGGTTTTGAAATTGACCATAACCTTATGCTCGGTCAACCAATCCATACCCAAGATTACATCAAAACCATGAAACGACAGCTCCATCATATCAACCGCAAACACATGACCTTGAACCATCAAAGGACATCTTCTAAACAACCTTCTAACAACAACCGTCTCCCCGAGAGAACTAGTTACCCAAATAATAGGATATCTCTATTGTCACAACTTCACTAACGGCGCAACAACATAAGAAAATTCCTCAACAATTTTTTAGAGCAATCAACTGATCCTAGAAAAACCATATACTCCTAACACCAACCTTGGTCACTTTAAATCTAGCGCAACTTTAACCTCCAAAAATCCACCTTAAAACTTTCCATACTATATGAGATCTTAAAGAATCTTCTTCTAAGGCTAACTTTCACCATAACCTCATCGGTCTTAGAATAGTTATCCGTAAGTGTGAACATATGCATGATTACTTATATGCCCTTATAGATGCCTATGCACATGTAATGACATATTTAAATATATACATATAAGTGTTATGTACTATGCGTGATTAACAATTCACACTTATCAATAACATTCTCAGACCGAACTTACACGACCTAATCGCATCCTCAGAGCACCCCATTCAACTTTGCCAAAACTTGCACCCACCTCAATTATGAACAAACGCTTCGTTATGAAGCCTATTAGCACATCTTGACTATCTTGTAACCAATATTCACAGAATAATCGTTTCACTGCAACCTCGAGTGCCACTGGTGTATTCGCCATCAACACGACATAACTGTTAACCCATACCAACCATTTCACAATCCAATTCTCAACTTACACACTTTTTTAAAGCTCGCCAACACGACACAAAGAAATTCAGGAGTCGTACCAAAGTTTGTCTCATCACCAAACTTAACCTTGCAACCCGGAAACAACTCTGATATCATCATCTAAAATATTCCAGGGAAGGATCCCTAATAACGTAAACTTCTAGAATCCAAACATCCTTAACCCCTAATTTAATAACATACCAAGATAACTTCGAAACATAAACCTCAACATCTTTCTCAGTCCCATTAGCCAGGACCACCTCAATCTTACTTTGGTCCATATCACAACAATCTCTACAAGAGACATATTTGTATTCGACCTAAGCTCTCTTCTTGGTGGCATATTAAAAAATATGAATTTATAGCATGAAAGTATAACAAAAATATAATTAGGCTAGCTTCAAGCAAGAATCCTAGACGTTCATGGTTTAAAACAAAACCATTTCACACTTGTAGTAATAAGGTAATGTGTCCCCAAGAATCGGAAATATATAATCAGATACCGTACATATCATACAACGGTCAACGACCATCAACAACATCGCAACAATCACAACTGCCTCCCAACTTTAGCAAACCTAACTCTGATACCACAAATGTAACATCTTTGACCCAGCCTAGCTGCCAGGATCGAATCAAAGGCATCACATTAGGTTTGCCGAAGCAAACCTGAACTAATAACCTAAATTGTTATATTTTTTTCTTTTTATCTTGCCTAGATGTTTATTTAACCCTAAGGTGTGATAAACCACAACAGAAGAAGAACAATCATTCAATTTGCAAGACTTAACACATCAAAGACCAAAATGTAAATTCTATAAATTAAAAGAGCATATTACAAATTACCATTACCATCCTTTAATTAGATTCATTAAATGTCACTGTGTGAATTTGCATCAAAATTGGATCACAAGATCATCATTAATTGAGCATTACAAAAATAGTGACCATTTTGCAAAGAATCCAAAACACAACATGAAATTACCATAAATAACTAACCCCGTACTAATACAGGGTTACACCATATCGGTACGAGTCTACGTGACTATGCGTATCGGTATGTTTGGTCGAGTATCCATACCCATTGCTAAATTTCAAAATCGAGGATTCTAGTAGCTAAAGCTCGTACCGATACGGTAACCCGTATACCAATCCTTGTGTAATTTTTCTCAAGGGCATACCGATACGACGACTACCCATACCGATACCCCTTTGTTATTTTCCCAGATTGAGTCATTTCAAACCTCGCGTACCGATCCCTAGGGAACCCGTATCGGTACGACTGGGCCTGTAATGACCTCTTGAACAAACATATGACACTTACGCTTAATCTAACTTGCTTTAAACATCATAAAACATATTTAACATCATTTCCACAACCAATTATGCATTCTAGATGAAAATTCAATCCATAGCAAATCAATCAAAGATCTTATAGGCATGATCTCTACCCAAGCATGAAATTCTCATCCCATCCCCTCAAATCAAACCATATAACCTTATACAAGTCCAAAATACCAAATAAAACATGTCCAAAATAGGGAGTAAGCAAACAACCCTCCCAATTTCAACTTGGTCACATTGCCCTTTTATTACTACAAGTTCATTTTTTTAAACCATACTTGAAAAGTAATTCGATTCTTGGATTTCTCCTTGCTCGTTTGCTGCCCCAAAAACTCACTTCTCTGCATTAATGAAAAAAACAGCGTAAGCATATAATGCCTAGTGAAGGAAGCTCTAAAAACACTCATCAATGCATTTAAAACCATTAAGTTCATGCTAAAACATCTCATGCCCTTTTTACCTTTGTAAAATATGCATATTAAACCATATGCAAAATATGTATCATAGATCTCAAGCATAATCCCATATGCAAAACCTCAATTTAAGCCTTCACATACTTATTCATCCAAGAGCAAAACATATATAAATCACTTTATACAAAATATAATTCATCTATCATGATACATTAGTTCTTATATTGGCATTAAAGTGACCCAAAAGCAAAACCTTTTCTTTATCAAAACACATCGGATACACAAATTTCACAATTGGTTTCTTAAGCCACTTAATATGTATCCATAACCGGAGCATACAAAACATTTAACCCCTCGAAGGTTATGATGTATAATATCTACAATGGGAGCATATGACACATTTAATCCCTTGACCATTGTAATACATAATCCAGCAGTGGGAGAATACGACACGATTAACCTCTCGACCGCTGCGGTTCCCATGGTGGAGAAAATGGTATAATCATAACCCCTCGACACACATGAGACGACTTAATATAGTGCACTTTAAGCCCTATGGCATGCCAACTATATCCAATAACATTTAATCATTGTCACTTGCCAATATATTCCATATTAAACATGATACCTCACTGTTTTTCATATGCATCATTTAAACTAATTCCCAATGCAACAAACCATGCATTTACATATCATTGAAATACGTTTCATTAAGTATTTACCATGCTCAAATATCATCAATATAAGGTCATTTGTATCTTAATCCATTTCCAAAATATGTATATAACAGTAGGTATAAAACATAAACATAGGCATAAGAAAACCAACTTTGTAAAACTAAAATTGAAAGAGAAATAGTCTAATACTTACTTCTGAGCTTAGACAAGCGTTTCAAGCTTAATATAAACTCCAAAAATCACTTTCAAAGCTTTACAAAGCTGTAAAACTCGTTTTCACTCACCGACAATACAAAGCTCCATTTGCTGATGCGAAATCAAGCGTCCGAAGTTACCAAAACTTCACTACTCGCTACAGAATCAATCTCCCATGTTTTATCCATACAATAATAGAGGATTAATGCATCATTGTGCATCCATAATCCCAGCAACACTGTAGCGATGTCCCTTTTTCGCTAAAAACGAGTTTTCGAAGTGTTTGTGATTTTTCGGATATAAAACGTTTATTTCGTGGGTTTTTTTTTAAAAAAACTGCATTTTATGAAAAATTGGAGTCGCCACCGGCCACTTAGGTAGGCCGGACACCGTAAAAAACCAGAGATTTGAAAACTATTGGGTTCGGGAGTCGGTTACGGATGGGGAAGGATTAGCACCCCCACGCCGCCTAAAATTGGTACTTTAATAATTACCGCTTTATTAATATTAAATTTTCCGGATTAAAGTGACGATTAGTTTAAAATTCGGTTATAATTGCGAATAAATTTTAAAGGCCCCGTTATCCGAGGGTAAACGCCAACCACTATCACTACGCCGACATCGCCCCGTTTACGCTCGGATAAAAGGACACCGCATTGACAATTTATATTCCATTATGCAACCTTAGAAAGCAAAATGAATACAAAGCGATAAAAATATAAATAAATACTAATATAATAAAATAATATTCTAACATAAATAAAATACTAATATGAAACATACATATATTAATCTAACTCATAAATAAAACATATCTAGCATAAATAAAATACTAACATTCATAAATATTAATCTAACACATAAATAACAAACAAATTCAACATAAATAAAATATTATTCTAAAACATACATGCATAAATATTAATCTAACTCATAAATAAAAACATATCTAACATAAATAAAATACTAACATTCATAAATATTAATTTAAAACACAAATAAATATTATTCTAACACATAAATAAAAACGAATCTAACATAAATAAAATATTAATATAAAACACCAATTTAAAACATATTACATACTAATCTAAAACATAAACATACAAACTAAAAAAATAAGACTACAATTTTAAAATAACTAATACTTCATTAAATTATAAAAATTACAACACTAATAAAAAGGGAAGAAAATATACCTAACTAGGAGCTCGAATGACGAACCCCGACTGAACCCCACCGAGATCTACTGCGACCCCTCCAAAAATATTAACTAGATCGTATCCAAAATAGGACCCCGATCGAACCGGTTAGGACCGAGAGCACTGCCCCCGGTCCCTGGCTACCGAGAGCATAGCTCTCTTTTTTTGGCAACCAGCCGATTCATGCCCTCCAATTGCCCCCCCATGCCTCCTATTTATAGGCAATTGGGGGTGACGTGGCCATCCCAAAGCCACACAAATTTCTCTCTTTTTTTAATTTCACTTTTTTATATTATATTTTTATTATTATTATTTCATTAATTTTATATTAAGAATATTATTAAAATAATACTAATAACACTAAAACCCGGTCAAAATGAGTGATTACAGTTGCCCCTCTTTGCTTGTTCTTGTGAAACAAGGACAAAGCAAAGATCAAAAGCACTTATTTTTGACCTACTTTCTTGTCTTTGGCTTCGAATCACGTGTTCTTCTGGAACCCTCCGCTCTTCCTTAGCTGAATCTTCAAGCTTGTAAGTTCTTCCTATATAGAACTTCTTCACCTTCTGATCTCGGAACTATAGGTCATCCCTATATAGAACCTTTCATTCTGAAGTCTTGAGTTATGAGTCCCTCCTATATAGAACTTTTCACTCTGAGACGGTAAAGCTTGGAGTCCTTCCTATATAGAACTCTTCACCTTCAATGCTGGTTTCTCCTATATAAAACCTTTTGCGCCGCTGATGGATTCTTCCAACTGGGAGTTCCTCCTGCATAGAACTGCTAGTCTTCAAACCCTGGAGCCGTCAGTCCTTCCTATATAGAACTTTTAGCTTCTGAAATCTTAGAGCTACAAGTTCTTACTATATAGAACCTTTCACTTTAAGACAGTAAAGCTCAGAGCCCTTCAACAGGTTTTCCCTATATAAAACCTTGTGTATCATGGGTGAATTCCTTCGGCTGGGAGTTCTTCCTATATAGAACTGCTAGTCGTCACCCTAGAGCTGTCAGTCCTTCCTATATATAGAACTTTTAGCTTCTGAAATCTTAGAGATACAGGTTCTTCCTATATAGAACCTTTCACTCTAAGACAGTAAAGCTCGGAGCCCTTCCTATATAGGACTCTTCGCTTTCAACACAACAAGTTTTCCCTATATAAAACATTGTGTATCATGGGTGAATTCCTTCGGATGGGAGTTCTTTCTATATAGAACTGCTAGTCTTCACCCTAGAGTCGTCAGTCCTTCCTATATAGAACTTTTAGCTTATGAAATCTCGGAGCTACGGATTCTTCCTATATAGAACCTCTCACTCTAAGACAGTAAAGCTTGGAGTCCTTCCTATATAAGACTCTTCGCTTTTAACACAACAGGTTTTCCCTATATAAAACCTTGTGTGTCATGGGTGAATTCCTTCGGCTGGGAGTTCTTCCTATATAGAACTGCTAGTCTTCACCCTGGAGCTGCAAGCCCTTCCTATATAAAACTTTCAGCTTCTGAAGCCTCGGAGCGGCAGATTCTTCCTACATAGAACCTCTCGCTACGGGAGCTTGAAAATATAGGCCCTTTCTATGTAGAACCTTTATCTTCGATTTTTTTCTTTTTTCTCTTTTTCCTTTTTTTTTTTTTCGGCTCTTTTTCTCTCTTTTTTTTCTATCTCATTTTCATCATTTTTTTACAAGGCTGTTGATATCTTTGGACTTACACTTCTAAGGCTGCCGCATCATGCCCGAATGACTTATCACCAGGCTCGAAAGACTTACTGGTGGCCCGAAGGACTTAACACCGTGCCCGAAGGACTTACTGATGACCTGAAGGATTTAACATATGGGCCTCACGCTGTTATGGCTGCCGATTTTTCTAGACTTATGCTGCTAAGGCTGCTGAAACTTTCTTTAAATTTGGGGACTCACGCTGAAAATGGCTACCGATTTTTCTTCAAATTTGGGGACTCATGCCGAAAATGGCTACCAAAACTTCTTCAAATTTAGGGACTCACGCCGAAAATGGCTGCCAATCTTCTAGGACTCACGCTGCTATAGCTGCCGAAATCTTTCTTCAAATTTTGGGGACTCACGCCGAAAGTGGCTGCCAAAACTTTCTTCAATTTGGGGACTCACGCCGAAAATGGCTGCCAATCTTTCTTCAATTTGGGGACTCACGCCGAAAATGGCCGCCAAAACTTTCTTTAAATTTAGGGACTCACGCCGAAAATGGGCGCCAAAACTTCTTCAAATTCTTGGGGACTCACGCCGAAAATGGCTGCCAATTTTTCTGGACTTACGCTGCTAAGGCTGCCAAAACTTTCTTTAAATTTGGGGACTCACGCCGAAAATGGCTACCGATTTTTCTTCAAATTTGGGGACTCACGCCGAAAATGGCTGCCAAAACTTCTTCAAATTTAGGGACTCACGCCGAAAGTGGCTGCCAAAACTTCTTCAAATTTAGGGACTCACGCCGAAAATGGCTGCCAATCTTCTAGGACTCACGCTGCTATAGCTGCCGAAATCTTTCTTCAAATTTTGGGGACTCACGCCGAAGGTGGCTGCCAAACTTTCTTCAAATTTTAGGGACTCACGCCGAAGGTGGCTGCCAAACTTTCTTCAAATTTTAGGGACTCACGTCGAAGGTGGCTGCCAAACTTTCTTCAATTAATGAAATCCACTTCTTAATACTCTTTGATAATTCTTCAAGTACCTATCCAAAACAAGAAAAAATTGACATGCCCCTATCTATATGATGCATGCAATGTAATGTTTTCTTTCTTTTCTTTTTCTTTTTTTCTCTCTTCTCATTTTCTTTTTCTTTTTTTCTTTTTTCTATTTCCTTCAATTTCTTCTTATTTCTTCTTTTTCTTTTCTTTTTTCTTCTCACTCTCTTTCTTTCTCTTTTTTCTTTCAGCCCCTTTTTCGTTCTAAAGTCTTACACCCTGAAAGGTTGCTCCTCAGATTTCTTCATCTCTTTACTTCTTCACTGTATGTTCTTAAGTCCTCATTTGAACATGCTTTTAAACCTTTTGTGCGGAAGGATTTTCTTGTTTTCGGGGTTATCACTCGTCTTCATAAATGATTCTCTGGTTCTTATATTATTCTTATAAGAACCATTGTCATCTTCTTCGCTTGGCGTTGCCCCATTCAACCACGGGCTCCACTGCTTTGAATTTTCTGACCCATCATACAGAGCCTTGATCTATTTCTAGTTACTAGGGTGAGCCAAAATGCTTCCATCCCCTGAGCTCATCCTTGATCTTCTCGTAGCACTTCGACGGGAACTAACTCTCGGTCCCTATGCATTAAATCTCATCATCATTCATTTTTAAAGTAATGCAAAAGGAAATTTACTTGCGTATATTTCCAAAAATAATGATTGTTTGAAAAGATAACAGTCATTTTGAAAATCATAACTTGGAGGGGATACCAAACATTTTGAAAACAATGTTTGGAACAAATGGTAAACATCATTTTTCCTTCCTTTTTTTTAAGGACCAAACTTTTTTTTTAAATTAATGTTTGAAGAGTGTTAAACAAAATTTGAAGTATATTGCCAAACATTTTAAAAACTAATGTTTGGGGGAAATGGTAAACATCAAAACTTTGGGAGAAAATGTCAAACCTTTTAAAACATGTTTGCCCCCGAAATATCAAACACCATAGCGCATCTGTTTCAAGTTTCCAGAGATCAACTCTAATGAAGCGCATATTTAGAAGATCTTGACCATTGTGGAGATATATGCCAATGTATAGTTTCTTCTGGTCTAATAGGCTTTTGAGAGGAACAACCCTACCTAGTTTCTACCCCGTTTAAGGTGGCTCTCTTAATCTCACTATCTCACCATGCCCTATCCTTCCCTCATTTGGGTGTCGATCAAGCACTTAGAAGTTTGACGTTCCTTGAAGCAAAGTTAACCCTTATAGGCGGAATGAAATCTGAAGACATTCTCATTCAACTTGGATATCTATGGATGACCAGAATGGTCTTTGGGGCTTGTAATGTAGGCCTTTGGTTTATGGTTAAGTGGAACAGTATTTCTGTACTTGTGTAACTTGGATATGCCCATTATTCCTTCCTTTTTTTGGATCACTCTAGACTGCCCGTTTTCGGGTTTTCACCCTAGAGTTCATTTCCTTTCTTTTTACTGTAGGCTGCCTTGCATACTGGCTATATACTAATGTTCGTTTTCTGTTCAAAATGTTTTATCCTCCAAAACTCTTCGGAACTGAGATTTCTTGAATGAAGGACTACGAATACATTTCTGGGAATTCTTGTGATTGGCACGCCCAGATAAAATATAATTCTTTCTTTCTTCTTTTCTCTTTTTTCTTTTTCACTTTTTCTCTTGGATCGCTCTAGACTGCCCATTTTTGGGTTTTCACCCTAGAGGTCACTTCCTTCTTTTGTACCTTCGGATCAGTGTATTTTGGTTGGATATTGATGCCAGCATGCTCAGGCAGACTACTCTTTTTCTTCATTTTCAGGATCACTCTAGACTGCCCATTTTTGGGTTTTCATCCTAGAGGTCATTTCCTTTTTCGAAATTGGCAATCTTCGGGCCGACTTGTCTTGACTTGGCTTCAATTCGAGCTTCTATACAGATTTTCAAAACTGATATTTACTTGAAATATGGATTCCTTGTGTCTCTTGCTCATAGTTGAAGTCTTGTTCTTGTATTGTTCGATCTGTGTGTGAAGCATATACAATATTCTTTCTTTTTCTTTTTTCTTTTTCTTTTCTTCTTTTTTTCTTTTTTTTTTCTCTCTCTCTTTCTTCTTTTTTATTTTATTTTTTCTTTTCTTCTATTTTTTGTTTTGTTTTGTTTTCTTTTTCTTTTTTGTTTTAGACTGCCCATTTTGGGTTTTTAGCCTTGAATCTCTTTTTTCTTATTCGAGTCTATAAATGTATCCTCAAATCAACACGTATCTATACTGGTATTGATGATATCTTCTGCTCGAAGTTACTTGCCTCTCTGCAGCTCTTCTGATATTTACTCGATCTGGATTGCTTCGGCCTTCTGATTACCATTTCTCTTCTTTTTTGGTTTTTCGTTTGGACATATCCTTGTTTTCAACCAGTTTCTTCTGATGATTTTCTAATCTTCGTATCCAATCTGTCTGGACTCATCTCTGTCTTTTGGTAAAGTAAAAGAATATCATTCGTTGTCAAATTCACAGATGTCCTGAGAATACCTTCAGGGGGTAGATGTTTAGGGTCAACTTTCATTTCAAGGATCTTAAACGACAAGTGCCTGAGAAGATAAATTCTTAAAATGGGAACTGCCCATTGTCTAAACACTCGTTTTTGTTCCTCTGTTGGCCTAAGTAAACTAGCAGATACTCACATTTACAGTATCCCCACAACATTCAATCTCTTCTAAATATATGCAACTTAGAGTTGATCTTTGAGTCTGAAGCAAATGTACTGTTGCAATCAAAATTCAAGGACCTGGTATAGAAATGATATATACATATGTCCATTTAAAAATGCGTGTATATGCATATGGGAGAACAAAACTACCCTATAAAAATAAAATGTTTAAAGAATCAATAATGTAAAAATGCTTTTCTAAATGGAAATGTGATTTTTACTTCTAAAAATATATGTTTGAGAGTTTTTTTCTTCTTTTTTCTTTTTTCAAAGCATTGAGCATTTCTTTGTGAACTGATGGGAAAACCATAGGGACCTCCGGACTACCTCCCGAGTACTAACTCATTCTGGTCCTTTGTAGTGTAGGCTTGTGTCACTTCTCTTGTTTTTCCTTGCTGGATCAATTCTTGTCATGACTCCCTCGTCAACCAGCTTTTTAATTTTTCTATTAACAACCTCAAATTTCTTGGTGCCATGCCCCAATGCCTTAATGTAGAACTCACATGCATTGTATGGATTAAAACTGTGGGCAGATGAACTGGGCGTAGTCTTTATCGGCCCGGAGGTAAGGTACTAACCCTTGACCAGATGAGGCCATATGGAATACTCTGAATATCTCTAAATATGTACTTGTTCGAGGAATTTTTCTCGGTGATTCGGAGGAATCTGCCTGTCTTCTTCTCTTACGATTACGAGAACCTTGAAAGTGGTACCCATTTATCTCTTTCTTTCCTTCTGCTCCTAGACAGGCTTGGTCTTTAAACTTAGGTCTCAGAGTGCATGTTCGTTTCTCTCTCCGACTGTCATTAAGTCCTCAAAGCTGGCCTTCATTTTCTCGAGCACCTTATCAAATAAGAAATAAGAAAGGTGGCATGGAAGTCACTCTCCTCTTCATCTACGGGAAGCTGCACCTGGGTCGCTAAACACAGACACCTCAAAGAACATTCCTTGAAGCTTTCATCAGGTTTCACCTTCGTACCCTGGAGATACTGACGACTTGGTGCTGGGTCTAAAGCATATCATATCACGGTAGGTCCTGCTAGACTGTTAGGGAAGTAGTGGATCGGTAATTTTTCAATGCAGCCCTCCATCTTTTTGCAGAATATGGTCGAGTGAATTTTGGGGCATCTTGTTCCGTTATCATGCAAATCTGGGAATCTTTGGAATCTGGAGGAACGACCAAACCAGGGTTCAAACAGAGTTTTCTTGCATCGAAGGCATCAAACTTCTTCTTTTTTTCTTTTTTCCTCTCGAACCCATCTTTTAACTGCTCGAATCTTGGTTTTTTAGTGTCTTCAATTGGTCTTTGAATTACTCCTCATAAAGTTTATGCAAGGTAATAATAATGCAAGGTAATGATAATGTCATGTAAAACATGCCAGGATCGTGCAATGCAATGCAATGCAATCTTAAAATATAAACATGAATGCAATAAGGTATTGATTCCAAAAGTGATCCCCATAGAACGACGTTCATTGAGGCCAAAAGGTTTCATTATATCAGATATTAGATATTTACAGTTACTGATAAGCTTCAGTGCCTACTTTCTTAACTTCATCCAGTAGTCCGGTCAGCTTGCCTCTGAAGTCCAACACTTGATCCATGTTTTGACAAAGCCTGCCACCTTGTTGAGCCGCCTTACCTGCTCGATTAATATCGATCTTCGGGTCTTCATCTATCCCCTGCTTAGTCTTTCGTAGCTTGGAAGTTGCCCTTTCCAACTGAAGAGTGTTGAATTATCATTGCTCTGTCGTAAATTTGTTTCTAAAACTCTTGTTAATGGCTAAGTTATTTTGTAGCTCATCTCTGGAGACTATCGTACCTATTCCCAATTTCCTCAAACGTACCTGATAACATCTTGACTTGATTCTTGCTTGACTAGTTTCTCTTCTTTCAATATTCCGAGTCATCTTTCAACTGGACAACACCGTTCATATATTCTTTAAAGGTGACCCAATCTGATATTCTTAAACACTCAGGAAAACTTCTGATGTTCATTCTGCAAATTCAATTTTATCCAAGTTATCTCTCTCTTATCTGAGCTGGCTGAACTCGAAAGAATATCCCTCTCCTGGGATGCCCCTATCTCCGATCTTCAAATTTAACTCGCTTGAGTGACCCACTTCGGTATTACTCGAACTTTTTCCTGGATATTGATTCCTCCTCAACTTTGCCCCTCGGGTGATTGTTAGCTCACTATAGAATTGAGGAACTCCGTCTTTGAAACCTGAAATCCTCATCGCGATAAGATCTTGAACTCATTCCTCAGGGCCCCGCAATCCTCAATACCGTGACCTAAACTTCCTAAACGGTAACTGCCTCTAGCACGTGTGTCGTAATCTCTCGGATAAGACGGTCTCTTCGCTAGAGACTTCACCGAGGTAATAAGGCTCTTGTCGATGAACATTAGGAGTAGTTCGGTGTACCTCACAGGAATCGAGATATACTTCTTTTCATTACTTGCTTCTCAAGTTTCTTCTGGACCGAGCTCTATTTTTTGAAAGCCCGACTCAAGCATACCTTCCGCCTGTTTATTGATGCAGATCACAAAAAAGGGTTTAATTTGTCGTATTTAGCTGACTTAGAGGTAGAATTCTAACTATCTCGCTCTCTATTCTGATCCTTAATCGGTTCTTCTTTTGGTCTGATGGATCGCTTACCTTTCGTCAAAGTATTCATCTGATTCATTACGTCTTCCCTCTGCTTCTTTCAACTCTTGCACTTTACTTTGCTCATTACCAGTACCGTGTCTGACCTGAAGTCTTCAGATGGTTCCTCTTCTATTGTCTCTGATCTTGTTCTGGGACAAAACCCTGGATCCGTGCCCTCTAATATCTGACCAGACGACCCTTTGCCAATTATGAACGATTTCTAAGATTTGAGGAACCACTTCGGGAATCAATACCCTATAAATGCGAGAATGCATGCAAATGCGATGTTGATTCTCGAACAGTCTTTGAAAAACTTTCAATAAAGAAAATGTATGTTTGCAAGAAATTAATAATGAATTACAGGCAACAGCTGAATTTATTCTGGAGACCTTGACTTCGGGAAGCAAAACCTGTGCTCCACGTCTTGACGTCGTCTTCAGGATGATGGATGACTCCGTCTTCTCCTCTTATTCTATTCTATGGACTCGTGACGTCGTGATCTTTATTTTTGTGGCTTCTAAAAATGACATCAGACAATATATTTTCTTCTGTAGATCTGGGTACGTCTAAATAGGGATGGATTCTATCGATCCTAGGGGAGTACTTTAAAACTTTTTGGGGTTTAAATTAAAATTTTCAAGGATCATTTGGTTTAAAAATTCCCTCTTTTTATTATCAAAAAGTTTTAACTTACTTAAAAATGAAACTTTTAGGTTTCTTTTTGTTATTATTATTATTCTGAAAGTTTTATGAGAGAAGAAGTTTCAAAGCAAAATAATAATATTTTCAATTTTTTTAAAATGAGTTAAATTAAAATCTGAGATTTTTTTAAAAAATGGTCAAATGTGAAGATTTAAAATTGGGGTTCTGCGGCCCTGACTGAATCTTCTGCGTCACACGTGCCTTACTATCGTACCATCTTCTTTCTCGATTGGTCTTTGCTCGGCCTAACTTGATATTGTAATATTATCGTTTCTGGCAAAACAGACTTTTCTATTTTGAAAGCCTTTTAAAGAATTGTTCTTGAATCAACACCATGTCATGATATGCAACATGAATGCAAATAAAGGCGTTGATTCCGCTGGTAATCACCCTTTCGAACGACTTTCATGGGAATTAAAGGGTCCAGATTACAAAAAGGTTCATATTACAAAAAGAGTCTATTACAAAAAGTCTTAATTACAAAATAAAATTCCACACATAAGCCCTAGCTCTACCTCCTAGCTCCTCGACAGCTCTGAGCAACTTGATAAACCTTGGTGCTTATTCCATGTCCGGGGTTACGAAAGGTCGGAGAGTCGCGGCTTCGGTAGCTACGCCTTGCAACTCGTCGTATGTCCACCATCAGGGTCTCGTGTGTATACTTTGGCTTTACACGCTTGCTCGGCAAATTGTTACTTCGGATCTGTTGATTAATCTCTGACCGATGTCGCACAACTGGATCGATGTCGTCCTTCCTAAGACACCTTTTTTCCATGATGAAAGATTTTCTAATCGGGCAAACCACTTGAATCAACGCCTCTATGTAATGTGGATGCAATGATAATGCAACAAAAGTATGTGTAAAATAAAAATAAAAATAAAAATAAAACACAAAAATGAGTTAGTACCGGATAAAAATAATAAATACATAAATAAAAGGACAAATAAAATAAAATAAGGTAAACAAACAAAAAACCCTATTTATCCCGTCTAAAACACCTAAGGTTATCCGCATGGCTCTAAAGGGATGGGTTTCTATATGTTCTCTACATGCAGTCTTGGTTCTAGGAGGTACCCGAATTGTCCTTGCTGTCTTCTACTAAGAGTAGCAAGGCCCCCGATCATCACCCATTATAGGCTCCTTTCAACCGAGTTCAATTCAGGGGGACCCATTCGCTTATGCCCGTCATTTAAGGAACGATATCCTTACGAAAGCATAAGGTACTCGAGCCCCGAAGGTACTTGCTAGGCCCATACGGGAGAACGATATCTCCACGAAAGAATTAGCGTTTTCCCCCCACTTAAAAAAACGGGTTTATATGCCATATTTTAAATGCGTTAAAATAAACGTGCAATTATAACCGAATGTTAATTTAATAGTCACTTTAACCCGAAATTTCTAATATTAATAAAGCGATAATTATTTTAAAAAACTTGACTCTCTTCTTGTTTTCGAAAAACAAAAAAGTTGATCCCCAACGGAGTCGCCATCTGTAGCGATGTCCCTTTTTCGCTAAAAACGAGTTTTCGAAGTGTTTGTAATTTTTTGGATATAAAACGTTTATTCCGTGGGGGTTTTTTTTTTAAAAACCGCATTTTATTAAAAATTGGAGTCGCCACCGGCCACTTAGGTAGGTCGGACACCATAAAAAACCAGAGATTTTAAAAATATAAATAAATACTAATATAATAAAATAATATTCTAACATAAATAAAATACTAATCCGAAACATACATATATTAATCTAACTCATAAATAAAACATATCTAGCATAAATCAAATACTAACTTTCATAAATATTAATCTAACACATAAATAAAAAACAAATTCAACATAAATAAAATATTATTCTAAAACATACATACATAAATATTAATCTAACTCATAAATAAAAACATATCTAACATAAATAAAATACTAACATTCATAAATATTAATTTAAAACACAAATAAATATTATTCTAACACATAAATAAAAACGAATCTAACATAAATAAAATATTAATATAAAACACCAATTTAAAACATATTACATACTAATCTAAAACATAAACATACAAACTAAAAAAATAAGACTACAATTTTAAAATAACTAATACTTCATTAAATTATAAAAATTACAACACTAATAAAAAGGGAAGAAAATATACCTAATTAGGAGCTCGAATGACGAACCCCGACTGAACCCCACCAAGATCTACCGCGACCCCTCCAAAAATATTAACTAGATCGGATCCAAAATAGGACCCCGATCGAACCGGTTAGGACCGAGAGCACTGCCCCCGGTCCCTGGCTACCGAGAGCATAGCTCTCTTTTTTTGGCAACTAGCAGATTCATGCCCTCCAATTGCCCCCCCATGCCTCCTATTTATAGGCAATTGGGGGGTGACGTGGCCATCCCAAAGCCACACAAATTTCTCTTCTTTTTTTTAATTTCACTTTTTTATATATTATATTTTTATTATTTTTTTCATTAATTTTATATTAATAATAATATTATTAAAATAATACTAATAACACTAAAACCCAGTCAAAATGAGTGATTACAAACACCAATTCCCAACATCGCCTCACTAAAAACAATAAAATGACTTTAAAACAATCGAAAACATCACCAAACATAACCTAAACAAAGCCCAGCCATAAACCAACGATTTGAACATCTAATCAACATCAATTTACATCTAAAAACACTTCCAACTTCA
This sequence comes from Hibiscus mutabilis, assembly GCA_019671005.1. Lineage (NCBI taxonomy): Eukaryota > Viridiplantae > Streptophyta > Magnoliopsida > Malvales > Malvaceae > Hibiscus > Hibiscus mutabilis. The sequence goes on along the minus strand of CM033754.1, from coordinate 9,091,793 downwards.
GCTTATACCTCCAGCTACCTTCTAACACCTAATCACTTCAAAAATCTAACTATTCACAACATAGAAAATTAGCAATTCAATTAGTTTCAGGATTTCTTTTGTAAATCTCTTCTCATAACATTAAAACATATCTTAGATGTGATCCACATCAATTAAAACCGCCACAAATCAGATCTATAACAAAGATCCACCAATTTCTTATTAAAATTAACTTTAAACCTTTCAATCTTAATTTATTCATCAACACATCACAAAAATCAATTGTAAAGGATCAAAAACTTGGGAATTTCAGTGAAGAACCTTTGATTAGAGGAGAGAAATAAAAATCACCTCTAATGGTTGACTTCTCCCTTAATTGGCATGATTTCACTCTTTAAGAAAACAGATAAGATTTGATGTAGAAATCAAAGTAATCAATCGAGGAATCAAAATAGAATACAAAAGAGTTGATTTCTAATCTTTTTAGAGCAAGATAGGTAGTTTGGCTGCTGAGAAAATTGAGAGAAAAGTTTTAGAGCAAAGTGGTTACGTGAGAAAAGTAAATCATCTTTTAAAAATCCTTTTAATTAAATCCATTTTATTTTTATTTAATAGCCACTTTAAAACCATTTAAAAAATATCCTAAATTAAGGGAAAAGTCTGATTAAAAACATTGGTAAATTAGCTCCTTAAAGATTCTAAGTTTTAACCCTTTTACAATTTAGTCACCAAAACAATTTTTAAAATTTTACATTTTAGTCACCAATCCAAAATGTTATTTAATTCAAACTTGTTTCATTAAATTGAGTTTACCAAAACCCTTTAAATAATAATTAAATATTTTCACTATTTTTCCATATTTTATTTCATGTTAAAAATATTTATTACTAAAACTGGATCAAACCGATCAATCCAGTTTGCTTGAACCATCTAATCTACCTAGCTAAATCCTACCCCCAAATTTGAGGCGTTACAACTCTTCTCCACTTAAGAAATTTTTTCCTCGAAATTTACCTAACAGAAAAAGATGAGGAAACTGCTTCTTCATGTCCCCTTTCCTTTCCCTTCCTCGACACCTTAATGTCGCCACAACACTTTTACCAAATCAACGGCCTTCCCTCGAATAACCTTACTACTAGAATCTAAGATTTTCACCGGTTATTCATCATAGGTCAAATTCAGATTCAACTCAATCTTTTCAACAAGCATCACATGCGATGAGTCCGTCTGCACCTCCAAAGCTTCGATACATGGAAAACATTATGCATCTTCTCCAACTCTATGGATGACCTCAACCTACAAGTGACTGGACCAATACGCTCTAACACCTCGTAAGACCTAATGAACCTTGGACTCAACTTCCCCTTTCGTCCAAACCCCATCACCTTCTTCCAAGGCGAAACTTTTAGAAACACTTTATCACAAACCGCAAACTCAATCTCCCTACGCTTCAAATCATCATAGGATTTTTGCCTATCCAAAGCCATCTTCAACCGATCACTGATAAGCTTCACCTTCTCATTAGTGTCTTTCAATACATCAGGCAGAGAAACATACTTCTCACCTACCCCAGCCTAACAAAGTGGTGTATTACACTTTCGACCATACAAAGCTTCATACGGAGCCATTTGAATACTCATCTGATAACTATTATTGTAACCAAACTCTACAAATGGTGTAATTTATAGAGCTTCATATGGAGTCTACAAATTCCATGGTCCCTGTGTAATTTGCAAAGCTTGATCCCAACCCGGGGACCCATATGATGGTGGAAAAGAGTCGACATCAAACGCTGACAATAGAGGTTCTAGTTTAGGTTCCGATTTGGGTTTAGCCTCTTTTTTAAGCACCTACTTCTACCTCTACCTCCAGATTTACCTCTACCTCTCCTCCCCTCAGTTCTACTTCCTGATGACCTCACACCCTTTGATGACTTACTCGATGCTTCTTGGGCTTGTCTAGTTTGAAACAAAACAAGAAAAACATCTCATTGGGCTTGGGTCATCAAGTATGGTTTGTTGTGTACCACAAACCACTGGCGGTACTCAGAAATTAACAAATCAAAATTATCCATTCCCAATGGAACACGAAAAGGTAACTTGTTTGACCTTTCATGCCACCATGCTATGTATAACGAATATTTGTTAGGCCAATTCGCTTCACTCTTACCACATAAGTCCACCTCTTCCATGTCATCCATGTTGATCGACTCATCCGACACAGGCTGGTGGTATCTGAACTGCCTAAGGACCCGATTGTCGTAAAATATCTCAACAATCGCAAAATTATGAAACACCAATTTTTGGCATCTTCATGCGCTTCATTCAGAATAACCGCTCGACTATCATTATCCAAATATGGCATCCATTAGAGCTACAACAATTTGCCCATAATAAAAAAATCAGTCGCATATAAATTTTTTATTTTTGCAACTATCAACGAAAAGCAAATTTCCATTACCTGATCTTGGTAGTAGAGGTCAATCTTCGTTCTAACTTCAAGGACTAAATTAGCCCACAACACATTCTTTTTGAATTTTTGGGTCCATCTGCATAATACAAATACATACATACATCATGCTTTCTTTTCATAACAACATCTAAAATAATTATGTGAATTAACATTATTACCTTGAAACAAGTGAGAATTCATACAAACCATCTCAAATTGGTGCCAGGAATGGAAGCCTATACCAGGCCCATGATTGTAGCAGCACCACACATCGACAAATAACGGCGTGCACAAATCTGTCGTTGACAACTGTCTGTGTCGCTGCCTTACACAACTCGCAGTAGAGAAAATCTAATATTTTAGATCCCCAACTATATCTTCTTACTACAAACAAAGTCTCAAAGAATGGGAGGTACTGTGTGTGCGCATGCGAACTCGATTTTTCCAGCATTAACATTTCACCTAAAAGGTGCAATATATAGGCCCGAGCAGCGAATGCAACTTCTGCTGTTGTGGAATGCTAATCCACTAGAAACGTAGTCCTGAGCCACGTCATCTTCACACGTTTGCCAGCAAGATCATCTGCATCTGATGTCTTCCCCAAATACTCGATGCAGTAATATTCAGGAATATAGTTGTTTATCGCAATGACTGGAATACCTGAAATTGGGACACCAAGATACATAACAACATCCTTGAGTGTGATTTTGCACTCCCCACACGGTATGTGGAAGGTAAGCGTCTTTGATCTCCAACGCTCCATCAACCCATTAATTAACTACGACATGATTTAAAAGTCACGAATCTTTGACGCGTAACAAAATCTGGTAGCCTCCAAAAATCCTCTGATTTGCATGTTTGGCGGATCGCTCCATATCAATCGGGGCCGAAATAGTGTTCCCCTGTCTACAAACAGAAGATTTAAATTAAATTACCACTTTATCATTTACAAACAACAAATTAAAATTCGTACAAAAATCAATTATTACCAATAATTTCATGTTATTCGTGATGTGCGATTCTTCACGTCGTAACAACGCCATTCTTTTTCCAATAATTCTACGCCAAAAAAATTCAACCGAATAACAAAATTTCAACACTATTTCATATTTCGATTAAACAAAATAACTCATATATAAATAATTTCCTAAACCCTAATCCCTAATCTAACAAAAAATTTACCAATAAAGACTCACAAACACCATAATCTAAAAACTCAAAAAGAAAACATTACTTTCAATCTTTCGAAATATTTTGAGTGCTTGCTTTTTTCGGGGCTCTACAAAATTGCACGACTTCACAATCTTTCTAGATTTGCTCGAACTAAAGAGGTTGAAGAATGTTTGGATGATCAATACTCTACACCAAACTACCTATTTATAGTGAACAAAAAAACCCTAACTTGAAAAAGTATGATCGATGGTCAACGGATACAAAGTAAAACTCGTCGTCCATGTACGACAAGTTTTGTTTTGTGTCCGTTGACCAATAGTCATATTTTTAAATTAAACGGTGTTATGTTGAAATGTCACGGCGGCCGTTAACCCACTTGAAATTCATCGTAAGAGCACGACTAGTTCGGATTAGGATTATCCTAATCACCTTGCTTAAGATTTAAACGAAAATTTTCACAAGGCCTGGCAGAAGATTGAATGTGCCTCCCATTGTTTGTTCACGGGGCGTTCTGCTATGCAAGTTTCGACAATGATCCTTCCGCATGTTCACCTACGGAAACTTTGTTACGACTTCTCCTTCCTCTAAATGATAAGGTTCAGTGGATAAAAAATAATATTATTTAGGGGAGAAAATTTTTAGAACTCACTGTGCTCTTATGGCGAGTTTGAATAAAAAATAATATTATTTTGGAACTCAATGTGCCTGTACGGCAAGTTTACTGTAATGGTACTACTCCGAGAAATATAGAATTTTGGATGCTACTTTGGTAATAATAGGACCTAATGGTCCTATTTTTGTCTTTAAGCCAACTTAGACTGTTCTTCGGCAACAGCATGACCTATTGTCTGAAGAGCAGTCAATGCTCATGCATTTATCAGAATATTTCTGTTGCTGTCGTGGTTTGCAATTGTAACATTTTATCTCTGCCATCAAGTAATACTTTCATTAACGACACTCCATTGGATTCAATTATCGACTTCGAATGTTCCGATGAAAGGTGATTAGTTGAGCATACAAACTTCTGCAAAGCGATAGATGCTTCCATAGCAACTTTTTTTTTCTTAGTAAAATATGTTTTTATTAAATATAAAATTATATAACCTTAGGCCAAAATTGTAAGCTTCATTAAAACCCTCCCTAAGCTTATATGGAAAAAATAATACAACACAACCAGACATCGAAATCACTCAAGATGAACGAACAAGCCAAAGAAGCCACCATACACCTAATCGAAGTGCCATACAGTCCATAGCAACTTCGTAGTCCATATTGCCTAATTGTGCCACCAACACACTGATTACTGGGCTCTCTTTTGCTGAAAAAGTCCTTGCCAATGAACCAACTGATTTGATTTCCCAGATTCTTAGTTTAGTGTCGTGGTATTCTTCGATCACCCTCAATAGCTCATGGACAACTGCCTTCGAAGCTGGAGAAGAGCTGTTAAAGGTAGAATGTCTGAAATATGTTAGAATTAAACCATAACTAAATATGAAATCTAAACCCAGGATCTATTATGTTAAATCATCAAGAACAATAAACTGAATGAACTGAATTGCGGAAGCGTACCTGAATTAATCGATAGACTGAAAACCTTGAATCTTGATGTTGAAATCCAAATCTTTGGTATTGATCTTCCAAGAAGATAGGTTTTCTCTTGACGTAAAACTCTCTGACGGGGAAGGAGAGAAAAACAAGTTAACCTATTTCTTGGGGACCACTACCTCTTTATATAGTTGATTTAATAATCAACTATTAAGTATTTATAACTCTGCCCCTCATCGAATTATAAATACATCTTATGGTATCTACACTTTTATTTCCATGACATTTTAATACCCATGACACGCCTAACATAATTGGTCACTTAATTTTGTGTCATACTTTAAAATAGCAATATACATTATACATATGTGCCCACTATTACGGATTTAAATCCAACAATCTCCCACTTGGGCAACATATGTTTCCCTGACAAATGTATAACCTTATGAGCTCAAAAATTTGCTATTATATAATAGGTATTCTATAACAATCTCGTCCATCAACTATATCCATATAGGATCAAAACAGCCTTTGTCGTATCAATCATGACAAGACCCATCAATGGTCACGTATACAAATATAGTCAAATGACATAGATCAATCATGGATGCGTAGCATAGAAAATTACATGAAATGTGAACCAAACATGTCTATTTCAACTGGTCCTCCTAAACCTTAGCGAGATCAAACTTTCTGAATTCAGAGTGTGCATAAACCAAAAGAACTTTATTTCTGCAGAAAATAATCTTAAAATATCCTTAAATCAAAAAAATCAAATTGTGTCTAAAACGAATGAGCATTTTTCAAAATTACAAACTCCCACTAAAACTGAATATCCTTAAATAACATTACACCCACATGAGTAGTGTGCTCATGAAAGACCTAGGTGTCGGTTTCTTAATAAGCGCGCAATTATGGAGTTTGTACCAAAGATGCTCTATAGACACACAACCACTCAAATTTTCTTTAACAACTAGGAACTTAATATTTATGTGCTTCAAATTTAAAGTGTTCCTATTGTTTATAGAATAAATGAATGCATATTTATTGTCACAAAATAACCGAAGTGATCTTTCTATTCAATCTATAATTAGCAGCCCATGTGACAAAATTCTTTTGCATCAATATTCTAATAGAATCGAAGTCTGTAAACTTGATGATCTCTAACTTACCAGAACTCCGATATGTAAGCATGTATTTTTTTTTGTTCTCTAAACATATCTCATAACCCTATTGGCTACTATCTAATGGTTCAAACTATAATTGTTTAAATATCTGTCTAACATTCTAACAATGTATGCAATATCCGAACGCATACATACTTGAGCATAAATTAAATTCTCAATAGATTATGCACTTGGAATCTTTTGTATTTTTTTTAATTTCAAGGTTACTTTTAGGGCATTGAGTAAGACTAAATTTGTCTTCTTTAGTAATACGAGTATCACTTGGTTTACTCCCACTGAACTGTAGTATATAGAATTGTGAACCAAATTTATCTCAAAACCAAATGAGATAAACAATATAAAATTTATAATTTCGTTAATGAGAGTCCAACTTAAGCTCATAGATGAATTTCTTTAATTTACATATCATTGATTTTGTATCATTAGACACAAATATATGATTGAACCATAGAATTTGTTTCTTCAATGTCACCATTGAAAAACACAAGCGTAACATCCATCTTATGTAGCTCAAGATTAAAATAAGCAATAAGCGTCATGATTATCTTAAAAGATTCTTTCAATAAAACTTGAGAGAAAGTCTCCACAAAATCAATGTCTTCTTATAGAGTATATCCTTTAGATACAAGACATGCCTTATACTTGTCCACATTATCATTTGCATCCCTCTTGGTTTTAAATATCCATTTACAACCAATTGGTTTACACCTTCACATAATGAGACAAGTTCTTAAACTTTATTGTCTTGCATAAAATTATACTCTTTTTGAATGACATCAATCCACTTTTGAGAGTCAAAACTTTTATGATTTGATAAAAAATGATTGAATCATTTTCTATCATTCCATTATTATCCTTATTTTCTTGAATAAATACAAAGTAATAATCTAGAATAGTATTCCTCCTTCCTCTCGTGGATATCTTTAATGACACTTATTTTTTTAAGGTTGTTGAGTTTGTTCTTCTGAAACAATTACCTTATCTTGAATGGGAGTTGTTCAACATTGTTTTGCTGAGGTATTTGATTCACTTCTTGATTAATGATAGGTGTAAAAACCTAAACATCATTAAAAGTGATAGTATGAATTAAATTATAATTCAACTTCCCCTCAATAGCAATGTATCTAACCTTATTTCTCCCTCCAAACTCAACATCCTAAAAATGTTATAAACCTCTCCTTAAAATAATCCTTATTGTGGGATCATAAAATTTACAGCCCATGGATCACTCAAAATAACCGAAGTAGTTGCTCACTTTTGAAGTTTAATTTCTTCACATGTGTCCTAACTTATACAAAAGAATCAATACTTTGTAACTTATTGTTGTTTCTTTTGATTAGGACCTTTAGCAACTTTATTCTAATATATTTTTTTATTGCCCTTATTCTTAGAGACACTAACTAAATGAGCACTAACCGAATGAGTACTTTTACACTTATAATGCTTCAACTTTTCTTCCTCTTTAACACAATTAGAAATAAGCTCATTTAAAGTCTATTTCTCCTTTTTGACAGTTGTAACTAATTTTGAATTGGTTAAACTGTATAGGAAGCGATACCAAAATCATAAGAACAAACAATTGTTAGAAAGTTTGATCTTATGTGCCTTAAATTTTGAAGCAATATTAAACATTTTTCATAATGTACTTCCTCACATTTCCTTGACCCTTATACTTCATAGACATCAAAGAAGGCATAAGTGATGTCATCTTAACCTTAATGTTTTGGGTAAACCATTTCTTAATTTCGTCAAGGAAACCCTTAATATGAGTAATCTCTTTAGATTTGTGCTCCTAAAGACTTATAGAATGTTGTTCTTTATGATCATTAGACTCGTGCGATTTTAACAATCTCACCTCTCAAAATTCCTTTTATGGGTGCTTACCGCCATGAGAGGCGTGAGTTGTTCTTCCCTTAGTGCATGGTCTATGTTCATACAATCAAATACTTTATGTAAGTGTCTTTTCTATTCCTTGAAATTAATTTCACTAAACACAAGTGTAGAATGTATTTAACAGATATTGTGTCAGCAAAGATAAATTACCTAAATATAGAACAAAAATAACTAAATAAAATAAAAACAAGCTCACATAAATATTCATAAGTAAACAAATAAATTCAAAATAATGGCTAGTTCCCCTGAAGATACCAAGCACAACATTAATATCAAGTCTTTGGACATTAATATTAACTGTAAGCGGTACTCTTGTTGTAGCAATCAAACATTGACAATAAACTATGTCAAACAATAGATTAATCTTTGGACTAACGTATTGCTTACATAAAATACCTTATAATTGTCACACATTTATCGCCACAATTGTCGTTGTAATTCTGCCAAATATTAACTTTCCTTTGGGCCAATTAATAAACGCATGAATTACAAAAACCCATAATTATCTTAATATTTTAAATAAACTAATCTACACAAAAACGGTCACTTTGGTGACATTATGTTTCAATTAATCCATTAAAATATTAGACACCCGAAACCAAAATATGAATTTAATTGTTTCAAAATATTTGTCTTAATTTTATCTTTCAATCAAATTAAAAGATAACCAAAATAATAATAAATTTGAATAAAGGTAAACCTCATATCAAGATATCGGACACTCCATTAATATTTCATCTTTGGACAAAACATTAACTTGTAAGTGATATCTTTGTACAGTAATCAAGCATTGATAATAAGAACATGTCAAACAAAAATCTTCCTTTGGGCCGATTTATTGCTCACATATAAAACTGAATAATTATCACATGTTTATTACCACATTTGCACATGTAATAATGTTAATTATTAACCTTCCTTTGGGCTAATTAATACTAACATAATCCGACTTACATGCACAAAACCTTCTATATATTAAAATAAAATAATTTCCACAATAGAGATCACTTTGGTGACTTAATGTTTCAATTAATTTATCTTAAAATATATAACATAAAGTACCGATATCCAAATTTAAAATTATGTAACAGTCAAAACTGAAATTTCTGATAACACTTTAGTTTCCAAAATAACCCAACATAAGATTGTCTGAATAGGGCTATCAGAAATCGAAAAACCAAATTCTTTGACTGTTACTCAAAAAATTCCTTAAACATGCATTTACCAAAATTAAAGTAGGATTCAAAATAATCAATCTTTAACTAAAAGTCAAAAAACAGAAATATTATGTAAATGAATAATTCATATATTGATCGCATGAAACTTTAATGTGCATAATAATCTAGCGATCAAAAGAAATGAATTATTGATCAAACTGAATCGAATATGAATTCCATAAGATTAATGACATGCTTTCCATAACCAAAACCAAATGTATATTCCGTAGATAACATTAATGGCATAATTAAGCATAGTGTGAAATAAATTTAAGCCAAAGGTTCTGTTCAAAACTAAACAAGATTTAATAAATTCAACCGTAATTTATTAGACTAATCTGAATATAAAGCTTTGAGAGCTAACATGATTATAAAGTTTTCAAGTCACGGTAAATTTACCACGACAAAAGCCTAAGTCAAACTTTTTTTAAGGTGAAAAAATGTGCTCATGATTATACAATCGATCACTGTTTTTATAAAACCAAATAATTACAATGAAACTAAAATTCCTTATATCTGTGGCTCATAATCAGTACAGCAATTCATTGTCGCATAAAAAAACGAGCATGAAAACCACTACTCAACTATCAAAGTTAAACAATAATCAAGAATAAGGATTAACGATATTTTAGAACTTTTAATCGTACAAAATCCATCCGAATAATAAACCCTAAATATGATTTCATAAAAAATCATAATCCAAATACCATATCAAAACTGAAACCTGAATATATATATATATATAAATAAATAAAGGACAGTATTAATGGTTCTTAAAAAAAACTGCCGAAGTGAAGGAAATAGCACAATGGTCATGGATTAGCAATTGTCATGATTAATTGCATTTTTTTATTGCCAAGTTAATTGATTGAAATTGTCGAACATCAAAAGCAAACCGTTTCCAAATTTTGAATTATAGTAATTCAATCGCAAGTATATTTGATGAAGATCTGGAAATTAATCGCACAAATATATCTAAAACACGTTTGTCATTAATATCATATCCAAAACCCTAAATCATGAAAACATAAAAAAAAATTTATGATGAATCAATCATAAACAACATCAATTAGTTTTCAATAATTCGACATGACGAGGCTCTGATACCACTTGTTAGAATTAAACCATAACTAAATATGAAATCTAAACCCATGATCTATCATGTCAAATCATCAAGAACAATAAACTGAATGAACTGAATTGCGGGCGTACAGATTAATCGATAGACTGAAAACCTTGAATCTTGATGTTGAAATCCAAATCTTTGGTATTGATCTTCCAAGAAGATAGGTTTTCTCTTGACGTAAAACTCTCTGACGGGGAAGGAGAGAAAAACAAGTTAACCTATTTCTTGGGGACCACTACCTCTTTATATAGTTGATTTAATAATCAACTATTAAGTATTTATAACTCTGCCCCTCATCGAATTATAAATACATCTTATGGTATCTACACTTTTATTTTCATGACATTTTAATACCCATGACACGCCTAACATAATTGGTCACTTAATTTTGTGTCATACTTTAAAATAGCAATATACATTATACATATGTGCCCACTATTACGGATTTAAATCCAACAAAATATTTATCTGATTCGACAATGGATGTTGATAGAGTGGTGTAGCATGAAAATCTCTTGGTGAAGGTGGATGACGAAATTAGTTTGGTTGAATGGAGATGGTATGATGGTTGTTGAAGGATATTTTGTCATCGGCACCCTCTTAGATGTAATTATCTAAGCAAGCAACCTCAAACGGTTCTAATCCACCCTCCTAGGCGCGATTACCTAGGCAAGTAGGAGTGTGAAGATGATCTCCAAAAATCTTCAAGAAATCTTGTTGAAACAGCTTCTAAAAAAATATAAGATAAACAAATCTTACAACAAATCACTCGAGAATTTTCAATATTATTGATCAATAAAATTAATAAAATAAAATAAATTCTAATTTATCTAAATTTCTTAATAAAATTAATAAAATAAAATAAAATCTAATTTATCTAAATCTCTTAATAAAATTAATTAAAGGATAAATATGATCATAAATCTTCTAAAATATATAATGAAAACTCTTAAAATGATTTAAATTATAAATAATCAATAAAAATATTAAAAAATCATAATTATTTGAAAAGCACGTATTAGACCCGTATAGAATTTTTTGACTCAACTGTCTTAGCTAAAATTGTCGTATCTTGAGCTACCAACGTCGAAAAAAGACTTCGTGATCAAAATATGCTCGAATCTCAATCAAAAAATCAAAATAAATCGATTAAATTTCTGTACTTGCAATTAGGCCTCTTTAAGCCTTTATCGGATGTGATTTCCCTTGTAATCATTATGCAATTGTACCGTATTTCATCTTTTTCGGTTTCCAACAACATAGCCAAGCATAGTGTCACGGGGCTAGATTTCGACTCTAGCGGATCTGTGCGGCCTTAGACACCTTCGACGCAAATCAGTCGATTCTTACGCCTAAGTCAGCCTTCAACCAACCTTGTGAGTACTTCTGCTCGACAACGGCTCCGACAAGCCCTCCAGGTTTTGATGGATCTTGTCACGAACACCACTTGTGTCGCGGGGCTAGACCTTTGTCAGGCGAATCGTGTGAACCTTAGTCGCTTTCTCGGCTGAAACGTCTGCTAAGTCACCCTGAAATCTCTTGTCACGGCCTTAGGTGAAGCTCTCTCGACAAACACCTAACTCTGTCAGGATTCTCGCTCCGGAAGATCAAACACTTCCTGAAGCCCTCGAACGAAAGATCGTTCTAAGCGGAAACTAATCAAAGAACAACAGAAAGAGATTGGCAGCTAAAACAACGAAGAACACTCAAGAATAATGAAGAACACTCAAAGAGTTTTTAGAGTAAATGCTTCTTGTATTACTCAAAGTGAAGTGGTGATTTACAAGTGAGGAGGGAGCCTCTATTTATAGTTGAAGTCCCCTACATCCAACGGCTCAGTTTAAATTACATCGACGGTCGAGATTGATCTTATCTAATCAAATCTCAAATTCAAATCTCTAATTATCACAAACATTATCTACAAATTATATTTCAAATAAATAGATGATGCTTTGACCGAATTACCCTCCTGAATCCTTCATGGATTTGGCTAAGTCTTGTGGGCTTTCTAGCATTCTCCAAGTGCCGGGCCAAGTGTGATGGTCTTGGCAAGCCCGTTACACCGCGCAAACCCTCTTTGGCTGATTCTTGCGCCAATGCCTCGGTTCCAAAGGTTTGGTCCACGCCTTTCTCCAAGTGTTGGGCCAAGTCTAATGGTCTTGGCAAGCCCGTTACACCGCGCAAACCTTCTTTGGCTGATTCTTGCGCCAATGCCTTGGTCCCAAAGGTATGGTCCACGACATTCTCCGAGTGTTGGGCCACATCTGGCAAGCTCGTTGCATTGCGCACAACCTCCCTATTTGATGCTCGCACCAATGTCTTGATCTGAAAACTTTGGTCCGTGACAATAGCATACCTTTCGTCTCCGTGAATGTCTCACAATTCGGAATGCTCTGTCGAACAAGCATCAACAAACCCTTCAAACAACTAAGTTTCAACTGCAGCTTAGCTGAACTCGGCATATGATCATTTGCAGATGAAAACAACGAAACCAGCTGCCCTGTTACATTTTCTCTAATTAGTTGATGTTCCTTCAACTTCGGATTATGCTCTGCAATGCGAGCAACCAAATCGGCCACTTCAATTTGATCCCATATCCCCGATGTTCTCGATAAACGATCTAAGATTGTCAAAACCATTTCTTTCATAATAACCATTTCCCTTACCTTCTCGTAACCTAAAAGGCAAAGGGTTTTGACAACATTGATTTGAACATCTAAAGAAATGTTTTCTTTCAAAAGCTTTTGTAAAGGAGGTACCATGCCTTCCTCATAAATAATTCTCTTATACTCATCATTTCGCCGCGCAACGAACATTGGACATCCCCCCGCCCGTACCCGATCTTCTAATTCACGCCCCATTTTGACGGTGGCAATGCAGGACCAGACCAGAAACATAGGCGACTTCTCGTTTGCCGTCGAGCAGCCAAGGACTCCCCTTTGAGGTACATTCATAGAAAGCAGCCATTCCATATCACCGATAGAAGCATTTAAACGGTCGTAGGGTTCCCGAAATTGGCTTGTATTGCGGCCGGTGAAGAGTCTCGGTATAAGGTTTCGCCTGTTGCATTTGTGAACAATGGCGAGAGCAAGCTCGAAGTGAGCCTTGACCTCGGCGACTATGCATTCAACTGGGCGCAATTAAAGGGACGTATGAGGTGAACGGATGCAGCAAAGCAGGGTTTTTAGCATTTGCGATAGACGTTTAACCAGCTGCTTCAGCTCATTACATTCCCCTTTGAATTACTTTGCCTTGTCAGCCGCTAAGCAAACCACCTCCGCCAACGATACCAAATCCCAGAGTTGCTGGGTCTGTTTCTTTGCCTCCCAATCTAGCATCGTCTATCGCCTAAGTTTGATTACCCACAAATATTTCGTATCGTTAGGTTGAGAATTAGGCGGGAAATATTCAAAAATTATGGAGATTCAAATTGATAGGATGAGAAATAATTGAAATCTTTACCTACAAGACGGGGACATGAGAAGTTTTATTACCAAAGCTCAAATGAGGATAATGACAAAATTGTTATATTTGAACCGTGAAGATAATTGAACCGTGGCCGTATAAATAACCATGATAATCCCAAAAAATATTAGTAAAGTTCCTGATATTTTACAATATTTTTAAAGAATATATACTTATTTATTTATACACCCCTAATATATATCTTAATAAAAAAACATATTATTTTAACTTCTCTCAAACTTAACCACACTCAAATTTCTCAACATATTTCTATTTTAGTTTTTAGATATAAGCTAAAATCCTTGTCTAAATCTTCCCCAACATAACATCCTTTCAATCTTCATCATCTCGTAATTGCTTCTAATCGGAAGTATTCAAATATTTTATATTTTAAATTGATGGCGTAAAACAATAATTTTGTTTAACTTTTGGGATGAAATTTTTTTGAAAACCGAAGGGATTCATGCAAAAAAAATTCGAGAATGAAAAAATTTCTAAAATATTTAATGAAACTTTTTTAAAACTATAACCACAAATATTATGAACGAAATGAAGAATGAAAAACCATCCATGTCCCACCTTGATTTTCACCCCTTCTTATTGCTGATAGCATGTGGTAAGTATTTATGGTAACGAAGAAAAAGGCAAGTTAATTAGAATAAATAAATTGTAAAGCGACATTTGGTATGGAAAGTAAACATGAAAAGGGAAATATTCGGTATGTAAGTATCCAGGAAATTACTAATTAGTTCTGATTTGAATTGCAGGGTTGAAATTTATTAGGGCAAGTATAATTCTAAAAGAATAAAAAAAAATCAAAATTTTGAATTAATCTAATCGAGTCATTCAATTTTTTTTAAAAATAATTTACTTTTTGTGTTTGAATGGAGTTAAATTTTTATAACTAATAAATTGAATAATTAACTAGTGTAAATAATCTTTAAATTATTTAATTTGAAAATTAAGCCAATTAGTCCTAAATAAACTAGAAAATATTAAAAAATTATTTTCCCCAAGATTTTATAAAGAAAAACGAAAATTTACATAATATTTTTTAAAAAAATATATAAAAATTTTAAAATATAAAATAATAATTTTTATAGAGAAGAGAAATTCAAGGACTTGAACGAATAATTTATCAAATCAAATTGGTCACAATATCTATGTTTTTAATTCAAAAAATTAAAATTAAATCAAAATAATAAAATAAAACTTGACAGTTCAATGTTCATCCCTATTTATCTATTATGTGTGATTATATAATAATATTTATTTTTTAATTTTAGTTATTTAAAAACGTACACAAAAAAATTACTCGTACTCAAATTTCTTAGGATAATAATGTTCTCTTTCGCACTTAGACCAAAATCTAATTTTGATTGGTTTCTTAGCTTTTAAGAAAATGATGTAAGATAACTCAAATACTAATGTGTTTTGGCCTTCGGGTTCCAACTTCAGGCTTCAACCTTTTGTTTACGTTGACTAAAGGGTTGATATTTGTCAAATGGGTTACGCGTGTTAAAAAGGTTTCAGTGAAGACATATATATATATATTGTCGTAGTGTTTTGTTAATTTTATTATGTAGGCTTAATTTTAACTATAAATTATTTGATATTTCAAATTCAACTAACATTCAAAGATGTCAATTTGATCCAATTGAACTTATAAGACGTGATAGAATTTATAACTTAAATTTGGTAATGTGACTATTATCGAGTTTTAACTAGCTATTTTATATTTTTTAAAATAAAATTTTATATTAATTCTAAGACCAACTTAATTTAATAGAATTAAAATTGGACTATGTAAAAATTATTTAATGAAAAATTAATTTTATCATATTTATTTATTTATCAATAAAATTAATTTAATTTAATTTTAATTATTAAACATTTAATTGGGTATTTAAATTTTTTACTTGATTACTTAATTAATATAAAAAACCAAATCAAATAAACAAATATATATATATATACATATAAAAGTTGGCATGAACTTCATATATATATATATATATATTATTTTATTATAAATATACATGATGTACTTTGTCTTTAAATTGGTATATTTTTATTTAAACTGAAATAGTACTTCTAAATTCTAATTAATTCAAATAATTTAAATAAAAGACCAAATCAAATAAATAATTATATATATATATATATGAAAAAGTTAGAAGTTAGATTTCAACTTTTCACTCCAACATATATATATATATATATATATATATTTTTTATTAAATATATATATGATGTACTTTAACTTTAAATTGATATATTTTTATTTTAATTGGAATAGTACTCTTAATTAGTTTAAATGTCTTCTTATCTCTCTATAATAGATATGTTTGGTTTCATTGTTTTACATCCTGAGAAATTCTCACAAATCCTGAGGCATATACAATAGTAGAGAGAAATTGTTGAAATTATTTAGTATTTTCAATAAGATAATTTCTTGCAAAATAATCATTGCTGTTATTTAGAATTTTCAATAAGATCTTTTGGTTTGAATCGTAAATCTAGAAGAGTTCGGGTCGTGCAGAACAATTTGAAGATTTGCCAAAAGATTTGCGTCAAGGCATCAAATTCTTAAATACATAGTTATTAGACAATTGATTATATTTATAGTATTACATATCATGTTTGATTTTTTTTAAAAAAATAAAAGTTTTCGCAGCATCTTTTTTAATTTTTTAAACCAAGACTAACACTATTTATTTTAGAGCAAAATACAAATATATTAAATCACGTTCTCGAATATTTAAAAATATTTGTTAGAGTTACTTCATGATTATGTAATAATCTATTGTTTTTTAACTTGTATTAAATTTCTTGTGTTATCTTAAGTTCCCTAATTAGATCTATTTATCATTCGATTTATGTTCTTTGTTTTGACAGTCATGAAATCAAATGCTAATGCATGCGAGGAGCAAGTTGATACTAGCAACGTTTTAGTACCGGAATCACAATATGTTTCAAAGAGATGAAGTAAGGTTTGGAACCATTTTTCCTGTATGGACTCGACACAACTAAGGATGGAAAAGAAAGAGCACTTTGTAAGTATTGCAAAATTGCTTCGTTCATATGTAACTCACATTATGAAACCTTTAATATGCAAAAACATATTAAAAAATGTAAATACTATATTGCATATAAGGATAGTTTGGGAGCAGATGGATAAGAACTAAAAAATCATATTTATGATCAAAAGGTCTACAGAGAGTTGATAGCTAAAGCAATTACAAAGCACGAATATGCTTTCTCTTGGGTTGACATGTGTAGCGACCAAAAAAATTGAAAACTCGAAATTTAAAGTTGAAGGAGATCACTAAAAATGGAGTGGTGGGTTTTCTTTAGGTTTTTTTGGGAAAAAAATTTGGGAGATGGAAAAATCTTTAAAAATTCATGTTTTTGAAAAACAGTAAAATTTAAAGTCGCCACCGGCCACTGAGGTAGACTGGACACCATAAAAACCAGAGATTCGATCGAAAACGGGTTCCGGAGTCGGTTACAGATGGGGAAGATTTTGGCACCCCACCGCCCAAAATTGGTACCAAAAGAAAAATATAATTATAGCTTTGTTAATATTAAATTTTCCGAATTAAAGTGACGATTAAATCGAAATTTAGTTATATATGCGAGTAAATTTTAAGGGCCTCATTATTCGAGGGTAAACTGGAAAAAAAAACCCACCACCACTATGTTTGGTACTGGCCACATTTACTATCGAATAAGGGGCACCGCATTAACCGTTCTTATATCCGAATGCGATAAATATAAAGCAAAAAGAGATACGCATGGAAAAGCCCGGTACCGGTACCAAACATGAACATGTATGTAATTAAAAAAAGTAAATCCCTTAACATATATATATATATATATATATATATATATATATTTTTGAAACCGCATCACACATAAACATGTGATATTAAAAAACTTAAAATATACTACATAAAAAAATCGTTTACTCTAATAATAAATACTTATATGTGTTTTCTTGAAACAAAATAGTATACATATGAGATAAACCTTATATATATAATAAAGAATTATTCATACAGTATATATATATATTTGTATACAATAAGCAGTTTAATCAAAATACATTTATATGTATATTAAAGAAATAACATAATAGTGTAGGAATGACATGCATACACGATACATTTGA
Source organism: Hibiscus mutabilis (assembly GCA_019671005.1). NCBI lineage: Eukaryota > Viridiplantae > Streptophyta > Magnoliopsida > Malvales > Malvaceae > Hibiscus > Hibiscus mutabilis. Next base: position 9,073,583 of record CM033754.1, on the reverse strand, counting down.
ACTTAAATTCCAACTAATAAGGACATGAATCAAATATATCAGATCAAACGTATATGAGAGAAAATAAAAGCATACATATACATTAACATGAATATACACAACCACGAACACAAATCTATGCATAAACCATTATTAAATATAAGTCAGGACTGGAATATAAATGAAATAAAAAAGGGCCAAAAATTAAAGATTCAGGATTCCAAAGGGTTTGGAAAGCAAATGGGCCACTGGAAATGGACTGAAATACAGTAAAAACCAAAGCTTTAAGGACTAGACGAGAATTAAGCCACGGGGAAGTCGGATTCAATTGAAAAGCAGGACGAAATTGCAAGATTGAGGGCTGAGTATATAAGTCAAATTTTTTTAAGCAATCCATTTATCCCCCTTTCCCAAAATAGAGAGTTGAGAAAGCTCTGAACTTTCCTCACAGGCCACTGTATGAACAGTTCTTATATCCGAATGCGAGAAAAATAAAGCAAAAAGAGATATGCATGGAAAAGCCCGGTACCAGTACTAAACATGAACATATGAAATATATATGTTATAATATAAAAAAACTTATAATATGTCATTAAAAAAACTTAATCCCTTTACATATATATACTTTTTGAAACCGCATCACACATAAACATGTGATATTAAGAAAACTTAAAATATACTACATAAAAAAACCGTTTACTCTAATAATAAATACTTATATGTATTTTCTTGAAACAAAATAGTATACATATGAGATAAACCTTATATATATATTATAAAGAACTATTCATACAGTATATATATATTTGTATACAATAAGCAGTTTAAATCAAAATACATTTATATGTATATTAAAGAAATAACATACTAGTGTAGGAATGGCATGCATACACGATACGTTTGAACTCAAGTTCCAACTAATAAGAACATGAATCAAATATATCGGATCGAGCGTATATGAGAGAAAATAAAAGCATACATATTCATTAACATGAATATACACAACCACGAACACAAATCTATGCATAAACCATTATTAATATAAGTCAGGACAGGAATATAAATGAAATAAAAAGGGCCAGAAATTAAAGATACAGGATGCCAAAGGGTTTGGAAAGCAAATGGGCCACTGGAAATTGACTGAAATGCAGTAAAAACCAAAGCTTTAAGGACCATAAGAGAATTAAGCCACGGGGAAGTCGGATTCAATTGAAAAGCAGGACAAAATCGCAAGAATGAGCAAAATACCAAGGATTGCGGCCCTAATTAAAAAACGTGGAAGGCCCTATCAGGGAATTTAAATGGGGCGGAGGGAGTTATTGCAGAAATATACCATGCTTGAAAAAGGGCTGAGTATATACGTTAATTTTTTTAAGCAACCTATTTATCCCCTTTTCCCAAAATAGAGAGCTGAGAAAGCTCTAAACTTTCCTCACCAGCCGCTTTAAAGACCCAGAATCTGATAAAAATACCGTCGCCCCCACCGCGTCGGCCGTTGTGCTGGCAACGGTGACCGCCCAAAATTTTGTTCAAAAAGACCCCCTTTTCTTCCTTAAACCCAGATCCGACCCCAAATTTTAAATCGAAAAGCCCTTTAACCCAAATTTGAGAAGAACCGAACCGAAACTAAGTTTTTTTAAAAGACTTTTTGACGCATAACTCCTCACCAGCTCACCATGCATGGCCCCGAGGAGGACCAAAGGTTTATCGCAGAAGGGCGGAGCCGAAAAGCCACAAAGGTAAAATGAAACCTAATATATATATATATATAGATTATGTTTCTTTATATGCTTCGAAGATAAAAAAAAGGGAGGATACCTTTGGAAAAAAATTTTGTATTGCTTTTGTTTGAATCCTCGTTCCGGTTACATATTGACTGTTGGGTTTCTTATATACCCGAATATTACATATATTTTAAAAGGAGAAAAAAACAAAAACCCTCCAATATTGATTGGTTGCCTCTGTTTTATCTTGGCCGGATGCGTATGCTGATCTGACATTGTTGGCTCTGAAATATCTGAAATTATGGTTGCATGTCCGTTCTGAATTTGGTGTTTTTTTTTTTTTTTTTTTTTTTTTGCTATTTTAAGACTTCTGACACTCTGTGGCTTATTTGGCACGTTGCTGGTGCTTCCGAACAGGGGAGGTGAGGACTAGAAGGGCGCAGGGGTTGGTCTGGAGTGGAGCTAGTTGTGGCAGACGATCACGGGAGGTCATTGGTCGCGTACGTCTGAGGCGGGAGCCGAATGATCCGACCATGGCTTGCACGCGCGCGTGGAAGAGTCGAGAAACCAGCTTGCAAGACGTGTGGGTGCTCTCGAAGCTTCTTCTGCTTTAACCCTGGGCCGTCAGATCTGGCGGTGGAAGATTGGTTGCGCATAAAAACCAAAGGGCATTAGAGCTTCTGGTAGGGTTTAGGGTTTTAGGCCCAAACGGGCTAATGTATAAGTATTATTGGGTTTTTAAACTTGTAAATTGGACTGATAATATAAACTGGGCTTTATTATTTATTACTTAATAGTTTTTTGATTTTTCAATTTTTGTTTAATAATAATAATAATAATATAATATAATAACAATAATATAATAGAATAATAATATTAATATAAGTTAATGATAATAGTAACACGATATAATAATATAGTATAATAATAATAATGATGATATTAATATAATAATAATACTAATAATAAAATGATATTAACAATATAGTAATATAATAATAATAGAAATAATAATAATATATTTTTATGTTTTGTTTTTTTTTCTTTCAAATCATACCTAACGTATAATAATAATAATAAATTAATAGTAATAAGTATAATAATTATAATAACACTAAGTATACTAATAATATTTTTTAATTTTTTAATTATAAATAGATAATAGTAATGAAGAAATAATACTAATAGTATTTTTGAGATTTTTAAACATAATGACATATAATATAGTAAAGTAATACTAATAAAAAAATATAGTATATTAATAATAATAATTTTATTTTTATTTTTTTCATTAATAAATAATAGAAAAAATGTAATAATAACAAAAGCTTATTATTTCAAAAAACGAAAAAACGGGTTAACACCCCAGATAAAATTAGCGATTACAACATGAAGGTAATAGGAAAATTCATGCATATTTGGGCAGTCGAGTTAAAAGTATATATAAAACACCGCAAAACCTGATTGTTTGAAATTGCATAAAAATTTAAAAAATGACATAAAATAAACTCTTTATAATGTACCTGATCATATTTCTTTGACATGTGACATGTGGACTTCTTGTCAAACTGAGGGGTATTTGTGTTTGACTGCTCATTATGTAGATGCTAATCGAAAGTTAAATAGTAGAGTTTTAAACTTTTGTCATATTGATACACCGCACATCGGACATACCATGTATAGTGTTGTGCTAGATTTGCTTCAGGAATGAGGTATTGACTATAAGATTTTTCCATCACATTGGATAATGTTTCTAGTAATGATAAAATGCAAGACAATTTAAAGGCAACGTCTAATGCTCGAAGGGCTTTATTATGTAAAGTGGCTTACTTTCATATTCTGTGTGTTGCACATGTGTTGAATCTAATTGTTAAAGATGGACATAAAGTCATTGAACATATTGTTGTCAAGATCAGAGAATGCGTGAAGTACATTAAATGGTCAGAATCAAGAAAAAATATTTTTCGACGTAATGTGAAGTTTTAGCTAAGGTAGAAGAAACTAAAGTGTTGTGGCTTGACGTTCCTACAAGATGGAACTCTACATATATGATGCTTGATAGGGTTATTCTATACCGTGAAGCTTTTACGCAAATGGTTGTTTTAGATTCTTCTTTTCATCATTTTCCAAACACAAAAGAGTGGGTAATGCTTGAGAAAATTCGAGATATTTTAGAATCATTTTTTGATATAACTGAATTATTTCCAGGAAGTGATTATCCTACTGCAAATTTATACTTTGGGAATGTTTGAAAAAAATTTATGCTTTTGAAAGAGTTGACAAAAAGCAATGATGCGATTTTAAAAATAATGGCAATTGAAATAAAGAAAAAGTTTGATAAGTATTGGTTCAACTTGAGTGAGGATGACTATGGCACATTATTTGCCTTTGCAGTAATTCTTGATCCTCATTTTAAGTTATCTTTTCTCAAATATTGTTACGAAAAATCATTTAAGGATGAAACAGAAATTGTTATGAAGATTCGTGATCTCAAAGCTAAGCTAGGAAAGCTTCTTAAAGAGTATGATCCAGAAACACATGCCCTACATGAAATATCATTAGAATCAAGCTCAAACTCTAATACCGAGAGCTCATTTGGAAACCAAAAGCACAAATTTGATCTTTTTGCAGTAAGTTTAATACTTTTTAAATATTTTAGTATTTCCATATTTTTTTATTTGTTTATTTACCCGTTTATTTTCTATTCCATCTTTTATATTTTTCTAGGACTATGACAAGGAAAAGATCGTACTTTTGGATTATTCAAAGACACATTTGGATGTTTACTTAGAAGATCCTAAAATGGATAGGAAAACAAAACTTGACATCCTTAATTTTTGGAAACAGAATGAATAGCCGTATGAAAGGCTTTCTTATCTTGCTAGAGATATTTTGATTGTTTTCCTCACCACTGTTGCTTCAGAATCAACTTTTAGCATTGGAGGTCAAATTTTGAATAAGTGGAAAATTCTTATATCCCTGAAAATATGGAGGCTTTGATAACAACTCATAGTTGGTTGTTCGGTTATGAATGTAAGTTATTTTATTACCTCTTAAATTTGTTTTTAATTTCCTATAGGAAATCTTGTTTACTAAACAATCTTCTTGCACTACTAGTCTATTGCATTTTCTTACTTTAACTTTAAAAAATACATTTGCTTAACTTTTGATAATATATTTGCTTAATTTCTTATTTCACTAGCAAACAAAATAATAATTTCTTGTTATTGTTTATGTAGCTACGAAAGATGACGAGTTTCTTGGCTCTAATGTGGATTGGACTGCAACAAAATCCAACAATTGATGCATACATTATTTATGTTTATTTTGAGATTACTTTATTGATTTTTTAAGTTTTGTTTAAAATACTTAATATAATTAAGTTTGATATGTAAGTGTAGTCTTTATTGATTTTTTTTAACTTGGTTTGTAGCAAATATTTCTATTATTTAGTTTGTTAATCATCACGTTTAACACCTTCTGGAGTACAAGTTTTTGGCCAAAGAAAAAAAAATCTTATGTTCGCGAGATTGTCGTCTGGTTATGTTTAGATTCCATTACAATTCAAGGTGGTTTTTCTAATATCTGTCCACACAAGTGATTTTAATCTTATTTGGATTATTTACTTTAGTTTCTGATTAGTTTGTATTAGCTTACATATTTTAAGTTGTGATCATGGTTAGATTCTGGACAGGCAATTGGAATAAAAGAGAGTTTAGTTTTTTGTATAGTTTACATCCATTTTATGGTCTATGTTTGGGATTCATGGTTTTCCTTATCAATAATGTCGTCACCAACGTTCGAATTTAGATTCTCTCTTTGAAAGTACAATGTACCTTGCCAATACACCCAATCCTGTTTGATGAGATAAAAATATTTTTTTCTAATTTATTTTTTTGAAACATTTCTAATTTATTTTATAATAATAAATTTTAACGTTATTTTTGTTAAAAATAGACATAATGGTGTAATATCACTTTTGAAAGATAATTCTTTATTTGAAACTTGTGTTTCATGTTAATTTGTGTTCGTAAAAAATGAAATTTATTTTCTTTTAAAGTAAACTATAATCTACCGTCTAAGAGATATAAATTAAAGTTAACCACATTAATACACTTTTTGGGTAGTAACTAGTGAGTAACTTTATTTTATAATCCTTAATATCAAATACTATTGAATCCGATAAGAAGATGGTCTTTTAAAGGAGAAAAGATATAAAGAAGAATAAAACATACATATTTACTATTTATCACATTACTAAAATTATCCGTTCACTTCAACTCAATTATCGGGTCAAAATCGAGTTGATATTTGGTTCAAATTAGATTTTGGAAAATTAAATTTGAATATTTTTGTTCGGGTTGATTTTCTGTTCGGGTTACTTTCGGTTCAATTTGCTTTTTGTTCGGGTTGTATTCGGTTCAGATTACTTTCGATTTCAGGTTGCTTTCTATTCGGTTGTATTTGATTCTGGTTCCTTTCAGTTTCAGTTGTATTCGGTTTGGATTGACATGTCTAATGCATGGAAATTTTGCCGAAGACCCTGTAATAGCTAAGGGTACCAAAGTCAACAGAGCGAAGCCACTCCGTGGGAACCAATCCAATACTATTGCTTCTAGGGATGTAAAAACAAGTAATCGGATGGGTTTCAGGCCGGGTCCTGTCAAGTCGGGTCAAATCAATACAGGTCATTTCAGGTCGATTTGATGTTTCGACCCGATTAGGGTCGGGTACGGGTCAGTTTCATTTCAGGTCGGGTTTATTTCGGGCCGGGTTCATTTCAGGTCAGATCAAAATGGCTCGGGTCTGAATCAGTCAATTGAAGGGTTAATTCGGGGCTCGGGTAAACTTTAGGTCGAGTTCATTTCAGGTCGGGTTCATTTCAAGTCGAGTTCATTTCAGGTCGGGTAATTTCAAGTCGGTTTTATTTTGAGTCGGGTTAATTCGGGTTTCGAATTCGTATTAAGTTTGAGTTTGGTACAAATAGTCGATAGACTTTGGGTTGGGTCATTTCGAGTGAATTATTTAACGCATTTCACAAACACGAATTACATTAAAAATAAATATTAGGCACTAGAAAGAACAAAAATATCATCGTTATTTAAAATATTAGAGTAAATTACAAAAATTAAAAATAAATAATGGTTAATTTCGATGAAAAATAAAATCTTAGGGACTAACATGAACACAAATATCATCATATTAAAAATATTGGACTATATTACAAAAATATAAAATAAACATTGGACTAACACTTAAAAGTGAATATTAAGACTAAAATGCAACATTGGACTTAAAGGGTAATTAATCTCTAACCTATATAATAGGCTGCTAATTTCCCTCTAAAATTTTGTCATTTCCCTTTTTTTCCCAATTATCTATTTCTTTTTTTAATTAAAATGAAAGGTAAGAGGGAAAGAAGTCACGCGTGATTTTTTAGGTTAAGTAAAATTAATTTTTAGCACTTTTGACTCTATATATTTTTCATTTAAGTCCCAAATTTTTAATTTTAAGTTTTAATTTAATTCAATTGAGTCCAAATTTAGATTAATTTAATTGAAATTCCACATTTAGTTTTAGAATTCTTTTAATTATGTCTGTGATTTATGCTTCTAGGTTTTAATTTAGCTCAATTAGATCCTGAGTTTAATAAGTTAATTCAATTCAGACATTATTATTATACCATATAAATTTTGATTTAATATAATTATACACAAAATTTTGATTTGGATGTAAACATGTAATTGTACACATGAAAGTTGAAATTTTAATTTAGTCTAATTGTACACATGAAGCTTTGATTTCAAATTCAAATGCATAAATTAGCAAGTTGAATCGAAATTAATCTCGTAAATCAATAACCCTAAACTAAACCATAAACCGTTAATATTAAACCCAAAACCATAAACCTTAAGGAAACGAAATTAATTTCATAAGCCAATAACCATAAGCTAAACCATAAACCATTGATACTAAATAATAATTCATTGATACTAAACCCTAAACCTTAAGGAATACAAATTAAATTGTAGGGGATAGAATAAACAAAAATATTATTCGTCTAAATTACAAAAAATAGATATACATATGGGTCAATTTCGACTAAAAATAAACTTTTAGGGACTAATGTGAACAAAAATAAACCCTAACTCCCTAAACTAATCCCATAACCCCAAACATTCAACTTGAAACATTTATCCCTAAACCTAAATCTCAAACCCTAAATATTACAATCACTAATAATTAAAGTCCAAGCCAAATCCATAATCCCTAATCTAATCATATGACCCTAAACACTCAACGTGAAACATATACTATACCCCTAAACCCCAAACCTCAACCCCCAAATCTTACAAACACTAATAATCAAAGTGCAATCCTAATCCCCAAATCCCTAAAATAATCCCATAACCTCAAACACTCAACTTGAAACATGTATTAAACCCCAAACCTCAACCCCTAAATCATACAATCACTAATAATTTTTACTTGGAAGCATAATCCCCTAATCCCTAAACTAATCCCATAACTCCAAACACTTAACTTGACACATTTACCCCTAAACCCCAAACCTCAACCCCTAAATCTTACAAGCACTAATAATTTTATTTAAATAAATTATAATTAAAATTACAATAATTTGAATATTAAATTTAATATTAATTTAAATATATTAAATTTATAATTTTAATTAAATATTATTTTAAAAGTTATAATTTAAATAAATTAAATATACAATAATAATTTAATTAAATACTTTATAATTAAAGACATGATAATTAAAATTGCAATAATTTAAATATTAAATTAAATATTAATTTAAGGGTTAGGATCTACTTACATGGTGTAAAACTCATTTAGTTTTACACTAATTTTAGACCGTTGGATGATGGTAATAAATGAGTGTAAAACTAAATGAGTTTTATACCATATAATTTGATCCCATTCTTTAATTTAAATATATTAACTTTATATTTTTTAATTAAATATTAATTTAAAGTTATAATTTAAATACATTAAATATACACTAATAATTTTAATTAAATACATTATAATTAAATTTTAATTAAATACATTATAATTAAATTTTAATTAAATACATTATAATTATTAATTAAAATTAAAATAAAATTATTAAAATAAAATATTTACCCTAAGTATAACTACACCCTTAAAAGGGTCTGGCCGAAACCCTATCCCCCTAAAAATATTGTGTATATATATATGATCCACTTACACATAATGTGAACAATTATAAGTGATCAAAACATTATTTTTTTAAATTTAAAGAATAAAAGTGAAAAATTATAAAATATAAGTGACCAACCATTTTGTTTACCCTATAAGAAAAAAATCAATGGCATTAGCGCCAAAACCCTAAAATCTTCCTACCATTTATAATATTAAAATATATTATTATACTCCAAATTTTATTGAAATCAAAGGCATTCAAAAACTCTTTTCGCCATTTATAATATTAAAATAATATAATTATACTCCCAAGTTTACTTCATTTTCATCAAAATTATTTATCAACAGCTTTAATTTGTGTGCAATAATTAAAAATTATGGTATTATAATTTGTAATCACCCATTTTTATCCAGTGTATACACATCACTTTAATTTACGTTAGTGTAATAATTTACATAGTACCGTTACATGTATACGTAATATATTGTACATATGAGTAATGTACGTAAAGTGTATGTGATATGTTATGTATGCCTTAGTAATTATCTGCATATGTATATTATTAAAACCCTTATTATTATGTATACGAATGAGTATTGCATGAATTGTATGTATTATTATATGTGTGGTCGTGTGCGAATGTGTTGTCATAATTGTATGTATGTGTACGTAAGTAAGTATATATGTGTATGCTATATACATATCTGTGTCCATATACGTGTACGCTGGCATGCATGTATATATACGTATTATTATTATTATTATTATTATTATTATTATTATTATAAAACATATAGAATATCAAAACCCAAAAATTAATTAAATATCTAGTCCATTAAAACCTAATTTTTTTTACATCAGGCCCAAACCGGCCAGCCCACATCCTAAGAAACCCTAACCCACATCAGATAATGGAGCCCTGATGTCATCTTTTATCTTGCACAGCTACACGAGGGCCGTTGGATCAGATCTGGATCCAACAGCCACGATTGAAGCATAAAGGCCCCTCATCTACCGCGTGAAGTCCACGCGCGGGCTGTTGGATTCTCCACTCGCGCGTGTGAGACACGTGCAAGACCGTCCATCTTCTTCAGGCCACGTGGCGTGATCCCGGACCACTACATCATTTCCGAGGCCTCATCTCAGCCATCTGATCATCGAGCGATCCTAACCGTTGGATCAGATCCGATCCAATGGTTAGGAATGATTCTGGCAGTAATAATCGTCTCGTCCCCCGATACGCCAGTCTGAGCAGCCAAACGGTCACCTCCACCACGCCGCTCCCCATGGCCGGGCACGCCAAGGACACGAAAACGAAAAGGCATCAAAAAAATTAGATCAAAAAGACTATATCTTATGTACTAGTCTAAAAAATGGGAAGGATATATGTAACTTAAGAGAAAAAATCAGCAGTTCAGTGGTAATCAGTTACCAAAAATAAAAAAGAAGCACCAAGTTTCAGTGGTAACCTCTCTTTCTTTTTTTATTTCCTGGCATGCATGTACAAAAAAAATAAGAAGCGATAACGAAAGGGAGAGGAGTGGATAGGATCTTTCCCTAGTCGTCAGTGGTCTCCCCTCGCCAGTAATAAGTCGCATCAGTTTCTCAAAAAACTAAAGAAGGTGAACTGAAAAGGGGGATAGACCCCTTTTGGTCTCGTTTTTATGAAAAAATGGTTTTCATCCTTGTATTTTCTTAGATCTAGAAAAAGGAGAGCCTTTTCTGGGAATCTAAGTTGAGATTTGGGTTCGGTTTGAAACGAGGTTTGTTTTGGGTGTTTCTTTTGGTTCGTCGGCGTCGGCTAGCGACGGTTGGTGGCAGAGAGGACGGCGGTTGGCTGCCGGTTTTTGGGTTCATCAAAGGGATCATTTTGTTTTGGGGAGAGAATAGAATGGGGAGAGAGTTATTTTAGCCAAAATGAAATTTTTGAATGCCAAAGAGAGAAATTGAACCTGGTTGGGCCTTTATGTAGGCGTTTCTTATTTTTTAAATGGTCTAATTACCCATTAAATCATCCCGCGTTTTGGGATTTTTCAAAACGAGTTTGCCCCTTGGTATAATCACAACCCAGTCCCCTTCCTTTTTTGAAACCTTTCAATTCAGCCCTCAAATAAACCGAATTCAGATTCTAAATGGCAAAATTACCTCACCAGTCCCACCGCATTTTTTAAATTTTCACTCCGAGCCTGCCCCTTGGTCCAATTACAGATTTAGTCCTTTTAGGATCCGTTTGATTTGTAATTTCGTCCCTAAATCGCATTTTATTACCTTTTAATTTCTGTTTCCTGTTTTTGTTTTTTATTTCAGTCCTATTCCATATTTAAATATTCATGTTTATTTATTATGATCGTATATGTTGATATAGCCCTTTTGCATTCTCACGTGTTTCTTGTACATGTTTCGTATTCTCATGCTTTTATATATGTATGTGTTTAGTTTATGGTGATTATGTATTTTTATACGTTTGTTCGGTCGTTCGTATCATATATGTTCGATTGATATTTTAGTTGGCTCGTACATGACATGTTTTGTATTTTAGCATGTATCGTATGTTCTCTTTGCTTTTAGGTTACACGTTAGTATGTTTTCTTTGTCATGTATAATACCATGTTTCTATTTTTCGTATGTAAATTATGTCGCAAACTATGTGCTAGGTATTAGTTTCTCTATTAGTATGTTGTTCTGATTTGTGAAATTGAAATCATAATATATTTATGTCTTGCATATGTTACAATGTGTTTTGTTTTTAATACGCATGTCTTCTTGAAATATGTGTTTTTGTTCCCACGTGTTTTTATTCATGCCTAGTTATTATGATGTGCTATGTTCGTGTTGTTTATCATGTTTATTTACTTTTGTGTCACCCGTTTTTATTATTTATTTTGTCCTTTACCATGTCAATGCGAATGTATGTTTCCAAGTTATTTCTCTAAGGTTGCATAATGGAATATAAATTGTCAATGCGGTGCCCTTTTATCCGAGCGTAAACGGGGCCAGTATCAGGCGTAGTGATAGTGGTTGGGCGTTTACTCTCGGATAACGGGGCCTTTAAAATCTACTCACACTTATAATCAAATTTTAAATTGATCGTCACTTTAATCCAGAAAATCTAACATTAATAAAGCGGTAATTATTAATGTACCAATTTTGGGCGGTGTGGGGGTGCTAATCCTTCCCCATCCGTAACCGACTCCCGAACCCAATAGTTTTCAAATCTTTGGTTTTATGGTGTCCGGCCTACCTAAGTGGCCGGTGGCGACTCCCAGTTTTCAATAAAATGCGGTTTTTAAAACCCCCACAGAATAAACATTTTATATCCGAAACGGTTTTTTAGAGAAAAAGGACATCGCTACAGATGGCGACTCCGCTGGGGAGATTTTTTGTTTTTTAACAAAATAAAGAGAGTCAAGCTTTTTCAAATAATTACCGCTTTAATAATATTAGAAGTTCCGGATTAAAGTGACTATTAAATTAATATTCGGTTGTAATTGCGCGTTTATTTTAACGTATTTAAAATTTGGCATATAAAACCATTTTTTAAGAGGGGGAAAATGCTAATGCTTTAATGGAGATATCGTTCTCGCCTGTAGGCCTAGCAAGTACCTTCGGGGCTCGAGTACCTTATGCTCTCGTAAGGATATCGTTCCTTCGTGCAGGCATAAGCGAATGGGTCCCCCTGAATTAAACCCGGTTGAAAAGAGCCTATAATGGGTGATGATCGGGGGCCTTGCTACCCTTAGTAGGGGACAGCAAGGACAATTCGGGTACCTCATAGCACCAACACTGCATATAGAGAACATAGAAACCCACCTTATTAGAGCCATGCAGATAACCTTAGGTGTTTTAGATGGGTAAATAGGGTTGTTTTGTCTGTTTACCTTATTTAATTCGTCTTTTTATTTATTTATGTATTTATTAATTCTATCCGGTACTGACTTGTCTTCTTTTGCTCTCTTTTTTTCATGCATTATTACATTTGCATTACATTAAGGTACTGGATCAAGTGGTTTGCCCGATCAGAAAGTCTTTCACCATGGAAAAAAGGTGTCTTAGAAAAGAAGAGCTTAACTTGTCAGTCAAACATTGGTCAGAGGTCAACCAGAAGGCCCAAGGGGACAGTCTACCAAGTGAGCGCGTAATAGCAGGGTACACCTATGTGAGTCTTCAACAGAACAACTTAGGGGATCTTCAAAGTATCTAGAAAGGATGGGACCAGAGATTACAAGACAGGTTCTGTGATAGTTATGGCGACATTGCGCAATTGTTATACATTTGGGTCAACCAGCCCCTACTCCGAGCCATTTTTCAGTTCTGGAATCTTGCCTTTTGCTACTTCACCTTCAATGGACAGGACATGATGCCCAGAGTAGAAGAATATACCATCTTTCTTAATCAGAAAAATGTTCAGGAAGATTGGATTTACGCAAAACCTCTGAGGAATCAGAATTACACTTCAAAGCTCAAAACCTTTACCGGAATGAGTGACGATTGGGTTAATGGCTTGATTCGACTTCAAGGAGACAATACAATATTTGCATGGGAGAACATTTGAGACATCCTACCTGCACATCCGGATAAGGAGAAAATGATAGACATGCTTGCCTTGGGAATATATGGGTTGGTGATCTTTCCAAGAATTCTTGGAAACATTGATGTATCCATTCTAGATCTGTTCGAGCGTATAAAACGGCGGGCAAACCCAGTACCAGCAATCTTGGCCGAGACCTTTATTCTTTAAATGCCAGTCGGAAGCATGAAGAATGATTTTTTCGAGGATGTGCGCAACTGTTACAGGTATGTATTCAGAGCCACATGTGGAAGACGCCGACGAGGGTCCTACTGGGGATATCCTTCCAAGGTTTTTGCCTTTACGAGTACTTAGCAAAAGAGTGGCGAGAGGACTTGAAAACAAGAAAATGAGCTAGTTTTTTCAGGAACATTCAAGACGAAGACATAGTATGGAGGGTCCCATGGTTCGGTAGAGTTAATTACTTTTTATACAGTTGCGGTGATTTCAACTGGCTTGATGATTTTGGGACTGCACGGAGGGATTGCTTGTGTTCCGCTTTTGGTGTCCTGACAATTTGGATCACGACAGTTCATTCCCAATACCGCCGGGTTAAGCCGAACTGAATTTCTTTTCAAAAGGGAGTTCAAAGAAAAAGTTCAGACTATCATGAGGGCTTGGGACTATTGTTATCGGATCAGGGTGGAAGGAGATACCGAGCATATGACCACCCCAGACTACGATCTTTGGAGACGTTTGAGGGTTAATGATGTGATTCCCGAATCCGATCAAGGACCAGTGGTGTCGCTTGAGGAGCTTACAAGGGTGGTACCGTCTGAAGCCGATATCTTACGGAATGAACTCGAAGAAATTAAGAGGAAAATGGACACCCAACAGACTCAACATGCGAGTGAGCTCTATAAAGCAAGCTTAGAGGTCGACGAACGGGATGGGATCATTAGACAGTTGAAGAATTTAAATGCGGATTTGAGCGATAAGAATACTTTTTACCAAAAGGATACCCTCCTACTCCAAGCGAAAATACAAAAGGCCGGCCGAAGTCAGTTTATAGCCGTGGAAAAGGAAAGAATGAATGGTATCTGTTTGGTGGAAGAAGAACGAGAAATCAGCAAGAGAGCGATCGAGAAGGAGATAGAAAGCTGCCGGTTGGCTATTGATGAAGAAAGGCAGTCCTTCAAGAAGGCCATTGACCAAGAAAAGGAAATAACTAGGCAAGAAATTAGCAAAGGAAAACAAGCAGTCAACCACGAGAGAGAAAACATCGTTGCATGGAAAAGAAGGTCCATGAGTAGCCGGAATAGACTGTTAGAGATGCAAAGGTTGTACGAAGACACTATCCAAAGTCTGGATCAAAGCCGAAGTCAGAATGTCGAGTTGGGAGAAAAGGTGGCAGAAGTAGAACACTCATTTCGATCTTACTATCAGAGGAATGGCTTCACTGAGCTACAAGAAAGATAGCGCGAAGTAGGCACATTACGGACCCGAATTAAGTCCCTTGAAGCAACTGTTGAGGATTATAAGGAAAAATTAGTGTATTCGAAGAGGCTACAGCTGGAGGGGACACTTATTGGCAAAAGAGACTGCGTGACACTGCCCGGATGGTGCAGGATAGGGACCAATATTACGCAAACCTGATGGTGAACATACATTGAGTCGCCAGGCATGTGAATGATTTGGCCATCGAGGCTGAAACACTCCGACCTTTTGCAGTTCCAGAAATGGAAGAAGCTCCCAGGTTCATCAAGTTGCTCAGGGCAATTGGAAAATTAGGAGATAGAGCCAGGGCTTATCTGTAGGGCTCTGTATTGTAATTAGTACTCTTTTGTATTAGGGACCTTCATTTTGTAATATGAATTCTATTGTAATTTAGACCCTTTAATTTCCGTGGAAGTAGTTCAAAAGGGTGATTACCAGCGGAATCAGTACCTTTATCTGCATACATTCTTGCATTGCATCATGACATCCGCATCATTATACACGCATTTATTTTCCTTGCAACCATATTAACGTTATAAATATTATGGCAGTGTGAAAATAGAAGTTAAGCCGCAATCATTCATCATCCATATCTTACCCGATTACAAAGCAAGCTCATGGAAGACAGGATAATCATTCTATAAAAAGGACAAAGAGAGCTCGAGGCAAGATTTGACGAAGCCCAAAGAAGCCTCAGTGACCAGATTGCCCAGTCACAGCATCAATAGTATCAGACATAACCGCATTGCTGGCTAAGAGTCTCGAAAAGAGAGTTGAAGGAGAAACCGCCCAAGAACTGGAAAGTACCCCAGTTCACAATAAGGTTCAACCGGCCGCGCTGAATTCGACTAGAAAGGTATATATTGACCCTGCGGGGATGTCGACTAATATACCGGTAGGGGCACCCGAGACTCAACCCCTTGACACTGAAGCACTCTATGAAGAGGAGGTGCCAGACCTGAATTTGGTCGAAAGGATCAGGACAGAGGTAGAAAAAAAATGGGAGGAGAGGTTTAGCCTCATGGAGGAAAGATTTAAAACTTTGCAAACTATGGAAGAATCAGGAAATGGCGCCAGTGACTTGAGTCTGGTGTCCGACCTTGTCCTACCACCAAAATTTAAAACGCCAGAGTTTGACAAATACGATGGAACCACGTGTCCTTTCACGCACATAACAATGTACTGCCGGAAGATGGGGGCCTACCTTAAGGATGAGAAGCTACTGATTCACTGTTTCCAAGATAGCCTAACTGGGGCAGCGTTACGGTGGTACACCCAGTTGAGCAGGGTAAATGTCAAAACATGGAAAAATCTTTCAGGAGCACTCATTGAGCAATATAAGCACGTAATAGATATGACCCCAATAGAATTATGTTGGAAAATATGTGGCAGAAGTCCAACGAAAGTCTACAACAGTATGCCCAGAGGTGGCGGGAAGTGGTCGCCCAAATTCAACCACCCCTCCCGGAACATGAAATTACGCCATTATTCGTTAATACTTTGAAGGGGGCACTTTTCGATCGTCTCATTAATAACACAACACAGGGTTTTGCTGATTTGATTAGGACTGGGGAGTCCCTTGAATTGGCAATTAAGAGTGGTAGAATTGATAGCGGGGAAGGATCTCAGAAGTACAACAAGAAGAATGAAGTAAACGCCGCCAGTACTTACTCTGCCCCAAAGAATTTTACAGTCTCACAGCCATAAGCACCTGTGAGAAAAGCGCAAAACTCGAATCAAAGAGAGGAGAGAATCTCGAGAAAAGAAAAAGAAAGGCAAACTTTTACTCCATTACCCGTTCCGTACTCGGAGCTTTACTTCCAGTTGTATGAAGCAGACCTGGTCCGTCCGTATTACGTTACCCTTTTCAAACCGCCATTCCCGTCCTGGTATAACCCGAACGCGCATTCTGACTATCACGGCGGTGCCCCTGGTCATCCCACCGAGAACTGCCTTTCTTTTAAAAAACTTGTGCAGAACTTAATTGATTCTGGGATACTGAAGTTTGAAGAACCAAGTGTAGCTACTAACCCGCTGCCTAATCATGGGAACAGAGGAGTAAATGTTATTGAGGAATGCTTTGCCAGGAAGATTAAGGATGATGTGTTGGAAATCAAATCTCCTTTGCGGTGGGTATTTCAACAATTGTGCATGACCCATGTGATCGACAAAGGCATGGTAATAAGGCAGAAGGGATGTGAAGTGTATTGCGAATTCCATCAGGACGAAGGGCACGACATCCAAAAGTGCGACGAGTTTAAGAGATTGGTACAACAATTGATGAATGAAAAGCAAATAGAATTCTTCGAAGAGCCCACGGGAAAGAAGGGGTCGGACGTACATATGACAGATAGCCCCAACGCTAAATATGGGAGGGATAAACCTCTTATCATATTCTTCAGGCCGGAGAGTGCAGGTGCCTCCCGAGGAGAAACCACTAAGATAAATCCCAAGATCATCATCTCAGCACCATCCCCGTTCCCATTCAAGGATATGCGGCAAACTCCCTGGAACTATGTTGTAAACGTGACCACGCTAGAAAAGCCAGAATCTGGTGAAGTAAAAGAGCTTACACTGACAGATGAGCAAAGCAAGAGTGATGTGAATGTCAGTGAGGTGGGCTATTTCACGATGAGCGGCAGATGTTACTCTTCTAAGACCTTGAGGGCTGCTGAAGCGGTCAAAGATAAAGGAAAGGATACATCGGTTACCCCCGCGCAGATATTAGGTGAAGATCCTCTTCCAAAGATAAATGAGCCGGTCACCGAGGCTCAGGCCAAAGAATTTCTAAAGTTCCTGAGACATAGCGAGTACAGCATAGTGGAACAACTATAAAAGCAACCGGCTAGGATCACGGTGCTAGAGTTACTCTTGAGTTCAGAAAGACATCGTGAGGCACTATTAAAAGTACTAAACCAGACTTTTGTGCCCCAGGACATTTCTGTGGCAAAACTGGACAGGATAGTGGGGCATATCACTGCCTATAACCATATAACATTCAGTGACGACGAGATCCTCGAAGGCAGAATGGGGTCCACCAAAGCTCTTAACATCACAACCCACTGCAAAGGGTATGTGGTACCAGGGGTACTGATTGACAACGGGTCAGCACTGAACGTGCTGCCTATGGTGACCTTGCAGAAACTACCAATAGATGGTTCTCACCTAAAGCCCTACCATAACTCCGTGAGAGCCTTTGACGGCACACAAAGAAGAATAATGGGAAAAATTGAGGTGCCTCTATTGATCGGGCCGACCGAGTACATGATTGATTTTTTGGTAATGGACATAAAACCATCTTACAGCTACTTATTGGGAAGGCCATGGACCCACTCCGCAGGAGTTGTCCCCTCATCATTACATCAGAAATTAAAATTCGTAATCGAAGGCAAATTGGTCACAGTAGAGGCCGAGTAGGAAATTATTGCTTCAGTGACATCAGATGCCCCCTACATTCAAAATGACGAGGATGCTGCAGAATGCTCTTTTCGCGCATTAGAGCTAGTGAATGCCACCTTCGTCGCGAAAGGAAGTCGGATTCCCTATCCCAGGTTATCTAATTGTACCAAGATGACTGTTGCTGAAACTTTGGGCCGAGGAGCCAAAGCAGGAAGAGGGTTAGGGAAAAGATTGCAAGGGAGCCTATGAGCCAAAAGTATGATAACCAAGAAGGACCGTTTTGGGTTGGGTTACAAGCCAAGTCTCCAACAAAGAAAAGAAGAATACAAGAGAAAAGAAGAACAAAGAAAAGCCAGATTTAAGGGAGAAGACATTCCTTGAAGACCAATGTCCTTCCCTAGTTTGAAAACCACTTTTATCTCCAGAGGATTCTACCAACCAGGACAAGAGGTTGAAGAGGCAATTAAGGAAAATGACGTACTCAACAAGGAGGAAATGTTTAATGAATCACTTGAAGGGATGTCCATCAACATGATAGCTGGAAAGGGCCAAGTCAGCAAAATGTTGACCAACATCCGCCCCTGCCATCCCGGGGAAACTCTTGATAACTGGAGCCACATTGATCTACCTGTGGTTTTTAGGACTAGATCAGAGTAATGCTCCGAATTAACTTTTTGTTTTTGCCCATAAACAATGGGGATCTCTTGTATAGGGCACCTATGTTAACTTTTTGTTAAAATGAAAATATTTTCCCCGTTTTCTTAAATGACAAACATTTCATTTATTTCATTCATTCATTCTTCATGTTCATTCACTTCATACAAAGCCATTCTCTTCCCAATACAATTCATTCTCATTTAATGCAGGTCTCTCATGATTGACTGTATGAATGATACCGAATCCAATCCCGGAGTGAATTTTGAATGCCCTGATATCTCAGAGGGAATTGAGGAGGAAGATGATGAGATAGAATGTGAGGTCCCTATAGAGTTGAGGAGAATGGTGGCCAACGAAGAAAGGCAAATCATGCCCACCAAGAAGAAATAGAAGTTGTAAACTTGGGGACTGAAGAAGAAAGGAAAGAAGTAAAAATAGGGATGACGTTTTCCTCGAAAACCAGGCACGAACTGATAAACCTACTCCAGGAATTTAAGGATGTTTTTTCCTGGACTTATCAAGATATGTCAGGTTTGAATACTGACATAGTGATGCACAAACTGCCAACAAAGCCGGAATGCAAACCAATACAACAAAAACTCCAGAGAATGAGGCCAGACATATTGTTAAAGATCAGAGAAGAGGTAAAAAAACAGTTTGATGCTGGCTTCTTGAAGGTGGCCAAATACCCCAAATGGGTTGCAAACATCGTACCAGTACTGAAGAAGGACGGAAAGGTCCGCATGTGTGTAGATTATAGGGATCTCAACCGAGCCAGCCCTAAAGATAATTTCCCTCTGCCACATATTGACACACTGGTTGACAACACCGCGGGACACTCATGGTTTTCATTTATGGATGGCTTCTCAGGGTACAACCAGATAAAGATAGACTCTAATGACATGGAAAAAACTACATTCATAACCATGTGGGGCACTTTTTGTTACCGGGTGATGCCTTCCGGGCTCAAGAACGCAGGGGCAACTTACTATAGAGTAATGGTGACTCTTTTCCATGACATGATGCACAAAAAAATAGAAGTATACATGGACGACATGATCGCCAAGTCCCGAACAAAGGAGGAGCACCTACCGAACTTAAGAAAACTATTCCAAAGACTAGGGAAATACCAGCTGAGGCTTAACCCTGCCAAATGCACCTTCGCCGTTACTTCTGGAAAACTCATGGGGTTTGTGGTAAGCAGAAGAGGGATTGAGATTGATCCAGATAAAGTGAAAGCCATCCAGGATCTCTCACCATCCCACACTCAGAAGGAAGTTCGTGGTTTCCTGGGGAGGTTGAATTATATCTCTTGTTTCATTTCTCAATTAACTGATCGATGTGACCCAGTCTTCAGACTTCTTAGAAAGAATAGTCCCGGTGTATGGGATGAGGAATGTCAAAGAGCCCTAGAAAAGATCAAAAGGTACCTGACAAATGCTCCGATTTTAGTCGCGCCAGTACCAGACAGACCTTTAATCCTCTACCTGACAGTCTTTGAGTATTCAATGGGATGTGTATTGGGGCAACACGATGAGTCAGGGAAAAGGGAGCAAGCCATCTATTACCTAAGCATAAAGTTCAATGATTGCGAAACACGGTACCCGCCAGTTCAGAAGCTGTGTTGTGCTATAGTTTGGGCTACCAAGCGGCTTAGGCAGTATATGTTGTACCATACTACTTGGTTAATATCTAAGCTAGACCCCTTGAAGTTCCTAATGGAAGCACCAACACTAACGGGAAGGATGGCCCGCTGGCAGATGCTCCTATCCGAATTTGACATTGTATACGTGAGCCAGAAAGCTGTAAAGGGAAGCGCCGTAGCGGATTTCCTAGCTAGTCGCGCTTCAGACGATTATGAGGCGTTGAACTTTAATTTCCCGGATGAAGACTTAATGTGCATTACAACCGAGGAAGAGGTTTCAGATGATAACTTATGGAAGCTTTACTTTGATGGGGCCTCTAATGCCCTCGGACATGGGATAGGGGTCGTGCTAATTTCCCCCGAGAATGTCTATTATCCCTTCACCAGCAGACTAGAATTCTTTTGCACCGACAATATAGCTGAATACGAAGCTTGCGTTATGAGACTAAACTCAGCTATTGAAAGAAAGATTAAGGAACTTCGAGTATTCGAAGATTCATCCTTAGTGATTTACCAGTTGCGTGGGGAATGGGAAACCAGGGACCCAAAGTTGGTCAAATATTATGAATTGATTCAAGAGCTCACCAAAGAGTTCGAAAAGGTCAGCTTCAATTACCTTCCCAGAGAAGAAAATCAGATGGCAGACGCCTTGGCAACCCTGGCTTCCATGTTTAAAACAA
This sequence comes from Hibiscus mutabilis, assembly GCA_019671005.1. Lineage (NCBI taxonomy): Eukaryota > Viridiplantae > Streptophyta > Magnoliopsida > Malvales > Malvaceae > Hibiscus > Hibiscus mutabilis. The sequence goes on along the minus strand of CM033754.1, from coordinate 9,052,303 downwards.
ACACTGGGGCAGAAATGAAGCCCATTAAGATGCAGACTTTTGAAAGGCCTGCTCATTGTTGTAATGTGCAAAAAGAGATTGATGGAAACCCATGGTACTATGACATCTTGCAATATGTCAAGCTTTAAAAGTATCCCGAAGGGGCAAGTGACAATGACAGAAAAACACTCAGAAAAATGGCAACATGATATGTCCTAGATGGGGAGATCCTATATAAAAGAGGCCATGATCAGACATTGTTGAGATGTGTGGATGCCCGGGAGGTGAAGAAGATTTTAGCTGAGGTGCACGATGGTCTATGTGGGACGCACGCCAACGGGCTGTCTATAGCCCAGAAAATTATGAGATATGGCTATTTCTGGTCGACCATGGAGGGAGATTGTATCGATTACGCCAGGAAATGCCACAAATACCAAATTTATGCTGACAAGATTCATGCTCCCCCATCACATTTACACACCATGAATTCTCCGTGGCCTTTTGCAGCGTGGAGCATGGACGTCATCGGGCAGATTCACCCAAAGGCTTCCAACGAACACCGTTTTATTTTGGTCGCTATACACTGTTTCACTAAATGGGTGGAGACAGCGTCTTACGCCAACATCACAAGGACTACATTATGTAAATTCCTAAAGAATGAGATCAATTTTCGATACGGTTTGCCAGAAAGGGTCATCACCGACAACGCTTCCAATCTGAATAACAAAATGATGACGGACGTGCGCAACCAATTCAAGATAACACACCATAATTCCATAGTCTATCGTCCTAAAATGAATGGGGCAGTGGAAGCAGCAAACAAGAACATAAAAAAGATCATAGCAAAGACAACAGATACCTACAAGTATTGGCACGAAAAGCTGCCATTTGCCCTTTTTGCCTATAGGACGTCCATTCGCACATCGACAGGGGCAACACCCTACTCCTTGGTGTATGGTACCGAAGCAGTACTCCCCATTGAGGTAGAGATTCTGTCGCTCCGGGTCTTAAATGAAGTAAAATTGGATGAATCCGAATGGGTGCAAGCCATACTCGACCAGCTAAATCTCATTGAAGAAAAAAGACTAAAGGCCATTTGCCATGGTCAAATGTACCAAAAATGAATGATGCAGGCATACAACAAAAGGGTGCACCCAAGAGAATTCAGAGAGGGGGACCTGGTGCTCAAGAAAATCCTCCCGATTCAGAAGATTCTCGAGGAAAGTGGATGCCCAACTGGGAAGGGCCATACGTGGTAAAAAAGGCCTTCTCAGGAGGAGCCTTAATCTTAACTGAAATGGATGGAGACGAGCTGAAAAGCCCTGTAAATTCTGATGCTGTTAAGAAATACTACGTTTGAAAGAGAAAAAGAAAAAACACAAAAAAAACAAAAACAACAAAACAAAAAAGAAAAAATAAAAAAATAAAAAAAAACAAAAAAGGGAAAAAAGAAAAAATGAAGAAAAAAGAAGAAGAAAAAAATGGAGAGCTCCAAGCGAAAACCTGAAACATGGCGTCTTGAAGCAAAGGAATGACCCGAGTCGAAAACCCGTAAAGGGCAGCTCAGATAAATTGAGAGGTTGGATATTCGGAGAGAAGGGTCGTCCCCATGAACCCTATGAAGAGGGAGCTTCAGGCAAAGATTCTACGTCGGTTGACGGGATCATGTATCATTCATACTGAAGGTAATGAGGGATCTTGTATTTCATGTTTGGCTTTTCCTTTTCCTCATGTGTTTCATGACTCTCTCAAAGTTGTCCCCAAACCCTTAATCGTAATAAAATCATATTTTGGAGCATCCATTCCTTGCCTTCTTGTTAATATCATGCCAATAAGCTAACATAGGCTTATGATAAACAAGAGCTTTCTGAGCATTACTGTGATCTAATCTTAAAGATGCAGGTGATTAGAAAACGATGTTAACTTTGCCCTCTAGCTGCCTACATAACGTCTGTTGACAGGACGGGCATAAGGCTTCAAGCACCAGGGTAAGATGACCAATGGCGCACGCCCTGCTTGTTTAAGAGAAAGCATGCGAGACAACAAGAGAGATCTCCCAAGTGAAAACCCGGAAGGGCACCTAAAAAACGAGAAACCTCTAAAGCGAAAACCTGAAAGGGCACTTTAGAATCCTGAATCAAAAATTCAAAAAAGAAAGGTTGGAATGGTTGAACCTGACTGTAAAATAAGGTATCGCCGCTAGAAGAAAAAGGAGAAAGAAAGCAACGTAAGGTCAAGATTGACTGAGGACTAAAGCAGGCCCACCAAGATATTGACGCTCATGCATCATGAATAGTTAGACATCCATAGGATTAGGAGCATGTTAATGCATTTGTCATAGCATTTTGTCTTATTATAGACAGGTATCTACAGATTCAAAGAAACATCGGTAGCCATCATGGTGTGAATCCCAAATGTGAAGATGAAGGTTCTATATAGGAAGGGCCTATATTTCCAAGCGTCTGCAGCGAGAGGTTCTATATAGGAAGAATACGCCGCTCCGGGGGTCCAGAAGCTAAAAGTTTTGTATAGGAAGAACTCACAGCCGAAGGAATTCACCCATGATACACAAGGTTTTATATAAGGGAAACCTGTTGTGTTGAAAGCGAAGAGTCCTATATAGGAAGGGCTTTGAGCTTTACTGTCTTAGAGTGAGAGGTTTTATATAGGAAGAACTCATAGCTCCGAGATTTCAGAAGCTAAAAGTTCTATATAGGAAGGACTGGCGGCTTCCGAGTTTGAAGACTATCAGTTCTATACAGGAGGAACTCCTAGTCGAAAGAACCCATCCGTGGCGCAGAAGGTTTTATGTAGGAAAAACCAGCCGCGTTGAAGGCAAAGAGTGCTATATATGAAGGACTTCGAGCCTTACCGTCTCAGAGTGAAAAGTTCTATATAGGAGGGACTCATGACTTGAGGCTTCAGAGCAATGGTTCTATATAGGAAGAGCCTGTAGCTCCAAGATCAGAGGGGGAAGAAGTTATATATAGGAAGGACTTACGAGCTTGAAGATTCAGCTGATGAAAAGCGGAGAGTTCCAGAAGAACACCTAAGCAGCTACACGAGGGCCGTTGGATCAGATCTGGATCCAACAGCCACGATTGAAGCATAAAGACCCCTCATCTACCGCGTGAAGTCCATGCGCGGGCTGTTGGATTCTTCACTCGCGCGTGTGAGACACGGACAAGACCGGCCATCTTCTTCAGGCTACGTGGCGCGATCCTGGACAACTACATCATTTCCGAGGCCTCATTTCAGCCATCTGATTATCGAGCGATCCTAACCGTTGGATTAGATCCGATCCAACGGATAGGAACGATTCTGGCAGTAATAATCGCCTCTTCCCCCGAGACGCCAGTCTGCGCAGCCGAACAGTCACCTCTACCACGCCGCTCCCCATGCCGACTGTACCAACCACCAAGCATGGCCGAGCATGCCAAGGACACAAAAACGAAAAGGCATCAGAAAAATCAGATCAAAAATACTATATCTTATGTACTAGTCTAAAAAATGGGAAGGATATATGTAACTTAAGAGAAAAAATCAGCAGTTCAGTGGTAATCAGTTACCAAAAATAAAAAAGAAACACCAAGTTTCAGTGGTAACCGCTCTTTCTTTTTCTATTTCCTGGCATGCATGTAAAACAAAAAATAAGAAGCGATAACGAAAAGGGGATGAGTGGATAGGATCTTTACCCTAGTCGTTAGTGGGTCTTCCCTCGCCAATAATAAGCCGCATCAGTTTCTCAAAAAACTGAACAAGGAGAACTGAAAAGGGGGAGAGACCCCTTTTGGTCTCGTTTTTATGAAAAAATGGTTTTCATCCTCGTATTTTCTTAGATCTAGAAAAAATGAGAGTCTTTTATGAGAATCTAAGTTGAGATTTGGGTTCGGTTTGAAACGAGGTTTGTTTTGGGTGTTTCTTTTGGTTCGCCGGCACTGGCGGTCGGCGGCGGAGAGGACGGCGGTTAGCTGCCGGTTTCTGGGTTTATCAAAGGGTTCATTTCGTTTTGGGGAGAGAATAGAATGGGGAGAGAGTTATTTTAGCCGAAATGAAATTTTTGAATGCCAAAGAGAGAAATTGAACCTGGTTGGGCCTTTGTGTAGGCGTTTCTTATTTTTTAAATGGTCTAATTACCCATTAAATCATCCCGCGTTTTGGGATTTTTCAAAACGAGTTTGCCCCTTGGTATAATCACAACCCAGTCCCCTTCCTTTTTTGAAACCTTTCAATTCAGCCCTCAAATAAACCGAATTCAGATTCTAAATGGCAAAATTACCTCACTAGTCCCACCGCGTTTTTAAAATTTTCACTCCGAGCCTGCCCCTTGGTCCAATTATAGATTTAGTCCTTTTAGGTTCTGTTTGATTTGTAATTTCGTCCCTAAATCGCATTTTATTACCTTTTAATTTATGTTTCCTGTTTTCATTTTTTTTCATTTTAGTCTTGTTCCACATTTAAATATTCATGTTTAGTTATTATGATCGTATATGTTGATATAGCCCTTTTGCATTCTCACGTGTTTCTTGTACATGTTTCGTATTCTCATATTTATATATATGTATGTGTTTAGTTTATGGTGATTATGTATTTTTATACGTTTATTCGGTCGTTCGTATCATATATGTTCGATTGATATTTTAGTTGGCTCGTACACGACATGTTTTGTATTTTAGCATGTATCGTATGTTCTCTTTGCTTTTAGGTTACACGTTAGTATGTTTTCTTTGTCATGTATAATACCATGTTTCTATTTTTCGTATGTAAATTATGTCGCAAACTATGTGCTAGGTATTAGTTTCTCTATTAGTATGTTGTTCTGATTTGTGAAATTGAAATCATAATATATTTATGTCTTGCATATGTTATACTGTGCTTTGTTTTTAATACGCATGTCTTCTTGAAATATGTGTTTTTGTTCCCACATGTTTTTATTCATGCCTAGTTATTATGATGTGCTATGTTCGTGTTGTTTATCATGTTTATTTACTTTTGTGTCACCCGTTTTTATTATTTATTTTGTCCTTTACCATGTCAATGCGAATGTATGTTTCCAAGTTATTTCTCTAAGGTTGCATAATGGAATATAAATTGTCAATGCGGTGCCCTTTTATCCGAGCGTAAACGGGGCCAGTATCAGGCGTAGTGATAGTGGTTGGGTGTTTACTCTCGGATAACGGGGCCTTTAAAATCTACTCGCACTTATAATCAAATTTTAAATTGATCGTCACTTTAATCCGGAAAATCTAACATTAATAAAGTGGTAATTATTAAAGTAACAATTTTGGGCCGTGTGGGGGTGCTAATCCTTCCCCATCCGTAACCGACTCCCGAACCCAATAGTTTTCAAATCTATGGTTTTATGGTGTCCGGCCTACCTAAGTGGCCGGTGGCGACTCCCATTTTTCAATAAAATGCGGTTTTTAAAACCCCCACAGAATAAATATTTTATATCCGAAACGGTTTTTTTTAGCGAAGAAGGACATTGCTACATAATTACAACTATGAATTTAAAACAATGGAAACGGTTAACCTTCTAATATTTAGTTTTTATCAAATCAACAAAAACTTTTCAATCTTCCCCAATAAAATTTGGTCAAATTAATCAATAAAATTAATCAACAAAAAGACAAATGAATATATATACTTAGTAGTGTCAAGTGTGATTTGGTTAAAAGAAAATATAAATATATAAAAAACATAAATATGTTTTTTTATTTTTAATTGATTATATATGTATATATAACAAAAACATTATTTAACACTTTAAATTAATTTAAAAATTAATAGTTTACATTTATTAACACTTCAAATTGATTATATATATATATATATATATTCTTATATATAATTTAATAAATTAATAGTCAATGATTAAATTATTTAACAAAAAGATTTTAAATACAAAAATTAATAATTTAAATAGTGAAAAATTAGTTTATCATATTATAATATAATAAATTCATCAAATCATAGATTTCCTCAATTACATGTTAGAAAAATATCAAGCTATGTCAATATCAATTCAGGTCAACAACAGATCGAGTTCAAAACAAGTCGGTCAATTAACATGTCGGGTTCAAAACAGGACGGGTAAAATCGGATATCAGGTTAATTTAGTCGGGTAATATAGGTTATCTGTCAGGTTAGTCTCGGGTTCGGGTTCGTATCAGTCGGGTGCGGTGCAAGTCGAGTTTCGGGTCCAATATAACTGGTTCAATTCGGGTTCAGGTCGTTCTTGTTCGGATGGGGGTCGTGTTCGGTTACTACAGTAGTAGGTCCAATTCGGGTTCGGGTCAACAACAGTCAATTACAAATCGATTTCGGATCATCGCTTTTTTAGGTCAAACCAAATTCTGACTCAAGCATATTCCAGTTGAATTTTCGGGTCGAATCAGCTTTTTACATCCTAATTGCTTCTTAAACAGCGGAGGAACTCGAAGTCTAGGACACTGGCAGTGCAGACAGCAACAAACAACCACCATATATATTTATCTCATATCTGCTCTTACTCTGAGTCCTGATACCTACTGCAACTCCTTCTCCTTCATCAATGGCACCAATTGTGGCAAAGTGTCTTAAGGAAACTGATATCGAGAAACTATTGATCTTCCCGAGCAAGTCCCTCAACTATTTCACACCTTTAAGTAGAGACCAGCACATGGTGGATTTTCCGGTGAGAGACGAGTCCGGCCATGTTTGGAAGTTTCGGATTTACACTCGTAAGCAGAACAAGAAGAATCCGAAGCCAGTTCTTAGCAAGGGATGGCGAGAATTCGTCTGCAGCAAACAGCTTTGTATTGGCGATAGAGCTGAGTTTCACATGGAGAAAGAAGAAGCCGACAGTAGTGGTGAAAGCGGTTAAGATATTTGGTGCCGTTTCTGGCCATGAACCAATCCACTGCTAGCGCTAGGCAAAGCATCGTCTCTCCAACCAGCACGTATCTGTTAGGCTAATAATTCTTATTCTGGGAATAAAAAGCCAGATATGACTGCTAGAGTATCTTGCTTGTAATTTTCATTGTTTGTGTACGTGTGTACCTCTAAGCTATGGTAACTTTAGTATTACAGCTGTCATTATGTAATAGGTTTACCTCTTGGTATATAACTCATGTTTTGTGAATATCAGAAGTTATGGTTCTTACAATGAAATGAAAACTAAAGTTCTTCTATCTTTATTTCTCTTTGTTTTTCCTTATTACTCTAATATGGTGAAGATGCGATTGCTTTGAAGCCTTTATTTCGTTTCTTCTTCGATTTCCTTCAATCTATTTGTGTTTAGCGCCTTTTTCTACCCCTAGAGTTGTCGTTCTTTCTCCTTCGTTCATTCACTTCTTCGGTCACCATGCCTCCGTTTTCACATGGGTTTGTTTCATTTGTATATTGATTATTAGGTTATTTTGTTCACTTCTTTTACTGTCTTTATTGCTACGAATGAAGTAAACTCATCTTTTAAAATCCCCTTTCAAAAAAAAAAAACAAAACAGAGTTCGAAAGAATCGAAAAATTAAATCTTTATTCTATGTTTCTGCATGTTTATACTTCAAAAGGGCCTTTGAGTTTAGCCAAAGTTCTTCATGGGAAGATAATAAGAATTAAGTTTGATCCAGATTTGGTTTTATGGAACTCTTGAAGGAATGTTTATGAAAAATGTGGAACTTTGGATATGCTTGTAAAGTGCTTGATAGAATGCCTGAAGGAGATGCGTTTTTTCTTTTGTTCTATTTTCTGGTTTAGTTAAAGAAGGTGTACTTTGTGTCATCTGATGGATGAAGTGTTTTTTTATCTTTATCTTGCACACGAGGTGTTCAATATTCCACTATGAAGTTTGCTTTTGTGGGCTGCTACTATCAGATATTTAATTGAACTGCAGTTGATGGCTCACTTTCTTCTTTTTGAGCTAGTGCATTTACTGTCCTTGCTGGTTTGTGCATCAACTGATCTTTGTCATGATTTTCAAATCTGATTATTGCTGTAGATTTTGGTTTTGGGCTGATTGATTGTTGCTGTCCATTTTCTACCGGTGTTCATCCTCTGTTTGATTCTTGGTAGTTACTGTGATCACATTTAGAATGGTGATGTTATGTTCATGCAGCAACTCAAAAGTTATGTTGAAAATTCTTCATCTCATGTTTAACTCCTTCAACATAATACATATGAAACTAATAGCTTAACAGCCTAGTGTTCATGAAGGAAAAGAAAAATCTGGGGTGAGTAATGAGTTTAACAGCCCTGCTCTCTATTAACTAGAAAAGAGGGTGTTTTTATTGCTCAAGATGACCTTCAGATGCACCCAGAAGCTAAAAGCCTAACAACCTTGCTTCCACTGGAAAAGAAAGATGAAGAATGAAGAAGTCAAACAGTTGAATGAAGAAGTAAAAAAATGGAAGATGAAGGAAGAAAGTTTGAATTTTGTTCGAGAACCAATACATTAACTGGTCAGCTCATTGTGTTTGCATTCAACGAGCATTCTTATTTGACCAACTCACTAATCTCAAGTTGATTTTCATGGAAATTTAGAATATTGAAGAAGCATGGTGAATATTAGAATATGCCTCCAAACTATGGTAACTTTAGTATTATAGTTGTCATTATATAATAGGTTTACCTCTTGATATATAACTCATGTTTTGTAAATATCAGAAGTTAGGGTTCTTACAATAAAATGAAAACTAAAGTTCTTCTATCTTTATTTCTCTTTGTTTTTCCTTATTAATCTAACAGTGCTGTGCGTTTAAAAACAGAAAATTGTAAAATAACTTGTTTAGTTTTTGGTTGGATAGATGCTGTATGCATTGCTTCATGCCTGGGCTCAAGCCCTTTTGTTATTTCTTCACCTGGTTGGAACATACAGTTTGAACGCAAAATGGGTACAGTTGTATCACCACCGTCTGATGATTTGAAATGTTTCTCTCCGGTATTTATTATCCCCCTCCCCCTCCTGAACTGTTATTAGCGGGTTTGCAATGTGAAGATGGGATGAAATTGAGAGTTTATGTTTTCAGCAAGGTTATGGAAACTCGTACAATTATTTAATTTGGTTTCAACTTCCGGGACATGGTTTTAGTATATGCTATGTGTGTAGTATTCTTTTGACAAAGGGTTAATTATCCCATTCATACATGAAGTATACCAAATTCTTAGTTTTATACTTAGTGTTTTAAAATTTTTAGTTTCATACATGATGTTTTCTGCCGTTAACAGCTTCACCCACTTCCGTCACGAAAAGTGACATAGAACCCTGTGACCACTAACACAATGACACGAGGCACTTTAAAATATATATATATTTTAATTTTTTAAAAAATAAAACCCATTTCTCCCTATTTTCTACGCGTCATTTTGTTAATGGTCACAAGGTTCCACGTCACCTTCCGTTACGGAAGTGGGTGAACTTGTTAACGGCAGAAAACACCATGTATGAAACCGAGAATTTTAAAACATTATGTATGAAATTGAGAATCTGGTATACTTCATGTATGAATGGGGTAACTAACCCTTTGACAATTAAATCCAGTTAGTTTTATTGAATAGAGAAAAAATTTCTTAAAATTACAAAAAACAAACATAATAATAATAATTATAGTCTAATTGGGATATTTTCCCTAAAGCTATCATAATGCACAAACTAACCACTTAAAAATAAAATAAAAATGTCAATTGAGCTTAGCTCTATTCCAATCGTCGATGATACAACTCACAGGAGGATGTGAGATCAAGCATGCTTAAGCCCTCGATATCCTCATATTTATAGGTGGATAAGACTTTGGGTGGTATAGACATTGTACCAATTGAATGTTCAAAAAAATAAATAAAATAGGACCAACCACAGAAATAGTTAAAAAATCAATCAAACAACCCGAAAAAATAATATATACAAACAAACACTATTATCGATGATGAATGATAAACGTCATCAACACGATAATAAAAATGCATTTAATAATGATGTGTAGACAAAAAGCATATATCATTTTCATACGAGGAAGAGAGACTAACTAAATAAAATAAAATGAAACATCAACCATTTATTTATGATAATTTTTTGATATACAGACTGTGCACAACCTGTCTATTTTAAGCTTAAATTCTAAAATTTAAAATTTTAAAATTTAAACTCTAACACACCTGTAGACTTGTGAAAAATAAATTTTACACAACCTATATATCAAAATATTTTCCATATATATCAATACTTTTGTATGATATAATTCAGGTATAAAGTTAAAAAATGCCCCCAACGTTTGACTGAATAGTCACTTTGACCCCTATTCTTTTTTTGGAGCAATTCAACCCTCAACATTTCATTTTGGGTCAAAATGACCTCTCCGATGATAAAAAATGTCAGTCAACTGATGATAAATGGCTTGAAATGATGTGACAAAGATATATGGCAGTGCACGCTGACATGACAGTATCATATAGATAAATGTGTTAAACTTGAAAAATATTATATCAGTCAAAAAATAATTTTATAAAATTATATAAAATATAAAATAAATTTTTTTTGCTAACTTATCATTCTGTCAAGTCATTTCAAACTGTTTACCGTTAGTTTTCTTGCAATTTTCAACTGCAGAGGGGCCATTTTGACCTAAAATGAAAGCATTGAAGGTTGAATTGCTCTAAAAAAAGAATAGGGGCCAAAGTGACTATTCATTCAAACGTTGGGAGTATTTTTTGACTTTATGCCTATAATTCATGTACAACATTAGATTTTTTCTTTTAACCATAGTGTTTCAACACTCTTTTCCTGGGTATCCGATCCCAACAACCAATGACTCAACCAGTCAAATGCTTACCCGACATACATGCAACGTGATCCCAAGGATCTCCCTAATGTTTGTATTCATTAACTCGTCATTTATTTGACATTATCGAGTTGTTAACATATTATGGAGGAGTGCATAATTATTTCGGTCTGGTGGACCGGAATAGAGGATTCGAGTCAGTTTTTGGGTTATTTTGAAATAAATATTTTTGTTTAAGATAAAATATGAAAAAATATCCTAAAATAATTATTTAATATGTAGATAATTTTGGTAAAATCAATTTTATAAAAAGAAGTTTCAAAAAGTGACATTTTGGGACAATGACCAAAATGTAAAGTTTTAAAACTATTTTTAGTGATTGTTTTGTAAAATGGTCAAAACTTGGAATCTTTAAGGAGCTATTTGGCCAAAGTCTAATATCAGACTTTTCACCTTAATTGGCTATTTTAAAAAGGTTTTAGAGGGGCATAAAAAGTTTGGAGAATTAATTTTATAATTAATTCCTAAAAATAATTTTACTTAACTAACTTTTCTCTAAAAGATTTTCTCTCAAATTCTTTCCAGCCAAACACTCTTTTCTACTTCAATTTTCTCAGATAACTACTTGATATCAACATTCTTTTATTTTCAAATGAGTTTCCTATGATTTCCTATCAAAACCTTATTGCTTTAATCTTGTTTTCTCATGTAAATCCATTCAATTAAGGGGAAAGCCAAGGTTAGAGGCGAACTTCGTTCTTTTCTTCTAATATAAGGTTTTTTACTAAAATTTCCAAGTTATTGATCCTTTATAAATGTTTTCTAATGAGTTTTAATAATTTAATTTTGGAAAATTGGTTAAATCAAGGTTTAATTGATGAGATTGGTTGATTTTCGTATTGAATCTGTTTTGCTATGTTCTTGATTAGATTAGAACATGATTTTGATGTTTTATAATGTTAATAAGTTGATTTTAGCATTAGAATCCCGAAACTAGATAAATCTCTAATTTTCTAGGTTTTTAGTTATGAGTTTTTGAGGACTTGTAGATGTTTAATGAAGGATGATGTAAATGTTTTTTTGGGTGTTAATTAATGTTAATTGATGGATTAAACCATTAGGTTTTGGATGGGTTAAGTTTGGAAGGTGTTTGATGTTGTTTTCGGTTGTTGTGGAGGGAAAATTGGTTAGGATTTGATGAGGATTTGTTTGAATTGATGTTGCTAGGCTGTTGAATGCATTTTTGATGCATTGAATCCTTTTTTTTGTGTGGTTAAAGCAGGAGGGGTTGATCCTCAAGCTTGAAGTGAGGTTTCAGAAGCCTTGGAGGCTTATATTCGCATCGGCGATCAAGGTTTTGCGTAGTCGGTGAGTGAGAACGTGTTTAGAGCTTTTCAAAGGTTTGAAAGTTGTGTTTGGGAGTTCAGATTAAGCTTGACACCCTAGTCTAAGCTCGGAAGTAAGTAAATGATGATTTCTTCCTCGATTTCAGTTTGGCAATTGGTTTTGATGCATTTGTTTTGCTGATTTGAGCATGATTTAATGCTGGAAAATGGTTATAAAATGATGATAATGCATTTGGAAGTAATGCATGTTTCGATAATATTTTTGGAACATTGGTTAATGCATGGTTGAATACATTAGGTAAATGGTTTTGATTGATGCATACAAAAATGTGAGTTAATGGTAATGAAACGAATTATATTGGAAATTGATGTGGTTTAAATGTTATCGGATATAGTTGGCCAGCCATAGGATTGATAGTGCACTATAAAAAGTTGCCTTGGATGTTGAGGGGTTTATGTGTATCGAAAACTCCATCCAAGTACCCCTAGCGGTAGAGGGTTATATGGTACAGAAGACTCCCGATAGTGGATTATAGATCTAGCCAATGAGTGGTGCTGAGGGGTTTATGTGTACCGAAAACCCCACCACGGGTACAACAACGGTAGAGGGGTTTATGTGTACCGAAAACTCCCGTTGGTAGACTTTGGGTAATTTCGGTTGAGATTGTATAAAGTGTTGAGAGGACACTTTTTGAATTCGTGTATCCGATGTATTATTTTGTAAAGTGGAACTTGGTTGATGATCACTTGTAAGCCAATATAATTGATGATGTATCATGTTGATGGATTATGTTGTATAATGTTGATTTATACATGTTGTTACTCTTTAAGCCTTGCATTTAGTAGTTATGCATTGGAAAACTTAAATTGAGTGTAGCAAATGGGATTTTGCTGTTGGATCCATGATACATGTTGCATATGGTTTAAAATTCATGTTTTGAAAATGTTAAGTGCATGGTTTTACAAGGCATGATGATGTTTTGAGAGTTGATTTTCAAGTGGCTTTCAAAGTGGACTATTAAATGGTTTTAAATGCATTGATCGTGGTTTATTTTAGAGCACTCCTCACTAAGCCTAGTGTGCTTACGCTCTCCTTTTCCATCAATGTAGAGAATTAAAGGGTTGGAGGCAGCAAGTAAGCAAGGATGATTCCAAGGACTTGACCTTTGAAAGTATGGTTTCAATTTGGACATGTAGTAATAAAGGCAATGTGGTTAATTTTCATTTGAGAGGGTTGTTTTGTTAAACTCCCTATTTGTGCAAGTTTTAAATGTTGATTTGGACTTGTTTGAGGTTTAATATGCTTGTGAATGGTTTAGAACTATGCTTTGAATGTTGAATATGAAGCATGCCTATAGATGTTGTGGAGGATCTGATCATGCTTGTTTGAGTAGTTTAAATTGCTTGAATAATTGTGATAAGTATGCCTTTGATGATTTATGATGTTTAGGTAAGGTTTTGTATTGATTAGAGTGAGCCAAAGTGTCATATGTTGGACCTAGAGGGCATTACAGGCCTTCGCGTATCGGTACGAGTCTCTTAGTTTCGGTACTCAAGGTCTTAGAGGGCTCAGATCATCAAAAATTAACAAAGGGTATCGGTATGCTTAGCCACTGTATCGGTACGCCTAGAGGAAAATTTACACTGGTGTCGGTATAGGGCTTCAATACCGGTACGCCCTTTAGCTACTTGAGTCTGGTTTTCAAAAATAATCACTAAGGGATCGGTACAAGGACGAACTATATAGGTACGGGTTTGCTTGACACACCGTATTAATACGGGACTTGCTGTATCGATATACAGATTTGTTAAATTAGTTGAACCTTATCGATATGGCTATGTCCGTATTGGCATGCAGTGTATCTTTTTAGGTTTTTGTCTGATGAAGATTGAAATTTCGCAGTTTGGTCCCTGAATGTTATGTATGCAATTAAATGAGTTCGGATGATTGTTTAAAGCTGGAAATTGACACGCAAGCATGAAATTGGATTAATTTAGTATTGGTAACTTTTATTTTAATTAAGTTCTTGTAGTTTGTGGAAATTACATTTTGGCCCCCAAAGTGCATGTTTAAGCAATTAAACCCCACTTTGCAAACTGATCGCGATGTAACGTATCTGTTGATGCATGTTCACCTTAGGATTCTAAATCAATACATTTAGCTAAGATAAAAAGAAAAAAATTGTCTCAGTTTTGGTTAATAGTTCAAGTTTGCTTCGGTAAACCTAATATAGTCCTTTTAGTTCGATTTCGGTTAGACCGTGTTAAGGGGGTTACATTTGTTGGTATCAGAGCTAGGTTTACGAAAAGTTGGATGTCGTTGGTGTATTTTTTTGAGTGTTTATGAAAAATTGGGATGTTGTTGATTATTGTTCATTGATGTTTGCTATGCACGGTGATTGTTTATATGTATGGTGTTTGATATATGTCATTTTAGGGTATTTTTGGGGACACATTGCCTTATTACTATGGTTATAAAATGATTTTGGTTTGGAATGGAAGTCATGGATTTTTGCTTGAAGCTGGCTTGATTGTTTTTTTTGTGTAATTATCATGCCTTAGATACATTTTTATATGATGCCACCGAGGAGAGAATTAAGATCGAGCGCGAGTGCTACTGCCGGAGGACAAAGAGTTGAGGGTGAGACCGTGCATCCTAAGGGGTTGCCACCGCTTTCGCCTAATCCACCTGAGGGAGTGGAGCAAGTACCACTTGGTCTGGCGTATGATGGTGTGATGCCTTTGGTACAGTTGATGACTGGAATGTTTCAGGCCGTGATGGTTGGAGTACATATACTTGTACCAACACCGACTTCTGCTATTAATCTGGAATTTCTATTAGAGCATCTACACAATCTTAGAGGAGTTAAGTTTAGAGGGTTGACACCTAAGGTATCTGAGGAGTGGTTTGCCAGTACAGATCAGATTTTGGATCAGATAGGGTGTAATGATACCCGCAAGATGGGGTGTGAGGTGTCATTGTTATAGGGTGATGCACATAGTTGGTAGACTACCGTGATCAAGGGCATAGAACCCAATGGTGTGACATGGGAGTTATTTCAAGTTGCCTTAAGCAAGAAGTATCTGGAAGTTAGATACTTTGATGAGAAGAAACGTGAGTTCATGGCTTTGGTTCAGGGCAGTATGACGGTATCTCAGTATGAGGTACAATTTGTGAGGCTGACTCAATATGTGCCTGAGTTGGTGCCGGATGAGAGGCATCGCTGTGACTGATTCCGTTATGGATTGGTACAGGATGTTAAGACATGCATGTTAGCCACTGACTATACGAATTTTGATGTACTGGTTACATGGACGAAGGACATTGAGCAGAGCCTAGGTTTATCTTTTCGTTTGGGAGGTTTTGGCTTTGGGAAGAGAGCTGCGGATTTTGGTTCTAGTGGTAGTCACTCTAAGATACACCATAATAGGAGGTATCGCCCTGAGCAGAGACGGGGTAGAGGTAATGTTGGGCTTGGGTCGTAGGGCTAGAGTACCCAGGTTAGAGCATTACATAATGCCTGTTGGGTACGTGGATTGCGAGATCACATGAGGCGAGACTGTCTATGTTTTTCCAGGGAGGGACATTCTCCATCGACTGTTTTTGATAATTCTTGCTAGAGTTGTGGTTCTGAGGATCATATGAGACGTGATTGGCCATTGTTGGCTAGAAGTAGGCAGACACCTGTTGTTACACCACATAGAGGCCGTGGGCGTAGTCGAGGTAATTTACAGCAAAGAAAAAAAGACAGAGGACTGTTGCGCATACAGTGGTAGTTCAACCTGAGGGTAGTGGACCCGTGATGATTTATGCTCATCGCGAGAGGAGGAATAACACCGATGTGATAGCAGGCACTTTTACCTTGTAGTCTAAGTTATTACTTTCCCTAATAGATTCTGGTTCTACACATTCATATATTTTGCATGAGTATGCGTATTTTGTAACCCCCTCGACCCGGCCTAGTCGCAAGACCTAACCGAGCGAGCTACATTAGGTTTACCGAATTAAACCATAAAGAAAGAACCCGAACCGCAACCATTTTTTTCTTTTATTTTTTCTAAATGCAAAATCATTAACTTATATGTTCATACTATCATCAGGTGAAAACTCGACTCAATCAGACATCGATTTGACATCCAATTGGCTCAATTACAAATTAGGGACCAAATTGCAATTTGACCAAACTATAGGGACTTAATACATTCTTAAGTTACCAACCTTTAATTAAGTAGGTTTCATTTTCTCATGTCAAAAATCAGCTCGATTTGATCATCCAAACTCATTCAATTGCATTCACAACATTCAGGGACCAAAACGTAAGAAAACAAAACTCTATTTCTATGACATTAACTGAATTAATAGACATCTGTAGCGATACGCGTGCCACTGTACCGATACGGTGCCCAAATTAAGCATGTACTGTTTCGTAACACAACAACCCATTTTGATATGCTTAGCTGGCAGCTCGAAAGTGTTTAACAACCGTACCGATACAGTATAGTAGTATTTCGGTACGCTTAACCGGCAGATCAAAAATGTTTGTTAACCGCACCGATACGGTATGGTAGTGTTTTGGTATGCGGGATTTGTCTCAAAAAGAAGGCTTCAATAAGGAAAATATGTACCGATACACCGAATCCCTTATCGAAACACCCTGCTTAATCTTGCCTAACCGTACCGATATACCAAAGCCCGTATCAAAACACTATGTTTGATTTTGTCTAGCCGTACCGATACGGTCCTCTGCGTATCGATACGCCTGGGCCTGTAATGTCAAATTTAGCTGGTTTAACAAGCTCATAGCCTATCCAAAACACCCTACTATGCTTCTGACATAAATCCAACAATCTCAGAATACACTTCACAGCATAACATCACTGACTCAACATCAATTCATGGCATTTTACATCAAACGTAAATCTATAGGCATGCATCCTAGGAACCATTCAAGCAAACAATAAAACTCCAAACCGTAAAGGCCATTTACAACTTTAGAACAATCAAACAAACTTCCTCAAAACAAGGAGTTTATCAAAACATCTCCTAAAACTGAAATGAGTACCACATTGCCTTTATTACTTATTGTTTAACTCAAACATACTTTGGTAAACAAGTCTTGCTAGGATCCCTTACTCCTTGTTGCCTCCAACGCTCTCAATTCTCTGCATTAATGGACAAAAAGTGCTTAAGCACACAAGGCTTAGTAAGGAGCGCTCACAACAAAACATCATCAATGCATTTAAAAATCATTTCTCATCCTTACATTGAAACTTACTTCAAACAACCATTAAAAATTATCTTGCTTTTAAAACCATGCACTTAACATCTTTAAAACCAGCATATTGACCATAAGCAACATGTATCATTAACCAACAGCAAGACCCATTGCTCAACCTCAATTTAAGCCCTCTTATGCATAACTACCATATGCAAAGCTTAAAGAGTAAACATGTATAAATCACATTATACAACATAAACCTTCCAATGATACATTAACAATTATATTGGCTTACAAGTGATCATTAAACAAGTCCATTAACAAAAGAGTTCATCGGATACACGGATTCAACAAGTGTCATCCAACACTTCAAGCCATTTCAACCTGAATAGCGATATAATAACAATCGCGACACATTACCAACCGGGTACACCTTTCAACCCACGGGGACACCAACCCCAATCATCGTTTATACGCTTAATCTACTAACAAGAGTCTACGATATTGATTAACCCCTCTACCGTTAGGGTACTCGGATGGAGTTTTCGGTACAAGGATCTAAACAACTCAACATCCAAGGCGACTTATTATAGTGCACTCAATCCTATGGCCGGCCAACTATATCCGATAAAATTTTAAAACCACATCACTTGTCAATATAATTAACCATTTAACATTTACCTCACTGTTTTTAACAAGCATTAACCAAACCATTTTCCAAAGCAACAACCATGCTTTAAATCTCAAGTATAAACCATATACTTACAAGGACCACTTACCATGTGCATCCTTCAGCATTTCATGCTTAAAAATAGTATATTAAATACTTTAAATCATGCTTAAACAGTAGGTAACATGCAAATCAAAACAAGTGCATAAAACTATTTAACACTAGCACAATCGAGAGAGGAAATCCATTTTTACTTACTTCCGAGTTTAAACCAGCGTATCAAGCTAAGTTTAAACTCCCATAAACCACCTTTAAAACATTCCAATGCTGGAATCCACGTTCTCACTCACCGATACGCGAAGCCTTGATTTATCGATGAGAAATCAAGCGTCCGAAGCCTCCAATGCTACACCGTTTACTTCCAAAACAACCTTTCCTGTTTAAACCACATAACAATAGAGGATTATGGATCTCTATGCATTTACAACATTGCAACAACAGATCCTCACGGATTCTTGCATTCACCTCATAATTACCTAACCACAACAACCAAAAACTTCAACAAAACCTTTCCAAACATAACCCAGCCACAACCTAACAATCTAACACCACTTTTATAATCAATTAACATCTAGAAACAGAATCAAATCAACCTAACACCTTTTGCAACCTCGCAACCACCATACCACCTCAAAAACACAAATCTAGCAACCTAATCAATTAAAGATTTAAGAGTTTCGAGATTCCATTGATAAAATCGACTTAACAACATCATTACACATCCAAAATATGTTCAAAAACAATTCATAACACTAGAAATCAGATTCAATTCGAATATTTCATCATTTCATCAATTTTACCCAATTAAATCTATATAAAAACATAAAATCAGATTATAAACCATAAATCAAGGATCAAATACTTGAGAATATCAATAAAGAACCATACAATAGAGGAGATCACGGACCTTACCCCTATTATGTGATTTTTCCCTCAATTGACTTGTTTAAAGCTAGAAAACACAAGATTTCAATAAGATTTTGGTAAAACAATGATAAAGAAACAATTACAAATCAAGAAATCAAGAATATAGGTCTCTCACCTCTGGAATTTGTTGAAAGAAAAAGTGTTTCGCAGAAAAGAAGTGGAGAGAAAAGTTGAGAGAAAAGTTACATGAAATTGGTTTAAAAGAAATAACTAACTTAATATCCAAAATCATATTTAATTAGCTTTTAAAACACATGTTAAAATGATTTAATTGAAGGGAGAAATCATCAGAAAAATCTTGGTAAAATAGCTCCTTAAGGATTCTAAGAATTTGACCCTTTTCATTTTAGTCACCATTAAAAATAGTTTTCAAAATTTACATTTTGGTCACTAACCAAAATGTCACATTTCCAAATTCCATTTTCTAAAATTGATTCCACCAAAAATCAATATATATTAAAAGATGATTTTAACTTTTTTTCCACATTTTTATCTTACCAAAAATATACGGTCCAAAATCCGACTCGAATCTTAAACCCGATCCACCGAACTGTCTAATAAACCTCAAAACTGCTAGGCCTAAAACCGGGGCATCACAACTCTCCCCACTTAAGAAATTTCATCCTCAAAATTTACCTAGAGGAAACAAATGTGGAAATTGCTCCAGCATCTCCGACTTGCGTTCCCACGTGGCCTCCTCAACACTACGTTGCCTTCACAACACCTTCACAAGCTCAATTGTCTTTCCACGCAAAACCTTGTTGCTGGTATGAAGAACCTCTACTGGTTCTTCATCATAAGATAGGTCCGGCCTTAACTTAATATCTTCCACCGGCATAACATGCGAGGGATCCGACCGATACCTCTGCAACATCAAAACATGAAACACATCATGAATCCTCTCCAACTTAGGAGGTAACCTCAAACGGTAAGCAACAGGACCCAGATGCTCAACAATCTCGTATGGTCTAATAAACCTCAGGCTAAGCTTCCCTTTTCGCCCAAAACGCATCACCTTCTTCTAAGGCGATACCTTCAAAAACACTCCGTCACCAACAACATACTCTATATCCCTACGCATCAAATCGGCATAGGATTTCTGATGATCTGAAGCCACTTTCAAATGCTCACATATCAATTTTACTTTCTTATTAGTGCCCTTTAATACATCGGGCAAGGAAATATGCTTCTTCCCTACCTCAGCCCAACACACGGGCGTACGACACCTCCTTCCATACAACGCCTCAAACGGTGCCATCTGTATGCTAGTTTGATAACTGTTATTACAAGAAAACTCTACCAACGGTAGTTGCTTCTCCCACGTTCCCTAGAACTCAATAATACAACATCTTAACATATCCTCAAGAACCTGAATTACGTGCTCTGACTGACCATCTGACTAAAGATGATACGAAGTTCTAAAATTCAGTCTTGTTCCCAGAGCACGATGCAGGCACATCCAAAATTTTGCCGTGAAACGCAGATCTCTATCTAAAACTATTGATTTAGGCACTCCATGCAAACGCACAACCTTAGAGATATACAGTTCAACCAACCAATCCAACGTATATGTCGTATGCACATGCACAAAATGCGCACACTTCGTAAACCTATCGACAATCACCCAAATGAAATCCTTCTTGGTTGGTGTCAAAGGCAAACCAGACACAAAATCCATGGTGATCCTTTCCCACTTCCATTCTGGTATCCTCAACGATTGCAACAACCCAGAAGGAAACTGATGCTCAGCCTTTACCCGTTGACAAACCATGCATCGACTAACAAAATCAGGCACATCTTTCTTTAGCCCTACCCAATAGTACTCTTCCTTCAGCCCACGATACATCTTAGTACTACCATGATGCATAGTGAAAGGGCTAGCATGCACTTCGGTCAGAATAGTACACCTCAACTCATCATCTTCATGCACCACAATACGACCTTTAAAGCACAACACCCCATCATCATTGAAATGAAAATTCGTAGGATTCCCATCCAAGATATCCTTCATATGTGGCACCAAACCCTCATCATACAGTTGCCTCTCCTTGATCAACTGCGACAAGGACGGTTTCACCTACAACTCCACTAACAACCCTCCATCACCCGTCACACTCAATTAAGCAAACATAGCTCTCAACTCCACCGCAGCCTTCCTACTCAAAGCATCTGCCACCATGTTAGCTTTTCTCGGATGATATTCAATGGTCAGATCATAATCCTTAAGCAACTCAAGCCACCTCTGTTGCCTAAGATTCAGCTCCTTATGGGACATCAAATATTTCAAGCTCTTATGATCCGTATAAACCACACACTTCTCGCCATAAACGTAATGCCTCCAGATTTTCAAGGCAAACACAACTGCAGAAAGCTCAAGATCACGAGTAAGGTAATTACGCTCATGCACCTTCAATTGCCTAGATGCATATGCAACTACCTTGCCTTCTTGCATCAACACGCAACCAAGCCCAACATATGACACATCACTATAGACAACGAACTCATTTCCCGATTCAAGTTGAACCAAGACTGAAGCTCGCGTTAAAGCCTCCTTCAACTTCTCAAACGTTCGCTGCCTATCCTCTATCCACTCAAAACGAACATTCTTCTGCAACAACCTGGTTAATAGAGCAGCCAAACTGGAGAACCCTTCCACAAACCTACAGTAATAACCAGCCAAACCAAGAAAACTTTAGACTTCTGTTACCGACTTATGCACCTTCCAACTCATCACAGCCTCAACCTTATGCGGATCAACACGAATTCCCTTGACCGATACAACATGCCCAAGGAAAACAACCTTCCTAAGCCAAAACTCACACTTTCTTAACTTAGCATACAACTTATTCGCCAACAACGTCTAAAGCACAGTCCGCAAATGTCTATCATGATCCTCCTCGGTACGAGAGTACACCAAGATATCATCAATAAACACCACCACAAACTGATCCGAAAACTCATGGAACACACGATTTATCATGTCCATGAAAGAAGCTAGTGTGTTGGTTAAACCAAACGGCATAACAAGATACTCATAATGCCTGTACCTCGTACGAAAAGCTATCTTGGGTACATCCACATCCTTTACCTTCAACTGATAGTACCCAGACCTCAAATCTATCTTAGAAAACACCGAGGCACCCCTGAACTGATCAAATAGATCACCTATCTGCGGCAACGGATACCTATTCTTTATCGTCAACTTGTTCAACTACCGATAATCTATATACATCTGCACGTACCATTATTCTTCTTCACAAACAACACCGGTGCACCACACGGTGAAGTACTTGGTCTAATGAACCCACGATCAAGCAACTTCTGCAATTACGTTTTCAACTCTTTTAATGCCAAACTCTACCTTACAGTTAGGTGGCAGCCTCGACAATTCTTCAAAAAAATACCTAGAAACTCACATACGGTACGAATATCCTGCACCCTCAACTCCTTTGAACCATGATTCATAACGTAGGCCAAGAAAGCATGACATCCAGAATCTAACTTCTGACTTACTTCTAAAGTCGAAATAGCATTAGACAAGAACTTGGCATTCTCGCCAACCACCACCACTTCGAAATAATCCGACATCCTCAAGAATATCTGCTTGGTCTCAAAATTCGCCGCGACTCGATGTTCGGTCAACCAATCTATGCCCAAAATAATATCAAAGCCATGGAATGGCAACTCTATCAGATCCACAACAAAAATATGGCCTTGAACCATCAACGAGCACCTACGATACAACTTCCTAACTACAATTGTCTCCCTAAGCGAACTGGTCACTCTAACACCCACATTTAGAATTTCAACAGGTATATCAAGCAACTGGGCATGCTCACACAAGATGTATGAATGGTAGAACTAGAATCAACCAATGAATACAACGGCAAGGACTGTAAAGAGAAAGTACCTGCAATCACATCGGTGTCATTGCGACCCTCGCGGTGCGTATACACCCTAGCTGGTCCACCTCTCTCAGGTTGGATAGCAATGGTATGAGCCACAGTCCTCTGCCCACCTTCTCGACGCTAAAACGACCCACGACCATGACTACGACCTTGCTGTGGAGCAACAACATATACAACACCCTGCCACCATGAGCCAACAACGGACAATCACGCCTCTGATGATCACCAGACCCACAACTATAACAAGCATTAGCTACAACAGGCGCATGTGCTTGACCCTCCTTGGCCAGACGTAGACAATCTCGCCTCAAATGATCTCGGGATCTACAAACCCAACAAGTGTTAATCGGTGCTCTAACCTGGGCACCGTGCCCCTGGACCCCATGTCCCACAACACCTCCGCCATGCCTCAGCTCCAGGTGAAACCTCCTGTCACGGTGTCTCTTAGCCTAACACCGCTAGACCCAGAATCAGCAACTCTCTTACCCGAGCTAAACCTTCGTGACCTAGAAGCCAAACCAAGATTCTGCTCCACATCCTTGGCCCGTGAAACCAACACATCAAAATTAGTGTAATCAGCGGCAAGCATGTATGTCTTAACCTCCTGCATGAGCCCGTAGTAGAAACGATCACATCGCTAGCGCCCATCAGGAACTAACTCATGCGCGTACTGACTCAGCCTCACAAACTGTACCTCATACTCTGCCATAGACATACTGCCCTGCACCAAATCCATGAACTCCTGCTTCCTATCATCCTGATATCGAACTCCCAAATACTTCTTTCAAAAAGCTCCACAAAAGAACTCCCAAGTCACATCCTCGGTCGTCATACCAGAAATCATGGTAATCCACCATGTATAAGAATCACCCTGTAATAGGGAAACAACATAACCCAGCTTACGGGTATCAGTACACCCCATCTGGCCCAGTATACTCTCAGTACTGGCCAACCAGCCCTCAAAAGCCTCAGGCGACAAACCTCGAAACTCAACTCTACCCAAACTGTGAAGTCGCTCAAGCGGCAAACCCTGCCCAACAACCGGTGGTGCCGGCACATGAACACCCACAACTGTTGCCTAAAAAGCACCGATCATGGCCTGAATCAGCGGTGCCATATCACCTATCCTTGGCCCAGCTGGCTCAAGTGGTACTTGCTCTACTCCATCAGGTGGAATAGGTGGAAGCGATGGCAACCCTTTAGGAGCTACAACATCTCCCTCAACATCCTGCCCAGTGGCAGCAACAATGGTACCTGACTGTAACTCTCTCCTCGGTCCCATCGTGCTAAAATATATCTAAAGCATGATAATCATTCAAATACAAAACAATTAGGCCAGCTTCAAGCAAGGATCCAAGACTTCTGTTTCAAAAATCAAAACTTCCCAGACTACAGTAATAAGGCAATGGGTTCCCTAATTTCCCCCCAACATGGCATAAAGCAATCACCATGCATATTATAATCACCGTACATATCAAACATCAATACCGATACGCGTGCCACTGTACCGATACACGTGCCCAAATGAAGCATGTACTGTTTTGAAACACAACAACCCATTTCGATACGCTTATCTGGTAGCTCGAAAGTGTTTAACAACCGCATTGATACAATATAGTAGTGTTTCGGTACGCTTAATCGATAGATAAAAAATGTTTGTTAACTGTACCGATACAATATGGTAGAGTTTCGGTACATAAGATTTGTCTAAAAAAGTAGATTCCAGTAAAGAAAATCTGTACCGATACACCCAATCCCGTATCGAAACACCTTGTTTAATCTTGACTAATCGTACTAATATACCAAAGCCCCGTACCGAAACAATATGCTTGATTTTGCCTAGCCGTACCGATACGGTCATCCACGTATCGATACTCATGGACCTGTAATGTCAAATTTAGCTGGTTTAACAAGTTCATAGCCTATCCAAAACACCCTACTATACTTCTAACATATACCCAACAATCTCAGAATATACTTCACAGCATAGCATCACAGACTCAACATCAATTCATGGCATTTTACATCAAACGTAAATCTATAGGCATGCAACCTAGGAACCATTCAAGAAAACCATAAAACTCCAAATCATCACCAAAACCAAACCGTAAAGACCATTTACAACTTTAGAACAATCAAACAAAATTTCTCAAAACAGGGAGTTTATCAAAACATCTCTAAAAACCAAAACGAGTACCCTATTGCCTTTATTACTTATTGTCTAACTCAAACATACTTTGGTAAACAAGTCTTGCTAGGATCCCTTGCTCCTTGCTGCCTCCAAAGCTCTCAATTCTCTGCATTTATGGACAAAAAGAGCATAAGCACATAAGGCTTTGTGAGAAGTGCTCACAACAAAACACCATCAATGCATTTAAAAATTATTTATCAACCTTACATTGAAACTTATTTCAAACAACCATTAAAACATTATCATGCCTTTAAAACCATGCACTTAACATCTTTAAAACCAACATATTGACCATAAGCAACATGTATCATTAACCAACAGCAAGACCCATTGCTCAACCTCAATTTAAGCCCTCTTATGCACAACTACCATATACAAAGCTTAAAGAGTAAACATGTATAAATCACATTATACAACATAAACCTTCCAATGATGCATTAACAATTATATTAGCTTAGAAGTGATCATTAAACAAGTCCATTAACAAAAGAGTTCATCGGATACACGGATTCAACAACTGTTCATCCAACACTTCAAGCCATCTCAACTAGAATAGTGATACAATAAAAATCGTGGTACATTACCAACCGAGTACACCTTTCAACCCATGAGGACACCAAAACCAATTATCGGTTAGACGCTTAATCTACTAATGAGAGTCTACGGTACTGTTTAACCCCTCTACCATTAGGGTACTCAGATGGAGTTTTCAGTACACGAATCTAAACCCCTCAACATCCAAGATGACTTATTATAGTGCACTCAATCCTATGGCCGACCAACTATATCTGATAATAATTTTAAAACCACATCACTTGCCAATATAACTAACCATTTAACATTTACCTCACTATTTTTAACAAGCATTAACCAAACCATTTTCCAAAGCAACAACCATGCTTTAAATCTCAAGTATAAACCATATACTTACAAGGACCACTTACCATGTGCATCCTTCAACATTTCATGCTTAAAAATAGTATATTAAATACTTTAAATCATGCTTAAACAGTAGGTAACATGCAAATAAAAAAAAGGCATAAAACCATTTAAACTAGCAGGACAGAGAGAGGAAATCCACTTTTACTTACTTCCAAGTTTAAACCAGCGTATCAAGCTAAGTTTAAACTCCCATAAACCACCTTTAAAACATTCCAATGCTGGAATCCACATTCTCACTCACCGATACGCGAAGCCTTGATTTGCTGACGCGAAATCAAGCGTTCGAAGCCTCCAATGCTACATCGTTTGCTTTCAAAACAACCTCCCATGTTTAAACACATAACAACAGAGGATTAATGCATCTCTATGCATTTACAACGTTGCAACAACAGATCCTCACAGATTCTTGCATTCACCTCACAATTACCCAACCACAACAACCGAAAACTTCAACAAAACCCTTCCAAACACAACCCAGCCACAACCTAACAATCTAACACCACATTTATCATCAATTAACATCTAGAAACATAATCAAATCAACCTAACACCTTCAGCAACCATGCAACCACCATAACACTTCAAAAACACAAATCTAGCAACTTAATCAATTAGAGATTCAAGAGTTTCAGGTTTCCATTGATAAAATTGACTTAAAAACATCATTACACATCCAAAATATGTTAAAAACAATTCATAACATTGAAAATCAGACTCAATTTGAATTTTTCATCATTTCATCAATTTTACCCAATTAAATCTATATAAAAACATAAAATCAAAATATAAACCATAAATCAAGGATCAAATACTTGGGAATATCAATAAAGAACCATGCAATAGAGGGGATCACGGACCTTACCCCTATTGTGTGATTTCTCCCTCAATTGACTTGTTTAAAGCTAGAAAACACAAGATTTCAATAAGATTTTGGTAAAACAATGATAAAGAAACAATTACAAATCAAGAAATCAAGAATATAGGTCTCTCATCTCTGGAATTTGTTGAAAGCAAAAGTGTTTGGCAGAAAAGAAGTGGAGAGAAAAGTTGAGAGAAAAGTTACATAAAATTGGTTTAAAAGAAATAACCAACTTAATATCCAAAATCCTTTTTAATTAGCTTTTAAAAGACATGTTAAAATGATTTAATTGAAGGGAGAAATCATCAGAAAAATCTTGGTAAAATAGCTCCTTAAGGATTCTAAGAATTTGACCTTTTTCATTTTAGTCACCATTAAAAATAGTTTTCAAAATTTACATTTTGGTCACTAACCAAAATGTCACATTTCCAAATTCCATTTTCTAAAATTGATTCCACCAAAAATCAATATATATTAAAATATGATTTTTAACTATTTTTCCACATTTTTATCTTACCAAAAAATATACGGTCCCGAATCTGAATCGAATCTCTAACCCAGTCCACCGAACCGTCTAATAAACCTCAAAAATGCTAGGCCCAAAACCAGGGCGTTACATATTTGCTTGATATACCGGTAGAAATGTTAAGTGTGGGTATGCAAGTAACAAGTTCTTTTGGAGAGATGGTTGTTACAAGGAGGTTGTATATGAGATATTCTTTGATGGTGCGAGGTCATGTATTTACGACTGATTTGATGGAGTTGTCGTTTCATGGTTTTGATGTGATCTTGGGTATGGATTGGTTGACTGACCATGGGGCTGTAGTTCACTTTATAACCAAGCTAGTTTCGTTAAGACTTGCTGATGATTATGAAGTGGTGGTTGTGGGTGAGAATGTTAAGTTCTTATCCAATATGGTTTCAGCTTTGGAAGCAAAGAAGTTGTTGAAGTGTGGGTGTCAAGCATATCTGGATTATGTTATGAACCCAAATGTGGAAGAACTGCGGACTAAGGATATCTGTACCGTTTGTGATTTTTTGGGGTATTTTCGGAGGAGTTGCCTAGGTTGCCACCAGATAGAGAGGTAGAGTTTTGTATTGAGACGTATGCTGATACGGCTTCGGTGTTGATTGCACTGTATCACATGGCACCAAAGGAGTTGAAGGAGTTAAAGATGCAACTTTAGGAGTTGTTGGCCCGTGGTTTCATCCGACCTAGTGTGTCACCGTAGGGTGCACCGATGTTGTTTGTGAAGAAGAATGATGGTACTTTGAGGATGTGCATTAATTATCAGTGTAACAACGGTACCGCTTGAGGTGGTGCTTAACACGTTTTTACAAAAATTGGTTTTTATTGGAGTCGCCACCAATCTTTTTAATTTAGGTGAGATTGGATCACCTTAAAACCTGATTATTTTAATAAAACTTGTTTTTTTATCATTTTTATTAAAATAATGTGTTTTGGTCTGCGAAACCAAAAAAATAGGTTCGGGAGTCAGTTACGAGTGGGGAAGGGTGAGCACCCCCACAACGCCCAAAATTGGTACCTAGTCGATTACTTAGCGTCTCAATGATAGAAATTAAGAATTCAAATTTAATTTAAAATTTTGATCCCTTAAAATATTTTAAAAAATATTTCTTTATACGAAAGAAATTTACTCCCCTAAGCTTGGGGCATAATTTTCGTTAGATTCTCGAATAAAGAGAATCTATTTTTAAAACTATAATTTATAATTAAAAATGATATTTTGTAATAGAGACTAACAGAAAGTAGCACCCTTTACGCTCGAGGTATGTTAAGTGTCGAAAAGTACTATTTTATTTACCTTTTTTATTCATAAATTTGCTAGACTTAGGCTCATATTAGTTGCATTATTAGCTATTCATGCATGTTTGCATTGTTTCCTTGGTGGACAAGCTTGATTTCATATTTTGCTTAATTTTGGGGAAAAAGATACTGCTTTGGTGTGTTTTTTGTGTGTGTGCAGAATCACTTGCCTAAACAAGGTTGGAACCAGTTGCCAGGGCAGTGCATGAAGAAGATGCCGATGCAGTTGCCAGGGTAATGCATGAAGGAGATGCCGAGCTAGTTGCCAGGGCAATTGTCGATAAGGGATACGATGATATGGCAGTCGAAATTGATGACTAGATAAGCCCAAGATGACGCGGAGCAAAGTTAAATCCCAAAGGAGTTTGATTTCCATGAAGAGGTCAAGGAGAAATTAAATTCCAAGAAGATAGGAGAATATCTAGAAGGAGTTTAAATATAATAAAGAATTATATTCTTTTAAAGTATTTAATTCCAACTTAACTTCCTCCTCAAGAAAGAATTTGACCTAGCCCTATAAATTGAGGACCAAGCCGTCAACTCCAAGGAGCAAAAAAGGAGAGATTTCGACAAGGAGAGAGCAAAGGGGAAGAGAATTCGACAAAGGCTTCAACCATTTTCATCTTTTTCTTTCTTGTTCAATTAGGTTTATGTTAGGAATTCTTTGTTTTGTGTTTCTTCGGAACTTAGCCATGAACTAAATCTATTTGGCTAAGGTTATTGTGTTTTGTGGTTGTGAGACACAATTGGATTTTTTTAGGTAATAAGAGTTTGCACTTTCAATTTAAGGTTTACTCATTCTTGGTTTCTATTCTTGTTTGCGAGTGAATTGGGAGAGGATCTCGTAACTTCATCTATTTATCTAATATCGGAAGAGTTAGATTCAAGAAACGAATGAGTGTGGTCTTTATTCAATCTATTGATGGTGAAGATTAATCCGGCTTAGGAATAAGTTAAGGATTTCAACGGCTAAGAGGAGCGCAAGATTGGTTGTTGTTCACCCTTGATTCACGTAGGGATGTATTATCAAGGCATGCACAATTAGCTAGAGTTTCGACTTAGGGATAAGAAGAAACCGTTGAAGAACGCTCCGCCAAACCTTGAAGTTGCTACCCAGCCACCCAAACAGTTGCCCAGGCAACCGTCGATTAGTTGCCAAGGCAACCCCGCTGCGCAAGTTGCCACGGCAACTGAGTTGCCCTTGCACTCTTTTACCAAGATGATCCAATTGGCTATCACTCCTCAACTCACGATAACCTGGCCTATTCTCTCTCATTTGATTACATCTTCTTTTACTTTATTGCTTTCTAGTTTAGTTGTTAGTTAAAACTCCTACAATCACCTACTTGTGTTTTTACTTTTTACAGTGCAAGAGATTGAATTCTTGAAGTGGCACCAATCCCTGTGGAGTCGATATCTTTTATATTATAAGTTGCGATGTGTACACTTGCACAATTGCGGAGCACTCAATACGCGCAACAAGGTACGTTTTTCACAATAACCCCTAATGAAGAAAATCGTTTTAAATTTTAAAATTCGATTAAAAGAATGAATGCGATATATATATGTATATAAAATTAGATATGCCATTTAAAAAAATCCATCAATATAAGCAAAGATATAATAAACAATTAATTAAAACTTGAAATAAAAGTGTATAATACATGGAAACTTATGAGATAAAAATAGAATATTAATATTTATGTATACATGTACATACTAAATATATAATGTGGTGGCATAATAACACATAATATATGGAAATAAAATAATAAAATATGGTAAAAATATTAAGTAAATGAGAAAAAGGAAATATTTGAAAGGAAAAAAATGTTAATTAGTGCGCATGTATATATATATATGGAAAATAACCTCTACTAATATATATATATATATATATATATATATATATATATATATGTGGTGTGTGAAACACATCTGCACAATATAATATACCTAATATATAGTAGTTACGTAAATATAGTATATGTTTATATATTTAATAAACTTTACATATATTTATACATGAAATATTATATTAACGAATTATATACATAATATTTATACATATATAATAGTGATAAAATAATAATAATGACATAACGTAATAACTAATTACTAATATAATATGATAAATAATATAATAATGATGATATAGCCATAAATAAGAAAACAGTGACAAAAATTAAATAAAATGAGAATTAAAGTGTAAAATTATAAGGATACAAAGGCGGGAGGACTAGAAGCACAATTTTCCCATTTCATAAAAAACAGATTCTCTATCCGGGTCGGATCTACGCGCGGATTACACCAGAGCAAAACGACGTCGTTTTGTTTTGGGAATAAATACCCATTTTTGCCCCCAAAATTCATTTTACATATGATAACTCAAAAAAACCAAATACTCTCATGCTCTCTCAAGACTCACTCTCTGCCCAACCGGTCGCTGCCCCTGAGTTCATCGTGGGCCGTCGTTTGTCAACGACGAAGAGCCATCGCGAACGATGTTCGAAGTTCATACCGGCGATGGGTTTGGTTCGGTTTCGGGTCCTAAACACGGTTTTAAAGTTAGTTTCTCCTAAATCACCCCTATTTTTCTCAGATCTTAATAAAACTGAAAGGTTTTTGGTTATATTTACCTTTTCTATTTTTTCACTTGGTTTTTACTTCGATCTCTTTTTTAGTTTGAAATCTTTCTTTTTCTATTTTTTTCTTTTTTCCCCGTTTCTCATCCCTTTCTTTGTTTTCGATTAACGCTTTATATAGGGCTCTTGGATTTGGGTGATTTGGATAGTGTTGCACTGGTGGAAGACAGTGGGTAATTGTTTGGGCAGTGTTACCTCCTCAAAAGTAATGATTTTCATGCCTATTTTACAATATCTTTGCTTGTCTTTAAGAATATTTAGCTGCATTTATTTGTTAATTACAAGCATTTGCATAAGGAGTTTAAAATTGGAGCCAGTGTGAAGGGTTGCTTGCTGGCAGTATTGCAAGCACGACAGAGCATATCAGCGCAGGAAGGAACGATGCCAAGTAGTTGTTGGCAGCGAAGGACCAAAAATTGTGGAAGCACCGGTTGGCAGAGAAGAGGTGTTGATTGCCCGGTCGAGTGGACAGTGAACCATTGATGATTTCAACCCTAGGATTCAAACGATGGATAAAATGATCATTCCTTATCCTTGAGCATTCAAATTCAAATTAAAGAATGAGAGAAATTTGGGTTTTACACCGGATTTCATGGCATTAGTCACCACGCATAAATGGGAACTGTTTTGCCAACAAAAGGGCAAAATCTTTCCCAACATTGTTCGAGAGTTCTACGCACATCTCACGACCAAGGCCAATACGTTCTTGATGATTAGAGGAAAATGCGTGCGGTTCAATGAAGGGTACATCAACACTATGTTTGAGTTAGATGATGAAGATGAGCATGCACAGTTTGTTGCCACCATGACCGTTGCCAAAAAAGAAGATGCTGACTGATTTATGTGAGCCGAGCTCTGAGTGGAGTGTGTCCTCAAAAGGGCTCCGAACGATCAAGTGGTTGGCACTGACATCACAACCGAGGGGGTGGAACTACTTCTTCAAGGAAAACTTAATCCCAACGACTCATAATGAGACCGTATAGGAGGAGAGGGTGGCACTATTGCATTCCATCATCACGGGCAGGAAGATTAATGTTGGTCGGATCATCATAGATGAAACGTACAAATGTGCTGGTAAGCCAACTGGTGGTTTATTCTTTTCGTTGTTAATTTCTAACATTTGTATGAAGCACGATGTGCGTAAGACCGATTTGGACAAAATCCAAGAAGTAAAAGGATCCACAATCACACAGGCTGTATGGAAGAACCTCACTGCCACCGATTCGAAGGAAAAAGGTACGGGAAAGGCTGCCATGCCAACACCAAAGCCAAAAGCAACAAAGGCTAAGTCTGAAGCTTCTATGCCAGTGGCAATGCTATGGACGTTGCCATCAGGGAAATCCTTGAAAGATTATCCCCAGACTCTATGCCAACCTTCCCAGATTTTCTTATAGAAATTGTTAAGTGTCTAAAAGTACTATTTTATTCACCCTTTTATTCATTTTATTGCTAGACTTGGGCTTATATTAGTTGCATTATTAGTCATTCATGCATGTTTGCATTGTTTCCTTGGTGGTCAAGCTTGATATCATATTTTGCTTAATTTTGTGGGAAAAGGGTGTTGCGATAGTTGTTTTTGTGTGTGTGCAGAATCACTTGCCTAAACAAGGCTGGAAACCAGTTGCCAGGGCAGTGCATGAAGGAGATGCCGAGCTAGTTGCCAGGGCAATTGTCGACAAGGGATAAGATGATAAGTTAAATCCCAAAGGAGTTTGATTTCCATGAAGAGGTCAAAGAGAAATTAAATCCCAAGAAGATAGTAGAAGATCTAGAAGGAATGTAAATATAATAAAGAATTATATTCTTTTAAAATATTTAATTCCAACTTAACTTCTTCCTCAAGAGAGACTTTGACCTAGCCATCTCCTATTTAAAGGAGACCAAGTCGTCAACTCCAAGAGAGCAAATGGGAGAGATTTCGACAAGGGCTTTCAACCATTCTTCATCATTTTCTTTCTTGTTCGATTAGGTTTATGTTAGGGATTCTTTGTTTTGTGTTTCTTTGGAGCCTAGCCATGAACTAAATCTATTTGGCTAAGGTTATTGTGTTTTATGGTTGTGAGAAACAATTGGATTTTGTTTAGGTAATAAGAGTTTGCACTTTCAATTTAAGGTTTAGTCATTCTTGGTTTTTATTCTTGTTAGTGAGTGAATTGGGAGAGGATCTCATAACTTCATCTATTTATCGAATATCGGGAGAGTTAGATTCAAGAAACGAATGAGTGTGGCCTTTATTCAATCTATTGATGGTGAAGATTAATCCGGCTTAGGAATAAGTTAAGGATTTCAACGGCTAAGAGGAGCGTAAGATTGGTTGATGTTCACCCTTGATTCAAGCAGAGATGTATTATCAAGGCATGCACAATTAGCTAGAGTTTCAACTTAGGGATAAGAAGAAACCATTGAAGAATGCTCCGCCGAACCTTGAAGTTTGTGCCCAGCTACCCAAACAGTTGCCACGGCAACTGAGTTGCCCTTGCACCCTTTTACCAAGACGATCCAATTGGCTATCACACCTCAACTCACGATAACCTGGCTTATTATCTCTCATTTGATTACATCTTCTTTTACTTTATTTCTTTCTAGTTTAGTTGTTAGTTAAACTCCTACAATCTTCTACTTGTGTTCTTTTACTTTGTACAGTGCAAGAGATTAGATTCTTGAAGTGGCACCAATCCCTGTGGAGACGATATCTTTTATACTATAACTTGCGACGTGTACACTTGCACAATTGCGGAACACTTATTACGCGCAACAAGTTTTTGGCGCCGTTGCCGGGGATTGGCAATAGAAACTTTGTTTTTATTTTCTTGCACTTTTTATTTTTTTTGTTTAAAGATTCGAAGTGCTAGCAAACTTTGGTTTTGCATTGGTATGTGACCAAGGCGAGACAAACTACACCAGAATATCCCTTTGATCCAAAAATCGAACGAACCTTGCAAAGACTCAGACAATGGTTAAGAGTAGCAATGGCTAATTAAGACGACAATATGAATCATGATGTTCCAGTAGGAAGAGGAGTGATTCTTGCACGAAACATAAATCTTCGAGACTATCTTGAAGAAGATCTTGAAGAACTCAATACAGGCATTGTCACACCTGAAATTGAAGCCGGCCACTTTGAGTTGAAACCGGTGATGTTCAATATGATCAACACAATTGGTCAATTTGGCAGCTCAGCAACTGTAGATGCACGACAACATCTTAAATCTTTCCTCGAGATTTGCAATTCATTCAAAATACAAAGAGTCATCCCCAATGTTTAACGACTAATATTATTCCCCTATTCACTGAGGGATAGGGCGAAAGCATGGTTGAATAGTATTCCTGCCGTATCAATAGAATCTTGGATCGATCTTTGTCGTGATTTCCTTGCTCAATTTAATCCTACAAATTTGACTAATAAGCTTCATAACGAAATTACTTCTTTTCGGCAGGCAGATGATGAATCCATGTACGAGGCTTGGGAGCGATATAGAGAACTTCTAGACAAATGCCCCCTACATGGATTCCCAGTGTGGACACAAGTAACAATGTTTACAACGCTGTGAATACACCAACAAGGATGATGCTAGATGCCTCGGCAAACAAAATACTCCTAGATAAGTCACCGGAGGAAGCAATGCAAATTCTAAACAGGCTTGCCAAGAATGATTATCAGTTCCCATATGCTAGAAGAGGAGGAGTTAGACACCAAACCACAATACATGAACTTGGATCATCAGATTCAATTTCGGCACAATTGGCCACTCTAACCAAGATTGTCCAGAACATGCAGAAACCAAACAACACACAAGAGGTCAAGGTAATGGATTCCTTTTGTGAGTTATGTGGTGGTAACCATGATTCTTCTGAATGTATGCAGAATCTGGAATCCAGCTTTTATGTGGGGAATTACAACCGGAACAACAATGTGATGTCCAATACATACAATCTAGTTTGGAAGAAGCACCCAAATTTTTCATGGAGTAATCCCAACAATGCTCTAAACCAGAACAATCAGAATGCACAAGCATCGGGATTCCAGCAAGATATGCCATGGCAACAGTTGCCACAGCAACAACCGACAACATCTAATTCTTTAGAAAATTCTCTCAATACTTTTATGTTGAAAACTGAATCTTATATGGCTGAGAATAGTAACTTCATAAAAAGAACTGATGCTTTTATTAACAGGACCGAGATGAGATTGCAAAACCAAGAGGCGACAATCAAATCATTGGAAAATCAAACCGGACAATTTGCTCAAAACCTAAATACTAAACCGTAAGGAGGTTTACCTAGCGATACTGAAGTCGTAAGAGGAACTGGCCATGAGCAATGTAAAGCGATCACCACTAGAAGTGGCCGACAACTTAAAGAGGCTCAAGCTCACTCATCAAACAAAGCTCCACAAAAAGAACAAGATGAACTCAGTGGCAAAGCCTCATATGCTAAACCAGAAAATGCCGCGGCAACCAGAGATAAGCATGCCTCGGCAACCAACGATAGGCATGCCACGGTAACCCCAGTTGACGATGCCTCGACAACGCTAGTTGCCCCGGCAAGGCCATCAATCAGGTTCCAGACCAATGAAAGGATCGAAGATATCCGACTCCCACTACCATTCCCACAAAGGTTGAAGCAACAAAAGCAAGAATATCAATTCAAGAAGTTTCTTGATATCCTAAAGCAAGTCCACATCAACTTGCCATTAGTTGAAGCAATTGAACAAATTCTGAACTATGCCAAGTTTCTTAAAGACATTGTGTCCAAGAGAACAAGGCTAGGAGAGTTTGAAACAGTTGCCACAGCAGAGGGATGCATGGCCATGTTGCACAATTGCATGCCACCCAAGTTGAAGGATCCTGGAAGTTTCACAATACCTTGTTCCATCGGAAACCACTATGTCGGGAAAGCATTATGTGACCTTGGAGCAAGCATAAACTTGATGCCTAAATCGGTTTTCCAAAAACTGGGAATCGGGAAGGCAAGACCTACAACAGTTACGATACAACTAGCTGACAGATCATATGTGCATCCATAGGGAAAAATCGAAGACATACTGGTAAAAGTTGATAAATTTATTTTTCCCGCTGACTTTATTGTTTTGGATTGTGAAGCAGATGAACATGCACTTATCATTCTCGGGAGACCCTTCCTAGAAACAGGGAGAACCTTGACCAATGTTGAAAAGGGAGAACTCATAATGAGGGTGAATGACCAGCAAGTTAAACTAAATGTGTTCCAAACACTAAGGCATGCCGATGATCCGGAAGAATGCCAACTTCTTCAGACCACAACAAAGTTTAACTTCGACGAGGAATTTAGTTGCCTCGGTAACTACGTTGCCGATCAAGAGGAACCTGAGGAGTATGAAGAACCGATCAATGAGGAACAACAAGAAGAAACAAATTGGTTAGTCGATCGATCGACCAGGTACATACTTTGAACCTCTGGATTACTCAGGTAAGGAAGGTAAACTCGAAAAGCCCTCCATTGAACAGCCACCAATTCTTGAGTTGAAACAGCTAGCAGGGCAACTAAAATATGCTTACTTATGAACCGATAATACATTGCCTGTAATTATTTCCTCTAAGTTACAGTCTGAGCAGGAAAAGAAGCTGATCAAAATGTTTATGCTACACAAGAAGGCAATAGGGTGGACAATTGCCGACTTGAAGGGAATTAACCCGGTAGTGTGCATGCACAAGATTTTGTTGGAAGATGATCACAAACCTTCGATTGAGTCCTAGAGGAGACCGAATCATGCCATGAAAGGGGTTGTAATGAAAGAAATCATCAAGTGGCTTGACACCGACATCATATACCCTATCTCTGACAGAAAACGGGTAAGTCTGGTACAATGTGTACCGAAAAAGGGAGGTATAACGGTGGTAAGTAATGAAAACAATGAACTCATTCCAACCAGGACTGTGACCGGTTGGAGGGTTTGTATGGATTATCGAAATCTAAATAAAGCCACTAGGAAAGATCACTTCCCATTACCCTTTATTGATCAAATGCTTGACCGTCTTGCAGGTAAACCCTTTTATTATTTTTTATGGTTATTCAGGTTACAATCAAATTGCCATAGCATCAGAAGATCAAGAAAAAACAATCTTCACATGCCCATATGGTACTTATGCTTTCTGAAGGATGCCGTTTGGATTGTGTAATACCCCGACAACCTTCCAAAGATGCATGATGACACTCTTTTCGGACATGGTCGAAGACTTCCTTGAAATCTTCATGGATGATTTTTCCATTTTTGGTAATGACTTCGACGGTTGCCTCAACAATTTAGAGAAGGTGTTGGCAAGATGTGAAGAATCAGATTTAGTCCTTAATTGGGAGAAGTGCCATTTTATGGTAGATGAAGGAATAGTGCTCGACCACAAGATTTCATCCAAGGGAATCGAAGTAGACAAAGCCAAGGTGGACTTGATCGAGAGATTACCCCCACCAAGTCCAGTTAAAGGAATCTGAAGCTTTCTTGGACATGCGGGTTTTTACAAGAGGTTCATTCATAATTTTTCTAAGATTACTAAACCCTTGTGCAATTTGCTTGAACAGGATAAAGTCTTCAATTTTGATGATTCTTGCACCCAAGCATTCGAAACCCTAAAGGAAAAGCTTGCATCAGCACCCATTATCGTTCCACCCGATTGGACGCTACCTTTTGAGCTCATGTGTAATGCAAGTGATTTTGCAGTAGGAGCAGTCCTAGGCCAACGCACAGGTAAGACCTTTCACGTGATATACTACGCTAGTAAAACTCTTAATAGCGCTCAAGTGAATTACACAACAATGAAGAAAGAGTTACTAGCTATAGTTTTCGCATTTGACAAGTTTCGATCCTATTTGATTGGTACAAAGGTAATTGTACATACGGACCATTTGGAAATTAAGTATCTATTTGCTAAAAAAAATGCCAAACCTTGTTTGATTCTTTGGATATTGCTTTTACAAGAGTTTGACATTAAAATTAAGGACAAAAAAGGAGCAAAAAATCAAGTGGCTGATCACTTATCACGCTTAGAACGCAATAGGGAGGAGGACACGAATTTAGAGATATGGGACGCATTCCCAGATGAGCAACTATTAGTTGCCTCGGCAACTATGGATGCGCATGCCTATGCAGCCCTAATGCCTCGACAACCATGAATGTGAATGCCTCGGCAACCCTCGACGCCTCGGCAACTCTAGACGCGCATGCCTCGACAACCCTTGACGGGCACACCTTGACAACTCCATACGTGTATGCCTCGACAACCACTGATGCGCATGCCTCGGTAACCCTTGACGTGCATGCCGCGGCAATTCTAGACGCGCACGCCTCGGTAACCATGGAAGCAGTTGCCATGGCAACACATGCCTCGGCAATACCCTGGTAAGCGGATTTAGCTAATTTCCCTTTTTGTGGTGTTTTACCTTATGGCCTTACTCACCAAGGGAAGAAGCTATTCTGCCATGATGCTAAGCATTACTTTTGGGACGAGCCTCTTTTGTTTAAACGATGTGCAGATCAAGTTATACGCCGACGTGTCCCTGAAGAGGAGTAGCAGAATGTACTTTGGCAATCCCATTCTTCACTATATGGAGGACATTTTGGAAGAACACGTACCACGGCCAAAGTTTTTCAATCCGGTTTGTATTGGCCAACACTGTACAAAGATGCCCAAAAGTTTTACAAGCAATGTGATCGTTGCCAAAGGACGGGCAATATCTCTAGACGACATGAGATGCCGCTCCAAAACATCCTCGAGGTGGAATTGTTCGATGTATGGGGGATTGATTTTATGGGACCTTTCCCATTTTCATTCGACAACCTCTACATTCTACTTACCGTCGACTACGTGTTTAAATGGGTTGAGGCAGCTGCAGTTCCTACCAACGATTCCAAGACCGTGCAATGATTCTTACAGAAAAATATATTTACACGATTTGGGATGCCGAGAGCAATTATCAGTGATGAAGGCAAGCACTTTGACAACACACTTATTACCAAGATGTTGCAACGCTTCGGCGTGTCACACAAAATTGCCATGGAATATCACCCACAAACCAATGGGCAAGCAGAAATTTCCAACCGAGAATTGAAGGGTATACTCAAGAAAGTTGTAAATCCCTCTAGGAAGGATTGATCAGTAAGACTAGATGATGCACTTTGGGCATATCGCACTGCATTCAAAACACCCTTAGGTATGTCTCCCTTCCGACTTGTCTATGGCAAAACATGCCATCTACTGGTGGAAATCGATCACAAGGCATATTGGGCAATCAAGACTGTGAATATGGATTGGGAAACTGCCAGGAAAAAGCATTTGTTGGACCTCAAAGAGAGAGAAGAATTCCGTGCGCTCGCCTATAACAATGCATGAATCTACAAGGAGAAAACAAAACAATGGCATGACAAGAAACTATTGCCGCGGTAATTCACGCCAGGGAAACTAGTTCTCTTATTCAATTCTCAACTGAAACTTTTCCCGGGAAAACTGAAATCAAGATGGTCGGGACCACTCGAAGTTGTCAAACCATTCTCCCATGGTGTCGTGATAATCAAGTCCACCACTGATGAACATGAATTCAAAGTCAACGGACAAAGATTGAAGCACTACAACGGTGCCCATGTGGAATGTAACAAAGAAGTGGTCACCTTAGGAGATGCATGAGCATGCTCTCCTTTCGATATTTTCTTTTTATTTCTATTTTTTGGAACTATTTAATTTTTTTATTTATTAATTTCGGTTATTTTTCTTTTTAGGATAAATTTATTTATTTTTTTAAGATTATGACTACATCTTTCTTTCATATTTATCTAATTGTTTTTAAATTTTAAGCTTAAGAATTTATTTGCACATCTATATTTATTTATTTTCTTTTATTAGTTTATCTTAAAATTTAATCCTTTTTTTTGAATTGTAGGAAAATAGTTCAAGATAAAGAGGAATTTGATTCAAGAAGGAAGCTTCTTCAACAAGGAAACTAATGGGCTAAATCTAAGG
This sequence comes from Hibiscus mutabilis, assembly GCA_019671005.1. Lineage (NCBI taxonomy): Eukaryota > Viridiplantae > Streptophyta > Magnoliopsida > Malvales > Malvaceae > Hibiscus > Hibiscus mutabilis. The sequence goes on along the minus strand of CM033754.1, from coordinate 9,011,991 downwards.
CTTATATTAAGCCTCCAATTTACCCTAAATAAACCCTACATAGCAGGCCAAACCCTTCCCCTTCCCCAAATCCCCTAGCCGTCCCCTTCCCCCAATCAAAACCCCATTTTTTCCAATTAACCATATTTACTACCTATCTTTTCTATTTAACCCATCACCCTTAACTTCCAAGAAACCTATTCCTACTTTTCATCTTGCAACTCTTTAGCTTCTTTTGCTTTCTTTTCTTTGTTTCTACCAAACTCACAACCAAGATCATCCATGGCATCCAAAGTCAAATTTTTGGTTCATCCAAGTTCCTCTAAAGGACCAAGATACAAGAAGTTTGCTACACTGGTGGTTCAAGAAAGATTTCAATCCAAGTTTGAAAGCTGAAAGATTTGCAATGAACAAGGCTTTCAATACTCTAACTCTCATCAAGATTTCGGCCTTGAACCATTCATCTTCGAAAGGATTGCACATCAAAAGTGGCAAATCTTTTGCCATCAATGGGAACCGGGTAACATCTCATGGGTAAGAGAATTCTATGCTCACTCACCTAACCCAGATAATCCTTATGTTTTTGTTCGTGACAAGGCTATACTCATAAGCCCCGAAAGTATCAAAACCTTTTACGGGCTCTACGTTGAGAAGGACGAGCATCAAGCCTTTGTTGATCAACTCAGCCCAAGCAACTCGAAAAGGTGCTTCAAGAACTTACTCTACCGGGAAATCATTGGAACGACGGTAAATACAAGGGCACGGTAAATCGCCTTCGACTTAAACCCGAGGCAAAATTATGGAATAAGTTTGTTAAAACTTCTTTAATTCCCACAACACACAATACCACCGTTGATACACCTCGTATTTTGCTCATATATTCTATCTTGCATGATCACATCATTAACATTGGAAAAATTATTTGTGATGAGATTTTTGTATGGAGCACAAAAGACAAGGGTTCTCTTTTCTTCCCTTGTTTAATTTCTAATCTTTGCAAGGAGATGCATGTCCCAAGTGAGTCCACTAATGAAAAGGCCCTACCAAAGTCCGGTTGGAATTAGCACAAATCTGAAAGCTAATGGGAGAGGCACCGGTAAAATCTCCAACGTCTTCAATTACCATGACAACTCCTAATGCCCAAGCAACTGATGCTCGGGCAACTCGGCCAGCAACCCCAGGACAACTTGAAGCACTCTTACAACCGTTGGAGAACCGCCTTAGGCAAATTGAAGACCGGCAACTACTGTTTATGCGGTACATGAAGGATCACAATAATGCCATCACCCAAGTCATCCTGGAAAAATACCCGGACAGCCGCGTGCCATTCCCCATCTTTCCTACCGAAATCCTTGCCACGGCAACCAATGAAGCAGTTGCCATGACAACCACAACAGATGATGCCACAGTAACCTACACTGCGCCTGCCCAAGTAGTTTCCACGGCAACCAACACTGAAGATGCCGTTGTAACCAAAGCTAAAGACGCCCTGGCAACCACTGCAAAAGCTAAAGGTAAATCGCCTATGCTCGAATCAACCCGTACTGAATCATTATCTAACTTTTCAGATTCGGACGAGTCCTCCATTGCACCAACAAAGACCGCACCAATCGAATCCTCCAAGCCCAAGCGAAAGGCCAATGAAATTGATGATGAGGACGATGAGGACACACCCGTACGAGGTTCGATTCCTCCATCGGCAACAAGAAAGCAACCACCGCGTTCAAGCAAAAGAATCAAGACACAGGCAAAAAGGAAACTAATCATCCACGACGACGAACTCTCGGAGTAAGTCCTAGTTTGCATTTTACTTTTCTTTATTGTTATTTTTATTTTTATTTTTCTTTGTTGCATGCATTGAGGACAATGCCTCACTCGAGTTTGGGGGGGTTGTTATTAGTTAGTTACCATGTTTAGTTGCATTAATCTTAAGTATTGCATTTAGGACACATAAATTGCTTGCCATGCCTTTAGTTGGAACAAGAATTGCCTAGATTTGATGAATCTCTGATGATGACTTTGCCAATGTACTTAATTGATAGAACTTTTTATTCTAGGATAACCTTGGAAACACTTAGAATCTTACTATGATGCTAAACTTGATGAAACACTGTCGTGGCTTGATTGATTTAAGGAATTCTAGCGAACTTAGGTTGATAGTTAAAAAATTGGGGGATTAGTATAAAAATTGGATGAATGCTAGAGGTGCCCAAAATTTGGCTCTAGTATGTGCTAAAAATTGATCGCTAGAGGTGCCCGAAACAGGCTCTAGTTAAAACATGTTAAAAGAACCCGAGAAAGTAATTTGAAAACCTCTTGTTTGCATAGAATCCGAAAAATCAACTTGCACACAACTCCGCACACACTCACAAGCATTATAGTTTGATTCCGTGTAACTCCTAAGTTTTCCGAAAAATGAAAAGCCAATCATAATTTGTGCCACGGTTTTGAGAATTGAAATCAATTTCAAAGCTAAGTTTGTGAAAATTGAAGTCTTGGCGGGTAATTATTAGTTTGCATTGCTTGAGGACAAGCAATAGTTCGAGTTTGGGGGTGTGTTAAGTGTCTAAAAGTACTATTTTATTCACCATTTTATTCATTTTATTGTTAGACTTGGGCTCATATTAGTTGCATTATTGGTCATTCATGCATGTTTGCATTGTTTCCTTTGTGGTTAAGCTTGATATCATATTTTGCTTAATTTTGTGGAAAAAAGGGTGCTGCCGATAGTTGTTTTTGTGTGTGTGCAGAATCACTTGCCTAAACAAGGCTGGAACCAGTTGCCAGGGCAGTGCATGAAGGAGATGCTGACTCAGTTGCCAGGGCAGTGCATAAAGGAGATGCCGAGCTAGTTGCCAGGGCAATTGTCGACAAGGGATAAGATGATATGACACCGAAATTGATGACTAGATAAACCCAAGATGATGTGGAGCAAATTTAAATCCCAAAGGAGTTTGATTTCCATGAAGAGGTCAAAGAGAAATTAAATCCGAAGAAGATAAGAGAAGATCTAAAAGGAATTTAAATATAATAAAGAATTATATTCTTTTAAAAGTATTTAATTCCAACTTAACTTCTTCCTCAAGAGAGACTTTGACCTAGCCATCTCCTATTTAAAAGAGACCAAGCCGTCAACTCCAAGAGAGCAAAGGGGAGAGATTTCGACAAGGGCTTTCAACCATTCTTCATCTTTTTCTTTCTTTTTCGATTAGGTTTATGTTAGGGATTTTTTGTTTTGTGTTTCTTTGGAACCTACCCATGAGCTAAATCTATTTGGCTAAGGTTATTGTTTTTTTGGTTGAGAGAAACAATTGGATTTTGTTTAGGTAATAAGAGTTTGCACTTTCAGTTCAAGGTTTAGTCATTCTTGGTTTTTATTCTTGTTTGCGAGTGAAATGGGAGAGGATCTCGTAACTTCATCTATTTTCTAATATCGGGAGAGTTAGATTCAAGAAATGAATGAGTATGGTCTTTATTCAATCTATTGTTGGTGAAGATTGTTGCGCGTAATAAGTGCTACACAAATATTCAAGTATACACGTCGCAAGTTATAGTATAAAAGATATCATCTTCACAGGGATTGGTGCTACTTCAAGAATCTAGTCTCTTGCACTGTAAAAGTAAAAACACAAGTAAAGGATTATAGGAGTTTAACTAATGACTAATCTAGAAAGCAATAAAGTAAAAGAATAGATGAATTCAAATGAGAGAGAGATAGGCCAGGTTATCGTGAGTTGAGGTGTGATAGCCGATTGGATTGTTTTGGTAAAAGAGTGCATGGGCAACTCAGTTGCCGTGGCAACTTGCACAACGGGGTTGCCTGGGCAACTAGTTGGGCAACTACTTGGGCGTCTGGGCAGCAACCTTCAAGGTTCGGCAGAGCGTTCTTCAATGGTTTCTTCTTATCCCTAAGTTGAAACTCTAGCTACTTGTGCATGCCTTGATAATACATCCCTGCGTGAATCAAGGGTGAACAACAACCAATCTTGCGCTCCTCTTAGCCGTTGAAATCCTTAACTTATTCCTAAGCCGGATTAATCTTCACCATCAATAGATTGAATAAAGATCATATTCATTCGTTTCTTGAATCTAACTCTCCCGATATTAGTTAAATAGATGAAATCACGAGATCCTCTCCCAATTCACTCGCAAACAAGAATAAGAACCAAGAATGAATAAACCTTGAAATAGAAAAGTGCAAACTCTTATTACCTAAACAAAAACCAATAGTTTCTCACAACCACAAAACACAATAACCATAGCCAAATAGATTTAGTTCATGGCTAGGTTTCAAAGAAACACAAGATAAACAATCCCTAGCATGAACCCAATCGAACAAGAAAGAAAAGGATGAAGGAGGAGGCTTGTCGAAATCCTCCTTGCCCTAGATGCTTGTTGAAAATTCTCTCCTCTTGCCCTCCTTGGACTTGTCGAAATTCCCCTATATTGCTCTCTCTGGATTGTCGAAATCTCCTTCCTATTTATAGGGCTAGGCCAAAGTCCTTCTTTGAGGAGGAGTTTAAGTTGGAATTAAATTATCTTTAAAGAATGTAATTCTTTATTATAATTGTATTCCTACTAGAACTTCTCCTATCTTCTTGGAATTTAATTCTTCTTTAATCTCTGCATGGAAATCAAATTCCTTTGGGTTTGGGCTTTGCTCCACGTCATCTTGGGCTTGTCTAGTCATCAATTTCGACTACCATATCACCTTTGCTCTTGTCGACAATTGCCATGGCAACTGGCTCGGTGTCTCCTTCATGCATTGCCCTGGCAACTAGCTCGGCATCTCCTTCATGCATTGCCCTGGCAACTAGCTCGGCATTGCTTTGGCAAGTGATCATGCACATACACACACAAAGCACACCAAAGCAGCATCTTTTCCACAAAAACTACCAAGTTATGTAATCAAGCTCAACGATGGAAGGAAACATGGATTAATGCATGAATATCTAATTATGCAACTAATATGAGCCTAATTCTAACAATAATATGAGTAAAAAGGGTAAGAAAAATAGTACTTTTGAACACTTATCACACCCCCAAACTCAAACTATTGCTTGTCCTCAAGCAATGCAAACTCATAATTACCTGCCAAGACTTCAATTTTCACAAACTTAGCTTTGAAATTGATTTCAACTCTTTGAACCGGGGCACAGTATGATTGGCTTTTTATTTTTTAGAAAACTTAGGAGTTACTCGGAATCAAACTATAATGCTTGTGAGTGTGTGCGGAGTTGTGTGCAAGTTGATTTTTCGGATTCTATGCAAACAAGAGGTTTTCAAATTACTTCATTAGGTTCTTTTTAACATGTTTTAACTAGAGCCAGTGTTGGGCACCTCTAGTGTTTTGTTTTTAGTTTTATTAAGTTAATTTAATCGACTAGAGCTGGTTTTGGGCACCTCTAGTTAAATTTTTTTAACACATCCTAGAGCCAGTTTCAGGCACCTCTAGTGATCAATTTTTTTAGCACATGCTAGAGCCTATTTCGGGCACCTCTAGCATTCATCCAATTTTTATTCTAATCCACCAATTTGTTAATTATCAACCTAAGTTCACTAGAATTCCTTAAATCAATCAAACCACAACAGTGTTTCATCAAATTTAGCATCATAGTAAAATTCTAAGTTTTTCCATGGTTATCCTAGAATAAAAATTCTATCAATTAAGTGCATTGGCAAAGTCATCATCGAATATTCATCAAATCTAAGCAATTCTTGTTCCAATTAAAGGCATGGCAAGCAATTTATGTATCCTAAATGTAATACTTAAGATGAATGTAATTAAACATGGTAACTACTAATAACAATCCCCCCAAACTCGAGTGAGGCATTGTCCTCAATGCATCCATAAAAATAACGAAAAATAAAAATAAAAATGCATACGAGGACTTACTCCGAGAGTTCATCATCGTAGATGATTAGTTTCCTTTTGGTCGGTGCCTTGATTCTCTTTCTTGAACGCGATGGTTGTTTTCTTGTTGCCGGTGGTGGAATCGATCCTCGTACGGGGTTGTCCTCATCGTCCTCTTCATCAGTGTCATTGGCTTTTCGCTTAGAGGATTCAATTGGTGCGGTCTTTGTTGGTTCAATGGAGGACTCATCCGAATCTGAAAAATTAGAAAATGATTCTGTAGGAGTTGATTCGGGCATAGGTGCTTTACCTTTGGCTTTTGCAGTGGTTGCCGGGATGTCTTTAGCTTTGGTTGCCGTGGCATCTTCAAGGTTGGTTGCCGTGGCGTCATCTTGTGCTTGCACGATGTAGGTTGCCGTGGCGACTGCTTCATTGGTTGCCGGGGCAAGGATCTCGGCGGGAAAAATTGGGAACGGCACGCGATTGTCCGGGTACTTTTCTAAGATGACTTGGGTGATGGCATTGTCGTGCTCCTTCATGTACCGCATGAACATTAGTTGTCGGTCTTCAATTTGCCTTAGGTGGCTTGCCAATGGGTGCAAAAGTGCTTCAAAGTGTCCTGGGGTTGGTGGCCGAGTTGCCCTGGCGTTAGGTGCTTGGGCATTATGGATTGCCGGGGCGGCAGGAGTTGCCGTGGCAATTGGAGGCCTTGAAGAATCTCCCGCTGCCTCTCCCATTAGCTTTCGAATTAGTGCTTCATTCCAACCGAACTTGGGTAGGGCCTTTTCATCAGTGGACTCACTCGGGACGTGCATCTCCTTGCAAAGATTAGAAATTAAGCAAGGGAAGAAAAGAGAACCCTTATCTTTTGAGCTGCATACAAAAATCTCATCACAAATAATTTTTCCAATGTTAATGATGCGATTATGCAAAATAGAATGTATGAGCAAAAGACATGGTATATCAACGGTAGTATTGTGTGTGGTGGGCATTAAAGAAGTTTTAACAAACTTATTCTATAGTTTTGCCTCGGGTTTAAGCCGAAGGCGATTTACCATTCCCTTGTATTTACCGTCGTTCCAATGAGTTCCCGGTTGAGTGAGTTCTTGAAGCACCTTGTCGAGTTGCTTGGGAGTGATTTGATCAACGAAGGCTTGATGCTCGTCCTTCTCAATGTAAAGCCCGTAAAAGGTGTTGACGCTTTCAGGACTTATGAGTATGGCCTTGTCACGAACAAAAACATAAGGATTATCCGGGTTAGGTGAGTGAGCATAGAATTCTCTTACCCATGAGATGTTACCCGGTTCCGGTTGATGGCAAAAGATTTGCCACTTTTGATGTGCAATCCTCTCGAAGATGAATGGTTCAAGGCCGAAATCTTGATGAGAGTTGGAGTATTCAAAGCCTTGTTCTTCATGAATCTTCCGGCTTTCAAACTTGGATTGAAATCTTTCTTGAACCACCAGTGTAGCAAACTTCTTGTATCTTGGTTCTTTGGAGGAACTTGGATGAACTAAAAGTTTAATCTTGGATGCCATGGATGATCTTGGTTGTGAGTAAAAACAAAGAAAAGAAAAGAAAAGTAACTAAAAATTTGCAAGATAGAAAGTAGGAATAGGTTAAGGGTGATGGGTTTTATAGAAAAGATAGGTGGGTGGGATTAGGGGTAAACGAAAAAGGGTTTAGAGTTTGGTAGAAGTTGTCGACAAGGGTTTTGGGTTAGGGTGAATTGGAGGCTTTATACAAGCCTTAGATTCAGCCCATTAGTTTCCTTGTTGAAGATGTTTTCCTACTTGGTTTAGAATTCCTCTTTATCTTGAAGTTCTTTTCCTGCAATTCAAAGACAAATCAAATAAGGATTAAAATTAAAGATAAACTAATAAAGAAAATAAATAAAGATGTGTAATAGGATTCTTAAACTAAAAAAATATCTATCCTAAAAACTACTAATAATCGGAAATAAATAAAAATTTGAAAGAAAAAAAATAAAATAACTAATTAATCGAAAAATAAAAAAAATAAAAATAAAAATAAAAATGTCAAAAGGGAGAGCATGCTCATGCATCTCCTAAGTTGACCATTTCCTTGTTACGTTCCACATGGGCACCATTGTAGTGCTTCAATCTTTGTCCATTAACTTTGAATTCATGGTTGTCAGAGATGGACTTGATTATCACAACACCATGGGAGAATGGTTTGACGACTTCGAATGGTCCCGACCATATTGATTTCAGCTTTCTCGGGAAAAGTTTTAGCCGAGAATTGAATAGGAGAACTAGTTGCCCTGGCGTGAATTGCCGTGGTAATAGTTTCTTGTCGTGTCATTGCTTTGTTTTCTCCTTGTAGATTCGTGCATTGTTATAGGCGAGTGCACGAAATTCTTCTATCTCGTTGAGGTCCAACAAACGCTTTTGTCCGGCACTTTCCCAATCCATATTCACGGTCTTGATTGCCCAATATGCCTTGTGTTCAATTTCCACCGGTAGATGACATGTTTTACCATAGACAAGTCAGAAGGGGGACATACCTAAGGGTGTTTTGAATGCAGTGCGATATGCCCAAAGTGCGTCATCTAGTCTTAATGACCAATCCTTCCTAGAGGGATTTACAACTCTTTCGAGTATTCCCTTCAACTCCCGGTTGGAAATTTCTGCTTGTCCGTTGGTTTGTGGGTGATATGTCGTGGCAATCTTGTGTGATATGCCGAAGCGTTGCAACATCTTGGCAATTAGTCTGTTGTCAAAATGCTTGCCTTTGTCACTAATAATTGCTCTCGGCATCCCAAACTGTGTAAATATGTTTTTCTGCAAGAATCGTTGCACGGTCTTGGAATCGTTGTTGGGAACTGCAGCTGCCTCAACCCATTTAGACACATAGTCAACGACAAGTAAGATGTAGAGTTTGCCGAATGAAGATGGGAAAGGTCCCATAAAATCGATCCCCCATACATCGAACAATTCCACCTCGATGATGTTCTGGAGTGGCATCTCATGCCGTCTAGAGATATTGCCCGTCCTCTGGCAACGATCACATTGCTTGTAAAAGTCTTGGGCATCTTTGTACAATGTTGGCCAATACAAACCGGATTGCAGAACTTTGGCCGCGGTACGAGTTCCTCCAAAATGTCCTCCATAGGGTGAAGAATGGCATTGTCGGAGTACATTCTGTTGCTCTTCTTCAGGGACACATCGGCGTATAACCTGATCTGCACATTGTTTAAACAAAAGAGGCTCGTCCCAAAAGTAATGCTTAGCATCATGGAGGAACCGCTTCTTCCCTTGGTGAGTAATGCCATAAGGTAAAATACCACAAACAAGGAAATTAACTAAATCTGCGTACCAGGGTATTACCAAGGCATGTGCTGCCGTGGTGACAGCTCCCAAAATTGCCGAGGCGTGCGCGTCAAAGACTGCTGCGGCGTCGAGAGTTGCCAAGGCGTGCGCATCCATGGTTGCTGAGGCGTCGAGGGTTGCCGAGGCAACTAAAAGTTGTTCATCCGAGAATGCATCGCATATCTCTAGATCCGCATCCTCCTCCCTATTGCGTTCCAAACGTGATAAGTGATCGGCCACTTGATTTTCTGTTCCTTTCCTGTCCTTAATTTCAATATCAAATTCTTGTAAAAGTAATATTCAACGAATCAAACGAGGTTTAGCATCCTTTTTAGCAAATAAGTATTTGATTGTCGAATGGTTCGTATGAACAATTACCTTTGTACCAATCAAATAGGATCGGAACTTGTCAAATGCGAAAACTACAGCTAGTAACTCTTTCTCCGTTGTTGTGTAATTCACTTGAGCACTATTAAGAGTTTTACTAGCGTAGTATATCACATGGAAGGTCTTACCTGTGCGTTGGCCTAGGACTGCTCCTACCGCGAAATCACTTGCATCACACATGAGCTCAAAAGGTAACGTCCAATCTGGTGGAACGACAATGGGTGCCGAGGCAAGCTTTTTCTTTAGGGTTTCGAATGCTTGGTTGCAAGAATCATCAAAATCGAAGACTTTATCCTGTTTAAGCAGATTACACAAGGGTTTAGTGATTTTAGAAAAATTATGAATGAACCTCCTGTAAAAACCTGCATGTCCGAGAAAACTTCGAATTCCTTTAACCGAACTTGGTGGGGATAATCTCTCGATCACATCCACCTTGGCTTTGTCTACTTCAATTCCCTTGGATAAAATCTTGTGGCCGAGCACTATTCCTTCATCTACCATAAAATGGCATTTCTCCCAATTGAGGACTAAATCCGTTTATTCACATCTTGCCAACACCCTCTCTAAATTTCCGAGACAGCTGTCGAAGTCATTACCAAAAACAGAAAAATCATCCATGAAGATCTCAAGGAAGTCTTCGACCATGTCTGAAAAGAGCGCCATCATGCATCTTTAGAAGGTTGCCGGGGCGTTACACAATCCGAACGGCATCCTTCGAAAGGCATAAGTACCATATGGTCATGTGAAGGTTGTCTTTTCTTGATCTTCTGGTGCTATGGCAATTTGATTGTAACCTGAATAACCATCAAGAAAACAATAAAAGGGTTTACCTGCAAGACGGTCAAGCATTTGATCAATAAAGGGTAATGGGAAGTGATCTTTCCTAGTGGCTTTGTTTAGCTTTCGATAATCCATACAAACCCTCCAACCGGTCACAGTCCTGGTTGGAATGAGTTCATTGTTTTCATTACTTACCACCGTTATACCTCCCTTTTTCGGAACACATTGTATAGGACTTACCCATGTACTATCAGAGATAGGGTATATAATGCCGGCGTCAAGCCACTTGATGATTTCTTTCATTACAACCCCTTTCATGGCATGATTCAGTCTCCTATGGGCCTCAATTGAAGGTTTGTGATCATCTTCCAACAGAATCTTGTGCATGCACACTGCCGGGCTAATTCCCTTCAAGTCGGCAATTGTCCACCCTATTGCCTTTTTGTATAGCTTCAACATCTTGATCAGCTTCTTTTCCTGCTCAGGCTGTAACTTAGAAGAAATAATTACAAGCAATGTATTATCGGTTCCTAAATATGCATATTTTAGTTGCTCTGGCAATTGTTTCAACTCAAGAATCGGTGGTTGTTCAATAGAGGGTTTTTCGAGTTTACCTTCCTTACCTGAGTAATCCAGTGGTTCAAAGTATGTACCTGGTCGATTGACTAGTCAATTTGCCTCTTCTTGTTGTTCTTCATCGATCGGTTCTTCATACTCCTCAGGTTCCTCTTGATCGGCAATGTAGTTGCCGAGGCAACTAAATTCCTCGTCCAAGTTAAACTCTGTCGTAGCATGAAGTAGTTGGCATTCATCTGGATCATCGGCATGCCTTAGTGTTTGGAACACATTTAGTTTAACTTGCTGGTCATTCACCCTCATTGTGAGTTCTCCTTTTTCAACATCGATCAAGGTTCTCCCTGTTGCTAGGAATGGTCTCCCGAGAATGATGGGTGCATGCTCATCTACTTCACAATCCAAAATAATAAAGTCAGCGGGAAATATTAATTTATCAACTTTTACCAGTATGTCCTCGATTTTTCCCTCTGGATGCATATAGGATCTGTCGGCTAGCTGTAGCATAACTGTTGTAGGTCTTGCCTTCCCGATTCTTAGTTTCTGGAAAATTGATTTAGGCATCAAGTTTATGCTAGCCCCAAGGTCGTATAATGCTTTCTCGACATAGTGATTTCCAATGGAACAGGGTATTGTGAAACTTCCGGGGATCCTTCAACTTGGGTGGCATACGATTGTGCAACATTGCCATGCATCCCTCTGTTGCGGCAACTGTTTCGAACTCTCCTAGCCTTGTTCTCTTGGACACAATGTCTTTAAGAAACTTGGCATAGTTTGGCATTTGTTCAATTGCTTCCACCAATGGCAAGTTGATGTGGACTTGCTTTAGGATATCAAGAAACTTCTTGAATTGGTACTCTTGCTTTTGTCGCTTCAACCTTTGTGGGAATGGTGGTGGAAGTCGGATATCTTCGATCCTTTCATTGGTTTGGAACCTGATTGATGGCATTGCCGGGACATCTGGAGCTGCCGAGGCATTATCAACTGGGGTTGCCGAGGCATGCTTTTCACAAGTTGCCGAGGTATCTTTATCGTCAGTTACCGAGGCATGCTTATTGCCGGTTGCTGCGACAATTCCTGGTTCAGCATCTGAGGCTTTGCCGCTAGGTTTGTCTTGATCTTTTTTATGGAGTTTTGTTTGATGAGCGGGTTTGAACCTCTCTAAGTTGTTGGCCACTTCTGGTGGTGGTTGCCTTACATTGCTCATGGCCAGTTCCTCTTGCGACTTTATTATCGCTAGGTAAACCTCCTTGCGGTCTAGTGTTCAGATTTTGAGCAAACTGTCCGACTTGATTTTCCAATGAGTTGATTGCCGCCTCTTGGTTTTGCAATCTCATCTCGGTCCTATTAATAAAAGCATCAGTTCTTTTTATGAAATTACTATTCTCAGCCATATAAGATTCAGTTTTCATCATAAAAGCATTTAGAGAATTTTCCAAAGAACTAGATGTTGTCGGTTGTTGCTGCGGCATTTGTTACCGTGGCATATTCTGCTGGAATCCCGATGCTTGTGCATTCTGATTGTTCTGGTTTAGAGCATTGTTGGGATTACTCCATGAAAAATTCGGGTGCTTCTTCCAAGCTGGATTGTATGTATTGGTCATCACATTGTTGTTCCGATTGTAATTCCCCACATAGAAGCTGGATTCCGGATTCTGCATACATTCAGAAGAATTATGGTTATCACCACATAACTCACAAAAAGAATCCATTACCTTGAATTCATGTGTGTTGTTTGGTTTTTGCATGTTCTGGACCATCTTGGTTAAAGTGGCCAATTGTGCCGAAATTGAATCTGATGATCCTAGTTCATGTATTGTGGCTTGGCGTCTAACTCTTCCTCTTCTAGTAGATGGGAATTGATAATCATTCTTGGTCAGCCTGTTTAAAATTTGCATTGCTTCCTCCGGTAACTTATCTAGGAGTATGTCGTTTGCCGAGGCATCTAGCATCATCCTTGTTGGTGTATTCACGGCGTTGTAAAATATTGTTACTTGAGTCCACACCGGGAATCCGTGTAGGGGGCATTTGTGTAGAAGTTCTCTATATCGCTCCCAAGCCTCGTACATGGATTCATCATCTGCCTGCCGAAAAGAAGTAATGTCGTTCTGAAGCTTATCACCAAATTTGTAGGATTAAATCTAGCAAGGAAATCACGACAAAGATCACCCAAGATGCTATGGATCCGGCAGAATGCTATTCAACCATGCTTTCGCCTATCCCTCGGTGAATAGGAAAATAATCTTAATCGTAAGACATCGGGGTGACTGACACGTATCTTGAACGAGTTGCAAATCTCGAGGAAAGATTTCAGATGTTGCCGTGCATCTTCGATTCTTTGAGCGCCAAATTGACCTATTGTGTTGATCATATTAAACATTACCGTTTCAACTCAAAGTGGTCGGCTTCAATTTCAGGTGCGACAACTCTCGGGTTAAGTCCATCAAGATCTTCTTCAAGATAGTCTCGAATAGTTACTGTTTTTAGTGCAAGATTACTCCTCCTCCTGCTCGAACATCTTGATTCATATTGCCGTCTTGATTTGCCATTGCTTCTCTTATCCTTCGTCTAAGTCTTTGCAAGGTTCGTTCGATTTCTTGATCAAAGGGATATTCTGGTGAAGTTGGTCTCGCCCTGGTCATATACCAATGCAAAACCAATGTTTATTAGCCCTTTGAATTTTAAACAAGAAAAGTAAAAAGAAAGTGCAAGAAAGTAAAAACAAAGTCGCTAATGCCAATCCCCGGCAACGGCGCCAAAAACTTGTTGCGCGTAATAAGTGCTACGCAAATGTGCAAGTGTACACGTCGCAAGTTATAGTATAAAAGATATCGTCTCCACAGGGATTGGTGCTACTTCAAGAATCTAGTCTCTTGCACTGTAAAAGTAAAAACACAAGTAAAGGATTATAGGAGTTTAACTAATGACTAATCTAGAAAGCTATAAAGTAAAAGAAAAGATGAATTCAAATGAGAGAGAGATAGGCCAGGTTATCGTGAGTTGAGGTGTGATAGCCGATTGGGTTGTCTTGGTAAAAGAGTGCATGGGCAACTCAGTTGTCGTGGCAACTTGCACAACGGGGTTGCCTTGGCAACTAATCGATGGTTGCCTGGGCAACTAGTTGGGCAACTACTTGGGCGTCTGGGCATCAACCTTCAAGGTTCGGCAGAGCATTCTTCAATGGTTTCTTCTTATCCCTAAGTCGAAACTCTAGCTACTTGTGCATGCCTTGATAATACATCCCTGCGTGAATCAAGGGTGAACAACAACCAATCTTGCGCTCCTCTTAGCCTTTGAAATCCTTAACTTATTCCTAAGCCGGATTAATCTTCACCATCAATAGATTGAATAAAGATCATATTCATTCGTTTCTTGAATCTAACTCTCCCGATATTAGATAAATAGATGAAATCACGAGATCCTCTCCCAATTCACTCGCAAACAAGAATAAGAACCAAGAATGAATAAACCTTGAAATAGAAAAGTGCAAACTCTTATTACCTAAACAAAAACCAATAGTTTCTCACAACCACAAAACACAATAACTATAGCCAAATAGATTTAGTTCATGGCTAGGTTCCAAAGAAACACAAGATAAACAATCCCTAGCATGAACCCAATCGAACAAGAAAGAAAAGGATGAAGGAGGAGGCTTGTCGAAATCCTCCTTGCCCTAGATGCTTGTCGAAAATTCTCTCCTCTTGCCCTCCTTGGACTTGTCGAAATTCCCCTATATTGCTCTCTCTGGATTGTCAAAATCTCCTTCCTATTTATAGGGCTAGGTCAAAGTCCTTCTTTGAGGAGGAGTTTAAGTTGGAATTAAATTATCTTTAAAGAATATAATTCTTTATTATAATTGTATTCCTACTAGAACTTCTCCTATCTTCTTGGAATTTAATTCTTCTTTAATCTCTGCATGGAAATCAAATTCCTTTGGGTTTGGGCTTTGCTCCACGTCATCTTGGGCTTGTCTAGTCATCAATTTCGACTACCATATCACCTTTGCTCTTGTCAACAATTGCCATGGCAACTGGCTCGGCGTCTCCTTCATGCATTGCCCTGGCAACTAGCTCGACATCTCCTTCATGCATTGCCTTGGAAACTAGCTCGGCATTGCTTTGGCAAGTGGTCCTGCACATACACACACAAAGCACACCAAAGCAGCATCTTTTCCACAAAAACTACCAAGTTATGTAATCAAGCTCAACGATGGAAGGAAACATGGATTAATGCATGAATAGCTAATTATGCAACTAATATGAGCCTAAGTCTAACAATAATATGAGTAAAAAGGGTAAGAAAAATAGTACTTTTGAACACTTATCAAAGATTAATCCGGCTTAGAAATAAGTTAAGGATTTCAACGGCTAAGAGGAGCGCAAGATTGGTTGATGTTCACCCTTGATTCACGCAGGGATGTATTATCAAGGCATGCACAATTAGCTAGAGTTTCGACTTAGGGATAAGAAGAAACCATTGAAGAACGCTTCGCTGAACCTTAAAGTTGCTGCCCAGCCACCCAAACAGTTGCCACGGCAACTAAGCTACCCTTGCACCCTTTTACCAAGACGATCCAATTGGCTATCACACCTCAACTCACGATAACCTGGCCTATTCTCTCTCATTTGTTTACATCTTCTTTTACTTTATTGCTTTCTAGTTTAGTTGTTAGTTAAACTCCTACAATCTTCTACTTGTGTTCTTTTACTTTTTAGAGTGCAAGAGATTAGATTCTTGAAGTGGCACCAATCCATGTGGAGACGATATCTTTTATACTATAACTTGCGACCTGTACATTTGCACAATTGCGGAGCACTTATTACGCGCAATAGAAATCTTTACCAATGATAGTGCCATGCCAGCTAGTCCCCGACCCGTTCATACTCCAACACCCTCTGATGCTACAGTACCAGTCTTCCATGTTCAAGTAGAATCTGCTAAGTTCGAAACACCACTAGAATCTGAAGAAGAAGTCCAAAAGAAATATGATGCCCCTACCTCGTCTGCTGCCTCTCCTACCACATTGGAGCCAGTGCAGATCGTTAAGGAAGCTGGTGATACTATTACTGCATCAAAGCCTAGCCTCAAAAGAAAGAAGCACATGGCCCATGATCGTGAGACCTTTTTGAAGAGGAAGACCCACGTCACAAGACAAGAACCATCCGAAGGGGAGTCATCCTCTTCCTAAAAACTTCTTTTGCATATTTTTCATGTTATTGCATTTCCCATGTTCATGCATTTTATTTCTCTATTTAATTGTTTATATGTGTTGTTTTCATGCATTAAGGACAATGCACATCTTTGGTTTGGAGGTGTGCATTGACTCACATTTATGTCATGCCAGCATTCATGTTTACATTTTTGTTGTCATGTCATGTATGCCATATAGATTAGATTTTAGCCATGCATACTAAACCAATAAAAAAGAAAAAGAAAATTTTGTCTCGGCCAAATTTTGAAGAATGCTAGCACTTTGTTAGGAAAGGTCTATTAGTTTTAAGAATAAGCTGTCCGATGAAGAAATTTAAATATTTAGTTGCCTGATGCCAGCAGAGTAGTAATGCCAAGACTGTTTGGCAATTGAGCTCTAGTTTAGGGAACTTTGGTTGCACTTTACACGAGGTATGCAACTAGTCTGCTTAATGAACTTAGGCTCTCTTGAAACTGAACTTAAAAAAAGAGACAGAAATGCCAAAGAAAAAAGAGAGAGGAATAAGGCAACAATGTTTGCCAAATGTTGAAGAACTTTAGAACACTCCTCTGCCTTAGAGAAAATTATTAACTTGGGTCTTTGTGGTTTGCTCTCTCTTAGTTCTGAAGCCAACATAACTTAGGGTATGAGTGTAATAGGATAGTCAGTGATGTAATATGGACTAACGTGGGTATTCGTGGTTTGCTCCCTCTTATGTCTCACGCCAAACAGCGCATGATGCTATCCTAATCTGATGCCAGTAATAATACAAATATATATATACCTTTGATAGAATAATAATAAATTTTTCTGAGTTTGGGTAGTAAAAATTGACTAAGTGGGTTAAGTAAATTTGATGCATATCACCTGCACTTTTTGCACACTGAATGACCTTAGGCTAGATCTATATTACTGCACTTAAATTTGCTATTTTCTTGGCATTACTGCATGAAGATAACTGAGGACAGAGCTAAAGCTTAATTCTGCTTGCCAGCATTTATCGACATTCCGGCCAAAACTTTGTTGAGGTACTATTTTAACAATTTTTGTTTTCCTTAGCTTACATGCATTACTTGAGGACAAGCAATGAGTTAGGTTTAGGGGAGTGTTACCTCTTCAAAAGTACTGATTTTCATGCCTATTTTACAGTATCTTTGCCTGTCGTTGAGCATATTTAACTGCATTTAGTTGTTGATTACATGCATTTTCATAAGGAGTTTAAAATTAGACTATGCCAGTGTGAAGGGTTGCGTGTTGGCAGTATTGTAAACACAGCAGAGCAGATCAGCGCAGGAAGGGAATGATGCCAAGGAGGATGCCGAGTAGCTGTTGGCAGCGAAGGACCAAAAATTGTTGAAGCACCAATTGGTAGAGAAGAGGTGTTTGATGCCCGGTCGAGTGGACAATAAACCATTGATGACGTCAACCCTAGGATTCAAACGATGGATAAGATGATCATTCCTTATCCTTGAGCATTCAAATTCAAATTCAAGGTTTATCCTAGGTTATCCTTGCATGCCTATTTAAAGAACTCAAGCAAGCACTTGAGAAGACGATTGGAGAGAGCTTCATTGATCACAATCGGCTGCACCAAGGAGACGTGGTTCGACCAAGCTTGACCAAGAGCATAGACCAAGAAGAGTTGCATCGATAGATCATCTTCTAGCCCATTCTCTTTGTTGATTTTATTTTTATTTCTTTTAAATGATGGTGGGTGTTAAAAATGATGAAGTTTTTGGTTTGATATCCTCACCATGAACTAATTTAATAGTTGCTGAGAGATGTTTGCGTTAAACGCTATTTTTATGTTTTGTCTTTAATAGTTAAAATGCCTCGACATTGTTTTCCCTATTTGGCATGTTCTTTGATTTTATAAAGTCTGTGCTAAGTGACTGTTGGCATCGATAGCCCATTGCACCTTAATATCTTAACAGAATTAGGGGGTAACGATTGTTTCCAGTACTAAGGCGAGATGCTTCGACAGAAGACGTTATAGTAGACGAACTTACTTCGGGTGTGAGTCTACCCCTTAGGAGTATAGATTGGAACTTATTCAAATTGATTTATAAAAAACTATACTATAGATATATAGTAGTTTTACATGGTTAATTTAGGGCTTTTCCATCGAGAGGGGCAATGCCAACTTGAATTTGCTCGACAAACAATGCCAAGACAGACTTTATTAAAGGCTAGCATGGCATGAATAGTGTGAAAACCAGCCATCCCTTGCCATCACTCATCTGAAATCTCTCATTGCCAACGATGTTTCCCTTTTATTTCTTTTCTTTTAAACTATTTCCAAAACCAACTTCAATTCAAACACACTTTTCTCTAACAAGTAAACAAGTGAAAAAATTAAACTCTTGGCCAATCCTTGTGGGATCAATAACCAACTTATTGATGTATTGCTTGCAGACCGTGTATACTTGCACGCAAAAGACTTAGTCTTGCCATTGTTTTCATACATTTCCAATACAATTTCCACTATTTTGCCAAGCACTCACACAGTCACAACAGGATGTGATAGCAGAAGGGATGAAGATGAAGGGTTAAACAAAGGGATGAGGGAGGTGGTGACAGAGGGGGAATCATTTAGGTTTATTGCTTTTAAGGGTTTATCTCGACTATCCGTAGCAGTTATTAGAGCCAATGAGGTCGCGACAGTGTGGCTTGGCGTATAACGCGACGGCGGCTACAGGTGATGTAGTGCTGATGATTAGGGTTAGGTTTTAGGTTAAGGTCTAATTAATAGACTGGGTATTGGGGTTATTTACATAATGTATATATTTTATATTGGGTTTGAGTGGACCGGACCAAAATGGGTTATTACAATCGGCAACTGAACAAGTTAACGATTAAGAATAAGTATCTTTTACCGCAAATTGATAATTTATTCGATCAATTTCAAGGCACTGCCGTGTTTTCTAAGATCTATTTGAGATCTAGATACTATCAGTTGAGGGTTAAGGATAAGGACATGCCAAAGACTGCTTTTCATATGAGGTACAATCATTATGAGTTTTTTGTGATGTCATTTGGGTTAACGAATACGCCTGCAACATTCATGGATATGATGAATCGAGTGTTCCATAAATTTTTGGATCAGTTCGTAGTAGTGTTCATTGATTATATTCTTGTGCACTCTCGTACTAAGGAGGATCATGATCGACACTTACGGATTGTGTTACAAACCTTGTTAGATAATCATCTTTATGCTAAGTTGAGCAAGTGTGAGTTTTGGATTAAAGAAGTGGTCTTTCTTGGTCATATTGATTCGGCGAAAGGTATCCGGGTGGATCCGCAAAAGGTTGAATCGGTTGTGAATTGGAAGCAACCAAAGTTGATGATGGAGGTTCGTAGTTTCTTGGGGTTGGCAAGTTATTATCGACGCTTTGTGGATGGGTTCTCAAGGGTTGCTGCTCTGTTGACCAAGTAATTACAAAAGGATGTACGTTTCGAATGGATAGGGTGGCTAGACAACAAGCTTTTGAGAAGTTGAAGGAAGCATTGATGCAAGATCCGATCTTGATTCAACCCGAGTTAGGAAAATAGTTATGGTTTATAACGATGCATCTTATGTTGGTATAGGGTGGGTGTTGATGCAAGAGGGGAAAGTTGTAGCGTATGCATCTAGTAGTTAAAGGTGCACGAGTGCAATTATCCTACGCATGATCTAGAGCTTACCGCGGTAGTGTTTGCGTTGAAGATTTAGAGACATTATCTATATGGTGAGAAATATATTGTGTACATGGATCATAAGAGTTTGAAGTATCTAATGTCGCAAAAGGAGTTGAACCTTAAGCAAAGTAGATAGTTAGAGTTGTTCAAGGATTATAATCTGACAATCGACTATCATCCGGGCAAAATGAATATTGTGGTTGATGCTTTGAGTAGAAAAGCAGTGGTTGAGTTGAGGGCCATGTTTGGGAGGTTGAGTGTGACACGTGATGGGGGTTTGTTGGCCGAGTTGCAAGTGAACCCGTTTTTGTTGCAGTTGATTAAGGAATAGCAACATTATGATGAGGCGTTGGTACCGCATGTTAAAGATATCATGGATAGAAATCCTATGAATTTTCACTTTAACAATGATGAGGTGTTATGTTTGAAAGACCAGATAGTGGTACTTGGAGATGATGAGTTGAGGCGAACTATTTTGACCAAAGCTCATGCTAGTCCTTTTGCTATGCATCCCGGTAGTACCAAGATGTATCGAGATCTAAAGGAATAGTACTATTGGGTGGGTTTGAAAAAGGATGTGGCTGATTTTGTTGCTAGATGTATGGTGTGTCAACGTGTTAAGGCTGAGCATTAGTTTCCTTCTTGGTTATTGTAACCGTTGATAATTTCAGAGTGGAAATGGGAGAGGATCACCATGGATTTTATGTCGAGTTTACCTTCGACACTGACTAAAAAGTATTTCATTTGGGTGATTATTGATCAATTTACGAAGTGTGCACATTTTCTGCCAGTGCCTACGACGTATACCTTGGATAAGTTGGCAGATTTATATATTGATGAAATTGTGAGGTTGCACAAGGTGCTCAAGTCAATTGTTTTGGATAGGGATCTGTTGTTTACATCAAGGTTTTGGGAGTGTTTGCATTGAGCTTTGGGTACTCGCTTGAGTTTCAGAATTCGTATCATCCTCAGACGGATGGTCAGTCTGAGCGTGTGATTCAGATCTTGGAAGATATGTTGAGGTGTTGTATCATTAAGTTCCAAGGAACATGGGAAAGACTACCTTTGGTAGAATTTGCGTACAATAATAGTTGTCAGGCAAGTATAAAGTTGGCACCGTATGAAGCCTTGTATGGTAGGAAATGCCGTACGCCTTTGTGTTGGGCTGAGGATAGGGAAAAGTATGTTTCCATGCCTGATATGTTGAAAGATACGGATGAGAAGGTGAAGCTTATTTGTGATCGTTTGAAAGCGGCCTCAGATAGGCAGAAATCATACGCGGTTGGTGAAAAGGTTTTCTTGAAAGTTTCACCTTGGAAGAAGTGTTGCGCTTTGGGCACAAAGAAAAATTAAGCCCGAGGTTTATTAGACCGCCTGAGGTGTTGGAACGCGTAGGCCCTGTAGCTTACCAGTTGAGTTTACCTCCTAAGTTGGAGAAGATTCATGATGCGTTTCATGTATCCATGTTGCGGAGGTATTGCTCGGATTCGTCGTATGTGATGCCAGTAGAGAATGTTGAGTTGCGACCGGATGTATCTTATTATGAGGAACCTGTGGAGATCCTTGACTCTAGTAGTAAAGTTCTTTTTAGCAAGACGATTGAGCTTGTTAAGGTGTTGTGGCGACATCGCGATGTTGATAAGGCCTCGTGAGAGAGTAAGTCGGACATGAAAGAGGAGTTCTCGCTTCTGTTTCCATCAGGAAAATTTTGAGGATGAAATTTCTTAAGTGGGGGAGAGTTGTAACACCCCGGGTTTTAGCCTAGAAGTTTTCTAGGTTGATTAGACGATCCGATGTCTAGATTAGATGATTCGAGTCGGTTTCGGGTTAATTTGAAATAAATATTTTTGTGTGAGATAAAAATATGGAAAAATATCCTAAAATCATTCTTTAATATGTATATGATTTTGGTAAAATTAATTTCACAAAAAGAATTTTCGAAAAGTGACATTTTGGGACAATGACCAAAATGTAAAGTTTTAAAACTATTTTTAGTGACTATTTTGTAAAAGGGTCAAAACTTAGAATCTCTAAGGATCTAATTGGCCAAAGTCTAATATCAGACTTTTCACCTTAATTTGCTATTTTAAAAAGGTTTTTAAAGGGGTATAAAAAGGTTTAGAGAATTAATTTTATAATTAATTCCTAAAAACAATTTTACGTAACTAACTTTTCTCTAAAAGATTTTCTCTCAAATTCTCTCTAGTCAAACACTCTTTTATACTTCAATTTTCTCAGATAACTACTTGATTTCAACATTCTTTTATTTTCAAATGATTTTCCTATGATTTCCTATCAAAACCTTATTGTTTTAATCTTATTTTCTCATGTAAATCCATCCAATTAAGAGGAAAGCGGAGGTTAGAGGTGAGCTTCGTTCTTATCCTCTAATATAAGGTTCTTTACTGAAATTCCCAAGTTATTGATCCTTTATAAATGTTTTCTAATTAGTTTTAATGATTTAATTATGGAAAATTGGTTAAATCAAGGTTTAATTGATGAGATTGGTTGATTTTCATATTGGATCTCTTTTTCTATGTTCTTGATTAGATTATAACATGATTTTGATGTTTTATAATGTTGATAAGTTGATTTTATCATTGGAATCCCGAAACTAGATGAATCCCTAATTTTCTAGGTTGTTAGTTATGAGTTTTTGAGGAGTTGTGGATGTTTAATGAATGCTAGAGGTATAAGGATGATGTATATGTGTTTTTGGAAGTTATTTAATGTTAATTGATGGATTAAACCATTAGGTTTTGGCTGGGTTAAGTTTGGAAGGTGTTTGATGTTGTTTTTGGCTGTTGTGGAGGGAAAATTGGTTAGGATTTGATGAGGATTTGTGTGAATTGATGTTTTTGGGCTGTTGAATGCATTTTGATGCATTGAATCCTCTAGTTTTTGTGTGGTTAATGTAGGGGAGGTTGATCCTCAAGCTTGAAATAAGGTTTCAGAAGCCTTGGAGGCTTGGATTCGCATCGGCGATCAAGGTTTTGCGTAGTCGGTGAGTGAGAATGTGGTTACAGCTTTTTAAAGGTTTAAAAGTTGTGTTTGGGAGTTCAAATTAAGCTTGTCACGCTGGCCTACGCTCAAAAGTAAGTAAAGGATGAATTTTTCCTCAATTTCGGTTTGGCAATTGGGTTTGATGCACTCGTTTTGCTAATTTGATTTCTCAATGTTATACGCATGATTTGAGCATGGTTTAATGCTGGAAAATGGCTATAAAATGATGATAATGCATTTGTAAGTAATACATGTTTCGATAATGTTTTTGGAACATTGGTTAATGCATGATTGAATACATTGGGTAAATGGTTTGATTGATGCATATGAAAATAGTGAGTTAATGGTAATGAAATGAATTTTATTGTCAAGTAATGTGGTTTTAAATGTTATTGGATATAGTTGGCCGGCCATAGGATTGATAGTGCACTATAAAAAGTCGCCTTGGAAGTTGAGGGTTTATGTGTACCGAAAATTCCATCCAAGCACCCTAACGGTAGAGGGGTTATGTGTAACACCCCCTTCTCAGTTTGGTAGGAATCTGGGTCAAAAAGCATTACACGTGAACAATACGGTAATTGGTTTATTAATTATGATGGCTTGTACTATAAACAGTGAATTAATGATGTTGGTTCGATGCAATGAATGATTATGATCAAGGTAATCTTAGTCAAATTATAATTAAGAAATCATTTGGTAACTTATACAAATTTAGAGACTAAATTGTAATTCTTGAAAATTATAGGGGCTTATCAATAATTAGGGTTACCAATGTGAGATTCAATGCATAAGCATCCTACTTATAAATTTTGAATGAATTCAGAGTTCATTTACCCCTTCAAATAAGCCTTAAAAGATTCAGTGACTAACTTGCAAGATTTTAAAACCTTATAACTAACTTTAACTAACTCACATGTATCGGTACCGGTAATCATGAGGCCATATCGGCACGCCCTCAAAAAAAATTCTTTTGAACCTAAATATGGTATCGGTACGCAATATGCTGTACCGATACAAGGATTTAGTACTACCTTCGTATCGATACGGGGCCATTAACGTACCAATACGCAATCCTTAAATTCCCAAATCGAGTCATTAATGGGTAGCGGTACAACACCACTCGTACCGGTACCTGTGCTACAGTAAAATTCCAATATTGATTGGTATACTGGTACCACTATAACAGTATCGGTAAGCTTGATTGACTATACCAAAATTGCATGCCAGTACCGGTATGCCTAGGTTAATATAATAATATTACCCAAAAATGTATATCAGTACCAGTACGATACCACCTGTACCGGTATGCCTGGGCCAGTAATGATATTTCTTGTCTGGTTTTTAGTCAAATTAAGGGCCTTAACATTGTCCAATGTTTACCAAATTTTACCAGCAAGCTTATAAACATTAAATCTATATGCATGTCAAATTTCATGCCAATACAAATCCATTTACCAAGTTTTCACTTATTAGTGCATTTTAGGTCATTTTACCAATTTTGTCAAAAACTAACATGCCATATTTCATATTTTAACCCATTCAACATGGTGAACCATATGTACATACAAAATGGGGCTAAACTAACATGTCTAGGCCCTATGCCACCATACTAGGAGTTTAAAGGCTAGGTTTACATTACTTTAGCTTGTGTGACTTTCTTCAAAACTCGCCCATCTCCGATCCTTGATCTGACACACTTTTGACCTAAAAATGCATTGAAATGAGATGCGTTAGGCTTATATAGCCTAGTGAGGCAGTCAACAACAATAACATGTATGCCAATAACATCAATAACATGTACATCAATGTAAATGCATCTCAAATCATGCTTTAACAATAATTTCAATAACTTAATTCCTTAGATCGATATGTGAATGTGGATACGCAAATTCCCAATCAACTTCGCCAGCAATAAATGGTCAATATCCTCAAGCATCGCTAATAAGACCAATACCATCACATCCCGCCAAATAAAGCCTTAGCTTAATGACCGTAGTCCACTCCGTACCAATGAGCTCATGAATTCTATGGCATGCCAATTGTATCCCGTATCCATTCGTATCCAAGGATTCAATACTTAGGCCAATAACAATAACAATAGCAATAACGGTAGCCATGACAATAGCAATATATCAATAACAATATACAATGATCAATATGGCCTTTTTCAATATTTCAATGATATCAATGACAACGTAATGATTCAATAATCCCTATATTAATGCAATAAGCTTACCCAAACTTATCAATAGTACCTCCTATAAGGTGTCGATGTAACCATACCTTGAAATCATGGATGGAAATGCAATAAACAATATTAATGAAATCGGGAAAGACACCTAGCCAATCCCGAGACTCCTACTACACTCACCGATGCTCCTGAATCTCTTAGGGCTCTCTGATGACAATCCCTTATTTTTTGACTTATTGGAGTTTGATGGATTTGGTGATTCTTCACGTTGATTCTCTTGAGCTACAAGGAAATAGAAATCAAAAGGATTTTAATATCGATAATAGATTCATAGCAATCTATTAGCTATGAAAAACAATAAACATTGAACTTGATATCCCTAGGAAATTCTAGGGTTCGTAGCATTCTTAAGCTTGGATTTAGACATGGTTTTAGCCATAGAATTAATGTTTAACTTGAAACTTTAGCTTACCCGATTACTAACAATAATTTAAGGCTAAGAAACTTGGGAGATTTCAAGCTTGAGATATCCTTTAATCGAGGTGCTTGCTTAGCTAAAGGAAAAGGTAGAAGATGATAAAGAGTGGTGTATGCTTCCAACACTAACCGGGTAAGCCTTTTCCTCCTTTCATCTATTTTTATTTGTTTAGCTTTCCTTTAGGTGAAGAAGCTTCACCCCAAATGTCCACGTAAGTGGTGATTAATCTTGAGGAAGGGCTAATTGAAAGATTAGTCCCTCAACTCTTTTCTTTTTATACTTTTGCCCTTAAACTTTCAATTTTCCCAATTTAGTCACTAAAACAAGCTTTAAAGGTTCACAATAAGGCCCTTGATCAATAAAAATACTTAATTAAAGTTCAATAATCCAATAATTGGCCACTTGGTCAAAAGGTTAATACTATAGTTTGACTTTCCGATGCAAAGAATTTGGTTTGCAGGAATTGAATTCTTACTAGGTCCGGTTTTGGGGTGTTACAACTCTTTCCCTTTAAGAAAAATTTGTCATCAAATTTTTACCTGAACTGAAGAGATGCAGATATTGATTTCTCATGGTCTCTTCTGGTTACCATGTAGCTTCTTCGATCTTGTGGCTCCTCCAAAGCACCTTGACTAGAGGAATGTTCTTGTTTCGAAGTCTCTTGATTTCTCTTGCCAATACTTGTATTGGTTCCTCCTCATACGTCAAATTGGGTTGTAGTTCTACTAATTCAAGCTCAATAACATGAGATAGATCGGATCTATACTTGCAGAGCATCAATAAATGGAATGCATCGTGAATGTAAAGCTAGTCGGTAAGTCACAAGACCAACTCTTTTAATTACCTTAAAAGTTCCAATAAATCGGGGACTTAGCTTCCCTTTTTTACCAAAACGAAGAATCTTCTTCCATGGGGAAACTTTTAAGAAAATTTTCTTACCAACTTCAAACTATAAATCTCTCATCTTGAGATCAGCATATGGCTTCTGTAGGTTAAAGGCATCCTTCAAACAATCATGAATGATGGTAACCTGTTCCTCAGTTTCTCGAAAAAAGTTAAGGCCCAACATCTCGCCTTCACCAAGTTCAGATCAGCATAACAGTGTTTAACATTTTTTGTCGTACAATACTTCATATGGTGTCATTCTGATAGATGACTGATAACTATTATTATAAGCAAATTCGATGAGAGGTAGGGACATCTCCCAAGTTCCTTCAAAGTCGATGAAACATGCACGAAGCATGTCTTCCAATATCTAGATCACCCTTTTTGACTGACTCGGTTGCCCAAAGCTCCTTGTAATGCTTTATAGAATCATGAAGCAAAATGTGGATCTCGATCGAAGATGATTAACTTGTGTACTCCATAGAGTCTAACCATTTCCTTGATGTACAAATCAGCTAACTTGGGAAGACCGTATTCCATCCTAACAGGTAAGAAATGAGCTGACTTGGTAAAACAGCCAACGATGACCCAAATAGCATCATGCTTAGCTGGAGTCAACGGTAGTCTACTTAAAAAGTCCATGGTTATTCTTTCTCACTTCCATTGGGGAAGTTCAATGGGTTGTAATAATCTCGTAGGGACACAGTGTTCATCTTTGACTCGTTGGCACGTTAAACACTTGGATACAAATTCTATGATAGTTTTCTTCATACCTGGCCACCAATACAATTCCTGAAGGTCCTTATACATTTCACCGGCCCCAGGTGAACCGAGAAAAGGCTACAATGGGCTTTTTTGAGAATGTCATTACGGAGGGATTCATCATTCGGTATACAAATTCTATCAAAGAAATATAAGAGTCCTTCAGAGTTAACTTTGAAGTCAGGATCAAGATTACTCTGAAGTTTGGAAATGATGGCTTGTAATTCAGGGTCTTGATCTTGCAATAACTTGATTCTTATCAGAACGGTAGACTGAACTTGAAGTTTAACTATTAAAGGTTGGTGTTTTCGTGACTTGAAATGAGCGTTGATAGCTCGAGGAGCTACAATGTGATTATCGTACTATGAGTTCAATATAGTAATCAATGTTCAAGGTTCAATATTCAATAATTTACTTACTAGGCGAAGGTTTGTGACTGAGTGCATCAACTACAACATTGGCCTTGCCCGGATGATAATTAATTACAAGATCATAAACTTTGAGAAGTTCCATCCATCTCCTTTGATGAAGTTTAAGCTTCATATGTGTCAATAGGTATCTGAGGATCTTATGGTCGGTGTATAGATAGCATTTTTCTCTGTAGAGATAATGCCTCCAGATCTTTAAAGCAAAGACAATTGCAACCAATTCAAGATCATGGGTAGGGTAGTTCATTTTCGTGTGATTTAAGTTGTCTTGAAGCATATGCAACAACCTTGCTTGCTTGCATCAATATACATCCTAAGCCATGATACTATGCATCACTATATACAGTGTAGTCTTTATCAAAATCAGGTTAGGTTAGGACCGGTGCATGAGTCAATACTTGCTTAAGCTAATCAAAACTGCGTTGTTGCTTCTCATTCCATTCAAAAGGGACATTCTTCCGTAGAAGTTTGGTTAATGGTGCTGCTATTATAGAAAATCCTTTAATGAATCTTCTGTAATAACTAGCAAGACCAAGAAAACTACAAACTTCACCTATATTCTTTGGTGGCCTCCAATCAACTATAGCTTGAATCTTCTTCCGGTCCACTTAGATACCCTCAGCAGAAACTACATGTCCTAGGAATGTAACTTCAGTGAGCCAGAACTTACACTTACTAAACTTGGCATATAATTGTTTCTCTCAAAGGGTTTGGAGTACAACGTGAAGATGGTCGCGATGCTCAGCTTGATTCTTGGAATAAATCATTATGTCATCTATAAACACCACTACAAACTTATCAAGATATGGTCTAAAAACCCAATTTATGAGATCCATAAAGGCAACCAGTGCATTGGTTAACCCGAAGGGCATAACCAAAAATTTGTAGTGGCCATACCTTGTACGAAAGACTGCCTTGGGCACATCATATTTCTTAAGTCTCATTTGATAGTACCCAGACCTTAGGTCAATCTTAGAAAAGACGGTTGCATCCTTAAGTTGGTTGAACAGGTCATTAATTCTCAACAAGGGACATTTATTCTTGATGGTGACTTATTTAGCTATTCATAATCAATGCAAAGGCGTATAGATCTATCTTTTTTTGACAAAAAGAACTATAGCTCCCTAGGGTGAGGAACTCGATTGAATAAATCCTTTGTTTAACAGGTATTGAATATGTACCTTGCGCTCGGTGAGTTCAACCGGTGCTATTCGATAAGGTGCAATAGAAACCGAAGTGGTTTTAGGTTGTACTTTAATCTCAAACTCAACTTCACGGGTGGGTGGTAAACCCAAAATTTCATCGGGAAATATATCTAGAAATTCTTAAACGGTATCTATATCTTGCAACTGAGGTTCTTCTTTACTTACAATGGCATATAACAATGATCTCTTGCTACTAGAATCCATAAAGGTTACGCTCTCCTTGCCAAGGCCTTGAAGATACAATTTCTTCTTCGAGCAATCCACCCAATCTTGATGTTTTCTGAGCCAATCAAGTCCTAATATGACGTCAAACTCATGGATAGGGAGGGCTAAGAGATCAGCTAGCAAAGGTATTCCTTGTACTATGAGGGGAAAATTTTTACATATTAGCCCAATTACAACACTATCACCTAAAGGGTTGCTTACGATGATTTTGGAGGCTATAGGCTTTGATGTTAACTTAAATCTTTTAATTAATATTGTACTAATAAAGGAATGAGAGGGTCCAGGATCAATCAATGCATAAATAGGGTGAGTATACAGTTTAATAGTACCTGCTATAATATTTGGATCTTCCTCATCCTCCCTGCTCCTCACATGGTAAACTTGTGCTAAAACCTTGGATTCTTAATGACTTAGAGTTCTTGTAGAGCCATCAGGTCTCCTAAAAGCTCCTACTGCAACTTGTTTATGTTCTTTGCCCTTGAAGGACTGAGTAGGGGATGCTAGGTTTGCCAATGATGAAGACTTGGAGGTTTTCATCGCACAATCTTTGATATAATGGCCTTGTTTACCACAAAAGAAATATGCCCCAGATTGCCTAAGATACTATCCCGCATGATGCCTTCTTTGATAGAAATTACAAATGGGATATTGAAATTCTCAGCCAAAACCTCCGGTACTCTCAATGGAGGTTGTTCTTGTAACAGATTGAGATATGGTTTGTGGTTTGGCAAAATTGATTGATCGAGAAGGCTACTAATAGTACTGATGCTTAAACCCTTGTTGCTTTCCTTTCTTATATGGCAAAGGAGGAAGAGAATCATCTCGAGCCCTCCTTTTAGATCGGGTTGGTCCACTAGTTCTCTGCGACCTTTGAGCAGCTTTGGTAGAGATAGCTCGATTCGCGAGCTCTTGGAAATCTGTGATCCCCAGTACAATGAATAAAGGTCGAAGTTCATCACTTAATCCTGCAACAAACATTCTACACTTTTATTATTCCTTCTTTATGTACTCAGCTTCGTATTTGTAATATTTGCAGAAATCGTGGATGTACTACTCCACCGGTCTCCCACCTTGCTTGAGATACATGAAAATATCCTACCTTTCAGCCTAGTAATACTCACTGATGTATTTCTTTTTGAACTCACGTAAAAAGAACTCCTGGTTACAACTTCTTCAAAAGCATATGCTAACAAGGCTAAGGCACATTCGAGTTTGTGCTCTTCTGAGCATTGTAATTGCTTATTCAATATTCGTAAGGTGTTGTACAACCAATACTTCGCTGCTTCAGGGTCTTCACCAACCCTACCTGTAAAGGTAGTAGCTCGGTGTTGAGCCAACTTATCAATAGGGGCCCGGGTCGTAGAAGTAGCAGCTACGAAAGATTGTGCAGACTGCTTAGACTTAAGAGTAGCCATGAACTGTTTGAACATCTCAGTCATGTTCTTATAACATTCAAATTGAGCATTCTGCAGTATAGGTTCGGGATTCGGTGGTTCTTGTTGAGGAATCTGTGAATTTGAAGGGTCCTCCCTTTTTCTTCTCGCCATGTTTCGAGGAGCCAGTAGTATGCTCAACTTCTTCGTGAGCTTTCTCGAAATCAGACATCTTTTATTATTAAAGAAAAAATATTGGATTAATCGTAAGTCACAATATACATATCAACAAACTCCTATATGGCATATGTAACGCAATAACAATATAATAGGCTTCAGTTTAGTCGTCAAATATACTAAACTTTATCTCTGATACCACAAATGTAACACTCCCTTCCCGGTCTGGTAGGAATCTTGGTTGAAAAGTGTTACTGGTGAACAATACAGTGATTAGTTTATTAATTACAATGGCTTGTACTATAAATAGTGAATTAACGACATTGGTTCGATACAATGAATGACTATAATCAAGGTAATCTTAGTCAAATTATAATTAAGGGATCATTTAGTAACTTATACAAATTTAGGGACTAAATTGTAATTCTTAAAAATTATATGGGCTTTTCAATAGTTAGGGTTACCAATGTGAGATTAATGCATAAGCATCCTACTTATAGATTTTTAATGAATTTAGAGTTCATTTACTCCTTCAAATAAGCCTTATAAGATTCAGTGACTAACCTGCAAGATTTCAAAACCTTATAACTAACTTTAACTAACTCACTTTTATCGGTACTAGTACTCATGAGGCTGTACTGGTATGCCCTCAAAATAAATTCTTTCGAACCTAAATCCAATATCGGTACACAGTATACTGTATACGAGGATTCAGTGCCTTCATATTGGTACAAGACTATTACCGTACAGGTACACAATCCTTAAATTCCCAAATCGATTCGTTAATGGGTATCAGTACGACACCGCCCGTACCGATACCCATGCTTCAGTAAAATTCTAGTGTTGATTTGGCATACCAGTACCACTATATCAGTATCTGTAAGCCTTGATTCACTATACCAAAATTGTATGCCAATATCGATATGACACCACCTGTACTGGTACGCCTGGGTTAATGTTACCCAAAACTGCATATCAGTACCAGTATGACACCACCCGTACCGGTATGCCTGGGCCTGTACTAACATTTCTTGTCTAGTGTTTAGTCAAATTAAGGGCCTTAACCTTGTCCATTGTTTACCAAATTTTACCAACAAGCTTATAAACATTAAATCTAGATGCATGTCAAATTTCATGCCAATACGAATCTGTTTACCAAGTTTTCGCTTATTAGTGCATTTTAGGTCATTTTACCAATTTTTTCAAAACACTAACATGTCATATTTCATATTTTAACCCATTCAACATGGTGAACCATATGTACATAAAAAATGGGGCTAAACTAACATGTCTATGCCCTATGCCGCCATACTAGGAGTTCAAAGGCTAGGTCTACATTACTTTAGCTTGTATGACTTGCTTCAAAACTCGCCCAGCTCTGATCCTTGATTCGACACACTTTTAACCTGAAAATGCATGGAAATGAGATGCGTTAGGATTATTAGCCTAGTAAGGTAGTCAACAACAATAACATGTATGCCAATAACATCGATAACATGTATATCAATGTAAATGCATCTCAAATCATGCTTTAACAATAATTTCAATAACTTAATTCCTTGGATCATTATGTGATTGTGGATATGCGAATTCCCAACCAACATCGCCAGCAATAAATGGTCAATATCCTCCAACATCGCCAATAAGACCAATACCATTACATCCCGCCAGCACCGCCAAATAGAGCCTTAGCTCAAGGACTGTAATGCACTCCGTACCAATAAGCTCATGAATTCTATGGCATGCCAATTGTATCTCATGTCAATTCGTACCCAAGGATTCAATACTTAGGACAATAACAATAGCAATAACAGTAGCGATGACAATAACAATACACAATGATCAATATGGCATTTCTCAATATTTTAATGATATCAATGACAACGTAATGATTCAATAATCCCTATATCAATTCAATAAGCTTACCCAAGCTTAGCAATAGTACCTCCTACGAGGTGTCGATATAACCATACCTTGAAATCATGTATAAAAATGCAATAAACAATATTAATGAAATTGAGAAAAACACCTTGCCAATCTTGAGACTCTGACTACACTCACTATGCTTCTGAAGCTTTTAGGGCTCCCGGATGACAATCCCCATATTCTTCGACTTATTAGAGTTTGATGGATTTGGTGATTCTTCACCTTAATTCTCTTAGGCTACAAGGAAATAGAAATCAAAAGGATTTCAATATCGATAATAGATTCATATCAACCTATTAGCTAAGAAAAAAATAAAGATTGAACTTGATATCCCTAGAAAATTCTAGGGTTCACAACATTCTTGAGCTTGGATTTGGACATGGTTTTAGCCATAGAATTAATGTTTAACTTGAAACTTTAGCTTACCCGATTGTTATCAATAATTTAAGGCTAAGAAACTTGGGAGAATTCAAACTTGAGATATCATTTAATGGAGGTGCTTGATTAGCTAAAAGAAAAAGGTAGAAGATGATGAAAAGTGGTGTAAGCTTCCAACACTAATCGAGTAAGCCTCTTCCTCCTTTCATCTATTTTATTTGTTTAGATTTCCTTTAAGTGAAGAAACTTCACCCCAAATGTCCACGTAAGGGGCGATTAATCTTGAGGAGGGGTTAACCGTAAGGTTAGTCCTTCAACTCCTTAGTTTTTGTACTTTTGCCCCCCAAACTTTCAATTTTCCCAATTTAGTCACTAAGACAAGTTTTAAAGGTTCATAATAAGGCCCTTGATCAATAATAATACTTAATTAAAGTTCAATAATCCAATAATTGGCCACTTGGTCCAAAGGTCAATACTATAGTTTGACTTTATGATGCAAAGAATTTAGTTATCGGAATTGAATTCTGACAAGGCCCACTTTTGGGGTGTTACATTATATAGTACCGAAGACTCCTATTATTGGATTATACATCTAGCCGATGAGTGGTTTTAAGGGGTTTTTGTGTACCAAAAACTCCACCATGGGTACAAAAATGGTGGAGGGGTTTATGTGTACCGAAAACTCTCGTTGAAGGGCTTTGGGTGATTCCGGTTGAGATTGTATGAAGTGTTGAGAGAACACTTGTTGAATCCATGTATCCGATGTATTATTTTGTAACGTTGAACTTGGTTTATGATCACTTGTAAGGCAATATAATTGATGATGTATCATGTTGATGGATTATGTTGTATAATGTTGATTTATACATGTTACTCTTTAAGCCTTGCATTTAGCAATTATGCATGGGAAATCTTAAATTGAGTGTAGCAAATTGGATTTTGTTGTTGGATCCATGATACATGTTGCATATGGTTTAAAATGCATGTTTTGGAAATGTTAAATACATAGTTTTACAAGGAATGACGATGTTGATGATGTTTTGAAAGTTGATTTTAAAGTGGCTTTCAAAGTGGACTATTAAATGTTTTTAAATGCATTTATGGTGGTTTGTTTTAGAGTACTCCTCACTAATCCTAGTATGCTAATGCTCTCATTTTCCATCAATGTAGAGAATTAAAGTGTTGGAGGCAACAAGTAAGCAAGGAGGATTCCAAGGACTTGACCTTTGAAAGTATGGTTTCAATTTGGACATGTAGTAATAAATGCAATGTGGTAATTTTCATTTGAGAGGGTTGTTTTATTAAACTCCATGTTTGTGCAAGTTTTAAATATTGATTTGGACTTGTTTGAGGTTTAATATGCTTGTGAATGGTTAAGAACTATGTTTTGAATGTCGAATAGGAAGAATGCCTATAGATGTTGTGGAGGATTTGATCATGCTTGTTTGAGTAGTTTAAATTGCTTGAATAATTGTGATAAGTATGCCTTTGATGATTTATGATGTTTAGGTAAGGTTTGGTATTGATCAGAGCGAGCCAAACTGTCACATTCTGGACCTAGGGGTATTTACAGGCCTTCGTGTATAGGTACGGGTCCCTTAGTCTCGGGACGTGGGGTCTGGGAAGGCTCAGATCATGAAAAATTAACAAAGGGTATCGGTACGCTTAGCCACCGTATAGGTAAGCCTAGAGGAAAAGTTACACTAGTTTTGATACATGGGCTCTCGTACCGATACTCCTTTTAGCTACTAGAATCTGGTTTTCAAAAATAATCACTAAGGGATCGGTACGGGGACGAACCGTATCGGTATGGGTTTGCTCGGCACACCATATTGATATGGGGCTTGTTGTATCAATATACATATTTGTTAAATTAGTTGAACTATATCGATACGGCTATGTCTGTATCGGCACACAGTGTATCTTTTTAGGTTTTTGTCTGCTGAAGATTGAAATTGCGCAGCTTGGTCCCTGAATGTTATGTATGCAATCAAATGAGTTCGGATGATTGTTTAAAGCTGGAAATTGACATGTGAACATAAAATTGGATTAATTAAGGATTGGTAACTTGTATTTTAATTAAGTCCTTGTAGTTTGTTGAAATTATGTTTTGGCCCCGAAGTGTATGTTTGAGCAATTGAACCCTGTTTTGCAATCTGATCGCGATGTAACATATCCGATGATGCATGTTCACCTTAGGATTCTAAATAGATGCATTTAGTTAAGGTAAAAAGAAAAAAATAGACCCAGTTTAGGCTAATAGTTTGGGTTTGCTTCGGCAAACCTAATGTTGTCCTTTAAGCTCGGTTTCAGCTAGACCGAGTTAAGGGGTTGCAATTCTCATTAATTATTTCCATTAATCCACATAATCACTTTAATTTAGACATTAAACAGGTTATTTATTTTACTCCTCTATTTTTATTTCTTAATTAGCATCAATAGGTTATTTCACATATCGGGTACCGGTACTCGAATACGAGTTTCGGTACTCACATGCATACTGATACTAATTTTTTTTACTGAAAATCTTAAATTTCCATGAGTATCGATACGGGTCTACCAGTACAACATCGAATATCGTATTGGTACGATCTAAGTCCGTATTGATACCATACTCAACAATTTGTATCGTTTAACCGAACTACGATATTATCCGACTCTATTTGATTCCCTAAAGATTATTGAAGTCATTAGGGTTTGTTTGCTATTACATTTAATAATTTAATATTGATTCCCAAATTTATGATCATTTATTCGAATATTAACAATTATCAGTTCATTTAGTATAATTTCCATCGAACATAGCAATTTCATATCTCAAGAACTCGAACACAACATGTAAAACAACCAATTAGACAATTATATGAATATTCAAACAACCATACATGGTCTCTAGAGCTCATACAATGTCTCGATATTTCTCAAACTTAACATGCATAAATACCAAATCTCATAGTATTGGTCTCCACACATGCTTATTTTCATCTACTTATTTTGCAAACACTAACAAGCAAGACATGTAACGCAAAAAACCCGACTTCACATTTGGACCTCAAGCCCAACAAACAAGATAGAATTTTTTGCAACTAGATTTAGCCCAGATCATAATCATTTCCAAAAATCCAGCAACGTTTTAGAAAAGAACAATACAAAAAGGTTAAATCGTTTACCTGAGAGCTCTAATTTAAAACAAGATAATTTAAAAGCATTCGACATGATCAAATAAATCCAAAATAGAGTTACAAACATAAAGCAAAGGCCCTATGAATACATTACCTGAATAGTCTAAGTATTGTAATCTTGATCACATCAATGAGCTGAAATCCTACTCTGATGGGCTCTTTCAATGCAACGTGGCACCCTAAAATCCTACGAATGAAAATAACGATTTTGAACATTGAGCTCATAAAGCTTAATGGATACACCTCTACTCTACCGTGCATCATGCAAATCATAAGTACAAGTATGTAGCAAGTAAAATGACATGCCATTGAAATAAAGTATGCTATTACAACAATATATACGTTTTTAGCTTGGCGTCAAACATCTCATAAAAAATCATATCCACAAACCTAAAGTAAGACTCAGGGCCACACAACAACGGGAACATACAATCAAGTGAGACTCGAGGCCACATAGTATCGGGAACGTACGCTTTGTACTCAAAATACCCCATCGAGTATCTTCCCATGAGACTCGGTGTAACACCCTTAACGTATACTCGTAAATCGAATATACATTAAAGATGTTATGGAGTCGTTTAAAGAAATCTCGACTTATAAATTTATTTGTACAAGTATTTACAAATTTTAGTTTGTAATCTAACATTTCTTGATTTTCTTGAAAACACAACCTATGTGCAGTTAGCTAGTTTCAACCTTGAACTAATTATTTGAAATATATATTTGGCAATTATTAAAAACAACGGTTCAATTCAGGGTGAAAACTAGGTTCGCTATCTAGGCCCTTTCTTGACTTTAAAATCTTTACGCGATTACCGATTATTCTTATTAACAAAGTAATTATCCTTTCTACATTAGCTTTATTCTGTTAGAATGCTAATGCCTTATTTTTCTTTATCCATATATGATTCATCATCAAAACTGATTACTTATCATCATACTCTACTAGCAATTAAATAATTACATGCCCACTAGAGATTATCATAAGCTAGAATATCTTATTGATGTTTTGTAGATTGAAGCTTGATGAACATGCTCGACTCCTCTTCAAATCCTCCATCTTAATCTACGTGTGAAATAAACACACGCTAAGTACGAACTTAGTGAGGCAAAACTTATAAAATCAAAGTAAAGCACTTTAATTTTAATAAAATTGCATAATAATTAAAA
This sequence comes from Hibiscus mutabilis, assembly GCA_019671005.1. Lineage (NCBI taxonomy): Eukaryota > Viridiplantae > Streptophyta > Magnoliopsida > Malvales > Malvaceae > Hibiscus > Hibiscus mutabilis. The sequence continues at coordinate 8,974,834 of CM033754.1, read as the reverse complement.
TACTGAATATAACATATAAGAATTTAAAAAAGTATAGAATGACTTATCGAAGTCGTTCCTCTGTCATGTAACCTGTAAAAATCAACATCACATGTACATATAAGTTAATACCCCAAATTCAACTTGTACGATTTATGGCGAATTTTCAAAGTCAATTTCCAGTGTTGATTTCGAAACAGACTGCCATACTGTTTTTTGACCTTTCACCACTTAAAAATTCATATCTTCTTACTTGGAACTCGAAATCAGTTTCCGTTTGTTGGAGGCGAAACTAGACGAACAAATATTTACATCGGTATAAAATTCACCATCTAACCATTTTTTAGAATTTATGGTGAATTTTCAAACTTACTGCCAAATGCAGTTTTCCTACACAACTTCCACAAATAACTTCAAACTTTAGACTAATTTCTCCTTATTTGCTATTTGTCAATTTAGTCCCATTATTTACTTTAAATCATCAACTTATCACCTTCTTCATCAAATAATTATTCACAATAGTTTCCCTTAATTTTCCTTCTTAACCGAAATAGCCACTAAAATGCAAAGATAAAGATTCTATCTTCTTAACTTTGCAATTTAGTCCTCAAATCAACATTACTATCTTAATTCCATCATTATAACTAAAAACCAGATTTAATCCTTCTCTAAAACCTCATTTCTGAATTGGTCTCTTAACTTTGACAATTTGTCAAAATGGTCACTAACTCGATTTAACATCGGTTTTGCATTCTAACTTCAATTTCATATCTTCAACATCCCTAATAACATAAATACACACCAATTCCATAAGAATCAGATTTAGTCCTTCAAATTTTAAACTTGCTGAATTGGTCCCTAAACATTTAAATTAGGGTTTTGCTTCCAAACAACAAATCAAACTTACTAGATCATTTATCCAATGTCACAAACCCTAAATCAAACTTGAATCCATAAACCCTAATCATCTTCATAATAATCAAAACATGTAAAGTTTAAATCCCAACTCAATAACATGATTTTAACATCACAAAAGCTTGATTTCAACTTGAATTTCAATATGGAATCATAAAATCTCAAAACCCCCAATTGAGTCCATAAACCCTAATTTCTTCTCATACAAAATTCTTATCAATCAAGCATGTTTTCCACAAATTATTTACACCAAAAGATAGAGCTTGATGAGTAGAACAACTTTGTAGTTCGAAAGATTACCTGAAAATCGAGTTTCGGGGCTTGAATCGAACTTGGGAAATTTTCCTCATTTTTCTTTCTTTCTCCCCCTCATATTTCGAAATTTGAAGATGAAGAATGGTCTTCATCTTTTTATTTTCATCCAATTTGGCCACTTGTCTTGTATAAATGCATTTTAAATTCATTTAAATAGTGAAATTACTAAAATGCCATTTTCATCGAATGGCCAAGATTTAATCTCATCAAAACTCAATGGCCAAGATCAAATCCATGTTTAATTGGCCTTTTAAAATTACCCTTAAAGTTTCAAAATATTTCAAAAATGCCATCCATGGAAAATGTCCAATTTGCCCTCCAACTAGTCTTTATTTACAACAAGTCTTAAAATTGCCATTCGATTAAAACTAAACCAAATTGTTTCCAATCCAACTGGCCATGTCAAAAAATATCTTAGATTTTTATTTACGGAATTTATTCGATCCAAATATTCGAATTTCACTCAATACGATTTTCAAATTTTCTTCCTACGAACTTTAAAGCTTTATAACCATTAATATAAGCTTTGTACGAAAAATCCGGGTAACACGAAAGTGTCACTCTTGGGAGTGAACTATTCATTTACAGGGTTAACTTACATAACTTTTAGAAATTACACTTTGGTCCCTAAAATTTCCCAAAGTTTATACTTTGGCCAGAAAACTTTAAAATTTTTCATTTTGGTCACTGAACTTCAATTCCCATTTCAATTTTCCTCAAATTTTTACCAACTTTGAAAGTACCCAATACAACTCACTATCTATCACATGATACTTTTAAACCTTAAAAAATTCCTTTTAGAAAGACTTAGATTGAATTTTCTTAACTCGGTCTATTATTCCGATAATTATTGAAAATCTTCATAGCATAAGGTTTCTCGTAGAAATCCTTTATTTGAAATCCATATGAATATTTTCTACTTTTACTGAGTCCAAAATATCGATCAGAAACACTTTTATGGGACCTTCCCAAAGGTCACTCATCTTTGTATTTCCTTGAACAGAGCACGCTTAACAATTTCATTCGATCCAAATTCGGTACCTTTTTCTGCATCGTAATTCTTAAAACCGATATCAAGGTACTTATTTTGATCCGATTCACTCTTCTACTGAATAAAATTACCTATTGGGGAAATTTACACTTTAGGCCCCTAAACTTTTCCAAGGTTTATACTTTAACCCCCTAAACTTTCAAAATTTACCATTTAGTCACTAGCCAAAATTTGGGATATTACAATTATTCCCCCTTAAGAAAATTCGTCCTCGAATTTTCAATGTGTACCTATTCCAAACTTTTACGGATATTACTTCCTTATTTTCTTCTCAACCTCCCAAGTGGCTTCTTCGACCTTGTAATTTTTCCTCAAAACTTCAGTCAATAAAATTTCTTATTCCTTAATTCATTAATTCCATAAACCAATATTTCTACTAACTCCTCTTCATGTATCAAATCTAATTACATCTTAATTTATTCAGGAGTGTTGACATGTAAATAATTCAGTCAAAGCCCCCAAAACATAAGTACATATACGATAGACTTTTGCTCACTTTTGAAGATAAGATCCATTAATATGCCCTTGGTACAACTCTTTCACGATTCCTCGAGGTATAATAATTCTGAAACCAAGTTTTTCCCTTTTTGATTTGCACGAATCATCTTCTTTCAAAGTGGTACTTTTCCTCTCTTTTTATTCTTTTAACTTTAACTGATAACATCTTGACCAAAGATCAATCTTCTTTTTACATCTGACTTCTACATTTTATATAAATAGCCAATTTATCTTAAAATTCTCAGATTTCTAGCAGTCATACTAAAATTCTCCAGTCAAAATCATTCCCTTGACATATTGGCTTAACCCACTGATCTCACACTATTCCTCATAAACAATGTGAATACCTTTGTCAAAGTTCAGAAATCAGTGAAATAATTTCCTTATGAACAATTCACCATATCAAATTCTTTATCACTTTTCTAAGAATTTTTCCAAACTTCCTCCTCTGTATCAATATTACTTCTTCTAACTTTCAATATTAATACATCTCAAATCTTCTATAGAAGTTTTGTCATTTTTCGTCTTCAAATAAGCAGTTATAAATCCTATTTCATCATAACCTTTAAGGTTCCCAAAACTTAAACTTTTTCACAGTCAATGTTTTATTATATATAGATGCCGGAAGTTAAAACCTCTGACTGATTCATACCTAACATCTTCTTTTTGAGCTTCAAATATAATCTCTTTACAGAACAATTTCTTTCTTAGTTTCTTTTCTAATCATCTCTAGTATCATTACTTAACTTTCCAACTCCCCCTTATGTATTGATAGTACAAACTTCTTATAATAAGATACCACTGAGGTATTTCCATCATAACTTCAATCCTTAATTTATCTTGAGTATATCGCCATATTACATCTGCGGCATTTAGTGACATTGTTATCTTCAAACATATATATTTATAAAGTAAATATACTTCTTCTTCTTACTCCTCCGTATCCGAGTATATTATAATTACTATATCATATCCTCTATGGATCTTTTCTTAACCTCTAAGATTCGTCAACTGACAAACCATTATCGTTTTACTTTTCTTATTCTAGTATCATATCACCTTATACTAATGAGGAGCAGCATCAAGTCATACAATCAGTACATCAGTAATATGACATCCTAGGGGCATGTATTTACTAATAAAAATCATATCATACTCGGTTTAGCATCCAGAACTGACTAAACCTTTGCTTTGATACATTAAATGTAACACCCTTAACGTATACTCGTAAATCGAATATACATTAAAGATGTTACGGAGTCGTTTAAAGAAATCTCGACATATAAATTTATTTGTACAAGTATTTACAAATTTTAGTTTGCAAATCTAACCCTTTCTCGATTTTCTTGAAGACACAACCTATGTGCAGTTAGCTAGTTTCAACCTTGAACTAATTATTTTAAAAATATATTTGGCAATTATTAAAAACAATAGTTCAATTCAGGGTGAAAACTAGGTTCGCTATCTAGGCCTTTTCTTGACTTTAAAATCTTTACGCGATTACTGATTATTCTTATTAACAAAGTAATTATCCTTTCTACCTTAGCTTTATTCTGTTACAATGCTAATGCCTTATTTTGCTTTATCCATATACGATTCATCATCAAAAATGATTACTTATCTATCATTTAGTCCAATTTAATGCATCATACTCTACTAGTAATTAAATAATTACATGCCCACTAGAGATTATCATAAGCTAGAATATCTTACTGATGTTTTCCAGATTGAAGCTTGATAGGCATGCTCAACTCCTCTTCAAATCCTCCATCTTAATCTACGTGTGAAACAAACACACGCTAAGTACAAACTTAGTGAGGCAAAACTTATAAAATCAAAGTAAAGCACTTTAATTTTAATAAAAATTGCATAATAAATAAAATACTGAATATAACATATAACAATTTAAAATCGTATGGAATGACTTATCGAAGTCGTTCCTCTGTCATGTAACCTGTAAAAATCAACATCTCATATACATATATAAGGCAATGTCTTGTCAAATCAAATATCCAGTAAATCACTTGTTTTCATTTGAATCATATCACTTTCACTTTTCACTTTCCTTTAGATCACTTGTACTTGTTACTTTTTATTCAATTCATAGCCCAATGTAATGTAATTGAGAATGCATGGTATGCGAGTCACTATTGAGTATGCACATGTGCGGCAACAACTAATTTGTTGTGCCAAAATAAACACTGTATCACTTTATCACTGAATAACCGCTATAAACTTATACAACGTCACCGTATCACTAGGTCATAGCTGTAGAACACAACGCCACTGTATCACTATATAACGGTTGTACATTTGTACAACATCACTGTATCATTATACTCCCACCTCATTGGCATGCCAATTATACCAAGAATCTCAATAATCATACAATGGGCTTTTAACCAATCCACTATTATGATCTCTTCACTTATTTAAATTTCATTAGATATTAACATATCACAATATCATATAAAAGTGTATTGGGCAGTTCATACCCAAAATTCATTCATAATTCATTTCAAAAATTATTGAAAATATACCATTTACGATTCAAAAGTATTTATTTATTTTAACATTTGAGATCGACTTATCGCAAGACTTTCTCGTATCATAAAAAAATAAGTAAGAATGCACTCACATGGTCCATGTAATAGTATGCCTCACTAAATTCTACTCGATCTTTTCCTTTATAGTATCTTGAATCCTCTTTGATCTGTGTTCGGCTTCATTAACCACATAAATATAAATACCATTTGTTAGATTCAAATCTAACAATATTCTAAATATGTAAAATTTCCAAAACTTTTTCTTCCTTCCTTAGATTGTCCAAAAATTCATTTTGGTCCCCAATTTACCACTTTGAACTTCAAATAATTCTTCCAAGCTTGCTAACTACCATTAGATACCCAATGTCTCAATTTCCATTTTCTGACAACTTGCCCTACCTTCAAAGATTTATTTCTATAAAATAAAATAAAACTATGAATTTGATTCCATCTGTTCTGAAAGAAACTATATTCAATAAGCTTTTCACCCATATAAATTAATAGCCCAAATTCAACTTGTACGATTTATGGCTAATTTTCAAAGTCAATTTTCAGTGCTGATTTCCAAACAGACTGCCATACTGTTTTTGACCTTTCACCACTTAAAAATTCATACCTTTTTACTTGGAACTCGAAATCAGTTTCCGTTTGTTGGAGGAGAAACTAGATGAACAAATATTTACATCGGTATAAAATTCACCATCTAACAATTGTTTTAGAATTTATGGTGAATTTTCAAACTTACTGCCAAATCCAATTTTCCTACACAACTTCCATAAATAACTTCAAACTTTAAACTAATTTCTCCTTATTTTCTATTTGTCAATTTAGTCCCATTATTTACTTTAAATCATCAACTTATCACCTTCTTCACCAAATAATTATTCACAATAGTTTCCCTTAATTTTCCTTCTTAACCGAAATAGCCACTAAAATGCAAAGATAAGGATTCTAGCTTCTTAACTTTGCAATTTAGTCCTCAAATCAACATTACTATCTTAATTCCAACATTATAACTAAAAATCAGATTTAATCCTTCTCTAAAACCTCATTTCCGAATTGGTCACTTAACTTTGACAATTTGTCAAAATGGTCACTAACTCGATTTAACATCGGTTTTGCATTCTAACTTCAATTTCATATATTCAACATCCCTAATAACATAAATACACACCAATTCCATAAAAATCAGATTTATTCCTTCAACTTTTAAACTTGTTGAATTGGTCCCTAAACATTTAAATTAGGGTTTTGCTTCCAAACAACAAATCAAACTTACTAGATCATTTATCCAACGTCACAAACCCTAAATCAAACTTGAATCCATAAACTCTAATCATCTTCATAATAATCAAAACATGTAGAGTTTAAATCCCAACTTAATAACATGATTTTGACATCACAAAAGTTTGATTTCAACTTGAATTTCAACATGGAATCATAAAATCTCAAAACCCCAATTGAGTCCATAAACCCTAATTTCTTCTCATAAAAATTCTAATCAATCAAGCATGTTTTCCACAAATTATTTACCCCAAAAGATAGAGCTTGATGAGTAGAACAACTTTGTAGTTCGAAGATTACACGAAAATTGAGTTTCGGGCTTGAATCGAACTTGGAAAATTTTCTCCATTTTTATTTCTTTCTCCCCTCATATTTCGAAATTTGAAGATGAAGAATGGTCTTCAACTTTTTATTTTCATCCAATTTGGCCACTTGTCTTGTAAAATGAATATTAAATTCATTTAAATAGTGAAATTACTAAAATGCCCTTTTCATCGAATGGCCAAGATTTAATCTCATCAAAACTCAATGGCCAAGATCAAATCCATGTGTAATTGGCCTTTTAAAATTACCCTTAAAGTTTCAAAATATTTCAAAAATGCCATCCATGGCAAATGTCCAATTTGCCCTCCAACTAGTCTTTATTTACAACAAGTCTTAAAATTGCCATTCCATTAAAACTGAACCAAATTGGTTCCAATATAACTGGCCATGTCACAAAATATCTTAGATTTTTATTTATGGCATTTATTCGATCCAAATATTTGAATTTCACTCAATACGATTTTCAAATTTTCTTCCTACGAACTTTAAAGTTTATAACCATTAATATAAGCTTCGTACGAAAAATCCAGGTAACACGAAAGTGTCACTCTTGGGAGTGAACTATTCACTTACGGGGTTAACTCACATAATGTTTATAAATTACACTTTGGTCCCTAAAATTTCCCAAACTTTATACTTTGGCCACAAAACTTTAAAATTTTTCATTTTGGTCACTGAACTTCAATTCCCATTTCAATTTTCCTCAGATTTTTACCAACTTTGAAAGTACCCAATACAACTCACTATCTATCACATGATACTTTTAAACCTTAAAAAATTCCTTTCATAAAGACTTAGACTGAATTTTCTTAACTTAGTCTATTATTCCCATAATTATTGAAAATCTTCATAGAATAAGATTTCTCGTAGAAATCCTTTATTTGAAATCCATACGAATATTTTCTACTTTTACTGAGTCCAAAATATCGATCGAAAACACTTTTATGGGACCTTCCCAAAGGTCACCCATCTTTGTATTTCCTTGAACAGAAAGACGCTTAATAATTTTATTCGATCCAAATTCGGTACCTTTTTCTCGCATCTTAATTCTTAAAACCGATATCAAGGTACTTATTTTGATCCGATTCACTCTTCTACTAAATAAAATTACCTATTGGGGAAAAATTTACACTTTAGGCCCCTAAACTTTTCCAAGGTTTATACTTTAACCCCTAAACTTTCAAAATTTACAATTTAGTCACTAGCCAAAATTTGAGATATTGCAATTATACCCCCTTAAGAAAATTCATCCTCGAATTTTCAATGCGTACTATTCCAAACTTTTACGGATATTAGTTCCTTATTTTCTTCTCAACCTCCCAAGTGGCTTCTTCGACCTTGTAATTTTTCCTCAAAACTTCAAATAATAAAATTTCTTATTCCTTAATTCATTAATTCCATAAACAAATATTTCTACTAACTCCTCTTCATGTATCAAATCTAATTACATCTCAATTTATTCAGGAGTGTTGACATGTAAATAATTTAGTCATTGCCCCCAAAACATAAGTACATATATGATAGACTTCTGCTAACTTCTGAAGATAAGATCCATTAATATGCCCTTAGTACAACTCTTTCACGATTCCTTGAGGTATAATAATTCTGAAACCAAGTTTTTCCCTTTTGATTTGCACAAATCATCTTCTTTCAAAGTGGTTCTTTTCTCTTTTTTTATTCTTTTAACTTTAATCGATAACATCTTGACCAAAGATCAATCTTCTTTTTACATATGACTTCTACATTTTATATAAATAGCCAATTTATCTTAAAATTCTCAGATTTCTAGCAGTCATACTAAAATTCTCCAGTCAAAATCATTCCCTTGACATATTGGCTTAACCCACTGATCTCACACTATTCCTCATAAACAATGTGAATACCTTTGTCAAAGTTCAGAAATCAGTGAAATAATTTCCTTATGAACAATTCACCATATCCAATTCTTTATCACTTTTCTAAGAATTTTTCCAAACTTCCTTCTCTCTGTATCAATATTACTTCTTCTAACTTTTCAATATTAATACATCTCAAATCTTCTATAGAAGTTTTGTCATTTTTCGCCTTCAAATAAGCGATTATAAATCCTATTTCATCATAACCTTTAAGGTTCCCAAAACTTAAAATTTTTCACATCAATGTTTTATTATATATAGATGTCGGAAGTTAAAACCTCACTGATTCATACCTAACATCTTCTTTTTGAGCTTCAAATATAATCTCTTTACTGATCAATTTCTTTCTTAGTTTCTTTTCTAATCATCTCTAGTATCATTACTTAACTTTCCAACTCTCCCTTATGTTTTGATAGTACAAACATCTTATAATAAGATACCACTGAGTTATTTCCATCATAACTTCAATCTTTAATTTATCTTGAGTATATTGCCATATTACATCTGTGGCATTTAGTGACATTGTTATCTTCAAACATATATATTTATAAAGTAAATATACTTCTTCTTCTTACTCCTCCGTATCCGAGTATCTTATAATTACTATATCATATCCTCTATGGGTCCTTTTTCTTAACCTCTAAGATTCATCAACCGACAAAATCCATTATCGTTTTACTTTTCTTATTCTAGTATCATTTCACCTTATACTAATGAGGAGCAATATCAAGTCATACAATCAGTACATCAGTAATATGACATCCTAGGGGCATGTATTTACTAATAAAAATCATATCATACTCGGTTTAGCATCCAGAACTGACTAAACCTTTGCTTTGATACATTAAATGTAACACCCTTAACGTATACTCGTAAATCGAATATACATTAAAGATGTTACGGAGTCGTTTAAAGAAATCTCGACATATAAATTTATTTGTACAAGTATTTACAAATTTTAGTTTGCAAATCTAACCCTTTCTCGATTTTCTTGAAGACACAACCTATGTGCAGTTAGCTAGTTTCAACCTTGAACTAATTATTTTAAAAATATATTTGGCAATTATTAAAAACAATAGTTCAATTCAGGGTGAAAACTAGGTTCGCTATCTAGGCCTTTTCTTGACTTTAAAATCTTTACGCGATTACTGATTATTCTTATTAACAAAGTAATTATCCTTTCTACCTTAGCTTTATTCTCATTTACAATGCTAATGCCTTATTTTGCTTTATCCATATACGATTCATCATCAAAAATGATTACTTATCTATCATTTAGTCCAATTTAATGCAATAAACTCTACTAGTAATTAAATAATTACATGCCCACTAGAGATTATCATAAGCTAGAATATCTTCTTGATGTTTTCAGTTGAAGCTTGATAGGCATGCTCAACTCCTCTTCAAATCCTCCATCTTAATCTACGTGTGAAACAAACACACGCTAAGTACAAACTTAGTGAGGCAAAACTTATAAAATCAAAGTAAATCACTTTAATTTTAATAAAAATGCATAATAAATAAAATACTGAATATAACATTTAACAATTTAAAATCGTATGGAATGACTTATTGAAGTCGTTCCTCTATCATGTAACCTGTAAAAATCAACATCTCATATACATATATAAGGCAATGTCTTGTCAAATCAAATATCCAGTAAATCACTTGTTTTCATTTGAATCATATAACTTTCACTTTTCACTTTCCTTTAGATCACTTGTACTTGTTACTTTTTATTCAATTCATAGCCCAATGTAATGTAATTGAGAATGCATGGTATGCAAGTCACTATTGAGTATGCACATGTGCGACAACAACTAATTTGTTGTGCCAAAATAAACACTGTATCACTTTATCACTGAATAACCATATAAAACTTATACAACGTCACCGTATCACTAGGTCATAGCTATAGAACACAACGCCATCAGTATCACTATATAACGGTTGTACATTTGTACAACATCATCAGTATCATTATACTCCCACCTCATTGTCATGCCAATTATACCAAGAATCTCAATAATCATACAATGGGCTTTTAACCAATCCACTATTATGATCTCTTCACTTATTTAAATTTCATTAGATATTAACATATCACAATATCATATAAAAGTGTATTGGGCAGTTCATACCCAAAATTCATTCATAATTCATTTCAAAAATTATTGAAAATATACCATTTACGATTCAAAAATATTTATTTATTTTAACATTTGAGATCGACTTATCGCAAGACTTTCTCGTATCATAAAAAAATAAGTAAGAATGCACTCACCCTGGTCCATGTAATAGTATGCCTCACTAAATTCTACTCGATCTTTTCCTTTATAGTATCTTGAATCCTCTTTGATTTGTGTTCGGCTTCATTAACCACATAAATATAAATACCATTTGTTAGATTCAAATCTAACAATATTCTAAATATGTAAAATTTCCAAAACTTTTTCTTCCTTCCTTAGATTGTCCAAAAATTCATTTTGGTCCCCAATTTACCACTTTGAACTTCAAATAATTCTTCCAAGCTTGCTAACTACCATTAGATACCCAATGTCTCAATTTCCATTTTCTCGACAACTTGCCCTACCTTCAAAGATTTATTTCTATAAAATAAAATAAAACTATGAATTTGATTCCATCTGTTCTAAAAGAAACTATATTCAATAAGCTTTTCACCCATATAAATTAATAGCCCAAATTCAACTTGTAATGATTTATGGCTAATTTTCAAAGTCAATTTTCAATCTTGATTTCCAAACAACTATTTTTTTGACCTTTCACCACTTAAAAATTCATACCTTTTTACTTGGAACTCAAAATCGGTTTCCGTTTGTTGGAGGAGAAACTAGATGAACAAATATTTACATCGGTATAAAATTCACCATCTAACAATTGTTTTAGAATTTATGGTGAATTTTCAAACTTACTGCCAAATCCAATTTTCCTACACAACTTCCATAAATAACTTCAAACTTTAGACTAATTTCTCCTTATTTTCTATTTGTCAATTTAGTCCCATTATTTACTTTAAATCATCAACTTATCACCTTCTTCACCAAATAATTATTCACAATAGTTTCCCTTAATTTTCCTTCTTAACCGAAATAGCCACTAAAATGCAAAGATAAGGATTCTAGCTTCTTAACTTTGCAATTTAGTCCTCAAATCAACATTACTATCTTAATTCCAACATTATAACTAAAAATCAGATTTAATCCTTCTCTAAAACCTCATTTCCGAATTGGTCACTTAACTTTGACAATTTGTCAAAATGGTCACTAACTCGATTTAACATCGGTTTTGCATTCTAACTTCAATTTCATATATTCAACATCCCTAATAACATAAATACACACCAATTCCATAAAAATCAGATTTATTCCTTCAACTTTTAAACTTGTTGAATTGGTCCCTAAACATTTAAATTAGGGTTTTGCTTCCAAACAACAAATCAAGCTTACTAGATCATTTATCCAACGTCACAAACCCTAAATCAAACTTGAATCCATAAACTCTAATCATCTTCATAATAATCAAAACATGTAGAGTTTAAATCCCAACTTAATAACATGATTTTGACATCACAAAAGTTTGATTTCAACTTGAATTTCAACATGGAATCATAAAATCTCAAAACCCCCAATTGAGTCCATAAACCCTAATTTCTTCTCATAAAAATTCTAATCAATCAAGCATGTTTTCCACAAATTATTTACCCCAAAAGATAGAGCTTGATGAGTAGAACAACTTTGTAGTTCGAAAGATTACCTGAAAATTGAGTTTCGGGGCTTGAATCGAACTTGGAAAAATTTTCTCCATTTTTATTTCTTTCTCCCCTCATATTTCGAAATTTGAAGATGAAGAATGGTCTTCAACTTTTTATTTTCATCCAATTTGGCCACTTGTCTTGTATAAATGAATATTAAATTCATTTAAATAGTGAAATTACTAAAATGCCCTTTTCATCGAATGGCCAAGATTTAATCTCATCAAAACTCAATGGCCAAGATCAAATCCATGTGTAATTGGCCTTTTAAAATTACCCTTAAAGTTTCAAAATATTTCAAAAATGCCATCCATGGCAAATGTCCAATTTGCCCTCCAACTAGTCTTTATTTACAACAAGTCTTAAAATTGCCATTCCATTAAAACTGAACCAAATTGGTTCCAATATAACTGGTCATGTCACAAAATATCTTAGATTTTTATTTATGACATTTATTCGATCCAAATATTTGAATTTCACTCAATACGATTTTCAAATTTTCTTCCTACGAACTTTAAAGTTTATAACCATTAATATAAGCTTCGTACGAAAAATCCAGGTAACACGAAAGTGTCACTCTTGGGAGTGAACTATTCACTTACGGGGTTAACTCACATAATGTTTATAAATTACACTTTGGTCCCTAAAATTTCCCAAACTTTATACTTTGGCCACAAAACTTTAAAAATTTTCATTTTGGTCACTGAACTTCAATTCCCATTTCAATTTTCCTCAGATTTTTACCAACTTTGAAAGTACCCAATACAACTCACTATCTATCACATGATACTTTTAAACCTTAAAAAATTCCTTTCATAAAGACTTAGACTGAATTTTCTTAACTTAGTCTATTATTCCCATAATTATTGAAAATCTTCATAGAATAAGATTTCTCGTAGAAATCCTTTATTTGAAATCCATACGAATATTTTCTACTTCTACTGAGTCCAAAATATCGATCAGAAACACTTTTATGGGACCTTCCTAGAGGTCACCCATCTTTGTATTTCCCTGGCCTGAGCACGCTTAATAATTTTATTCGATCCAAATTCGGTACCTTTTTCTGCATCTTAATTCTTAAAACCGATATCAAGGTACTTATTTCGATCCGATTCACTCTTCTACTAAATAAAATTACCTATTGGGGAAATTTACACTTTAGGCCCCTAAACTTTTCCAAGGTTTATACTTTAACCCCCTAAACTTTCAAAATTTACAATTTAGTCACTAGCCAAAATTTGAGATATTGCAATTATACCCCCTTAAGAAAATTCATCCTCGAATTTTCAATGCGTACCTGTTCCAAACTTTTACGGATATTAGTTCCTTATTTTCTTCTCAACCTCCCAAGTGGCTTCTTCGACCTTGTAATTTTTCCTCAAAACTTCAGTCAATAAAATTTCTTATTCCTTAATTCCTTAATTCCATAAACAAATATTTCTACTAACTCCTCTTCATGTATCAAATCTAATTACATCTCAATTTATTCAGGAGTGTTGACATGTAAATAATTTAGTCATTGCCCCCAAAACATAAGTACATATATGATAGACTTCTGCTAACTTCTGAAGATAAGATCCATTAATATGCCCTTAGTACAACTCTTTCACGATTCCTTGAGGTATAATAATTCTGAAACCAAGTTTTTCCCTTTTTGATTTGCACAAATCATCTTCTCTCAAAGTGGTTCCTCTCTTTTTTTCTTTTAACTTTAACTGATAACATCTTGACCAAAGATCAATCTTCTTTTTACATATGACTTCTACATTTTATATAAATAGCCAATTTATCTTAAAATTCTCAGATTTCTAGCAGTCATACTAAAATTCTCCAGTCAAAATCATTCCCTTGACATATTGGCTTAACCCACTGATCTCACACTATTCCTCATAAACAATGTGAGTACCTTGTCAAATTTCAAAAATCAGTGAAATAATTTCCTTATGAACAATTCACCATATCCAATTCTTTATTACTTTTCTAAGAATTTTTCCAAACTTCCTTCTCTGTATCAATATTACTTATTCTAACTTTTCAATATTAATACATCTCAAATCTTCTATAGAAGTTTTGTCATTTTTCGTCTTCAAATAAGCAGTTATAAATCCTCTTTCATCATAACCTTTAAGGTTCCCAAAACTTAAAATTTTTCACAGTCAATGCTTTATTATATATAGATGTCGGAAGTTAAAACCTCTGACTGATTCATACCTAGCATCTTCTTTTTGAGCTTCAAATATAATCTCTTTACAGATCAATTTCTTTCTTAGTTTCTTTTCTAATCATCTCTGGTATCATTACTTAACTTTCCAACTCTCCCTTATGTTTTGACAGTACAAACATCTTATAATAACATACCACTGAGTTATTTCCATCATAACTTCAATCTTTAATTTATCTTGAGTATATTGCCAGATTACATCTGCGGCATCTGGTGACATTGTTATCTTCAACCATATATATTTCTAAAGTAAAGATACTTCTTCTTCTTACTCCTTCGTATCCGAGTATCGTATAATTACTATATCATATCCTCTATGGGTCCTTTCTTAACCTCTAAGATTCATCAACTGACGAAATCCATTATCGTTTTACTTTTCTTATTCTAGTATCATTTCACCTTATACTAATGAGGAGCAATATCAAGTCATACAATTAGTACATCAGTAATATGACATCCTAGGGGAATGTGTGTTTACTAATAAAAATAATAACATACTCGGTTTAGCATCCAGAACCGACTAAACCTTTGCTCTGATACATTAAATGTAACACCCTTAACGTATACTCGTAAATCGAATATACATTAAAGATGTTACGGAGTCGTTTAAAGAAATCTCGACTTATAAATTTATTTGTACAAGTATTTACAAATTTTAGTTTGCAAATCTAACCCTTTCTCGATTTTCTTGAAAACACAACCTATGTGCAGTTAGCTAGTTTCAACCTTGAACTAATTATTTTAAAAATATATTTGGCAATTATTAAAAACAATAGTTCAATTAAGGGTGAAAACTAGGTTCGCTATCTAGGCCCTTTCTTGACTTTAAAATCTTTACGCGATTACCGATTATTCTTATTAACAAAGTAATTATCCTTTCTACCTTAGCTTTATTCTGTTACAATGCTAATGCCTTATTTTGGTTTATCCATATACGATTCATCATCAAAACTGATTACTTATCTATCATTTAGTCTAATTTAATGCAATAAACTCTACTAGTAATTAAATAATTACATGCCCAGTAGAGATTATCATAAGCTAGAATATCTTACTGATGTTTTCCAGATTGAAGCTTGATAGGCATGCTTAACTCCTCTTCAAATCCTCCATCTTAATCTACGTGTGAAACAAACACACGCTAAGTACGAACTTAGTGAGGCAAAACTTATAAAATCAAAGTAAATCACTTTAATTTTAATAAAAAATGCATAATAAATAAAATACTGAATATAACATTTAAGAATTTAAAATCGTATAGAATGACTTATTGAAGTCGTTCCTCTATCATGTAACCTGTAAAAATCAACATCTCATATGCATATATAAGGCAATGTCATGTCAAATCAAATATCCAGTAAACCACTTGTTTTCATTTGAATCATATAACTTTAACTTTTCACTTTCCTTTAGATCACTTGTACTTGTTACTTTTTATTCAATTCATAGCGCAATGTAATGTAATTGAGAATGCATGTATGCAAGTCACTATTGAGTATGCACATGTGCGACAACAACTAATTTGTTGTGCCAAAATAAACACTGTATCACTTTATCACTGAATAACCACTGTAAACTTATACAGCGTCACTATATCACTAGGTCATAGCTATAGAACACACACTGTATCACTATATAACGGTTGTACATTTGTACAACATCACTGTATCATTATACTCCCACCTCATTGTCATGCCAATTATACCAAGAATCTCAATAATCATACAATGGGCTTTTAACCAATTCACTATTATGATCTCTTCACTTATTTAAATTTCATTAGATATTAACATATCACAATATCATATAAAAGTGTATTGGGCAGTTCATACCCAAAATTCATTCATAATTCATTTCAAAAATTATTGAAAATATACCATTTACGATTCAAAAATATTTATTTATTTTAACATTCGAGATCGACTTATCGCAAGACTTTCTCGTATCATAATAAAAATAAGTAAGAATGCACTCACCTGGGCCATGTAATAGTATGCCTCACTAAATTCTACTCGATCTTTTCCTTTATAGTATCTTGAATCCTCTTTGATTTGTGTTCGGCTTCATTAACCACATAAATATAAATACCATTTGTTAGATTCAAATCTAACAATAATCTAAATATGTAAAATTTCCAAAACTTTTTCTTCCTTTCTTAGACTGTCCAAAAATTCATTTTGGTCCCCAATTGACCACTTTGAACTTCAAATAATTCTTCCAAGCTTGCTAACTACCATTAGATACCAAATGTCTCAATTTCCATTTTCTGACAGCTTGCCCTACCTTCAAAGATTTATTTCTATAAAATAATCTAAAACTAGGAATTTGATTCAGTTTGTTCTAAAAGAAACTAGATTCAATAAGCTTTTCACCCATATAATGTAATAGCCCAAATTCAACTTGTACGATTTATTGCGAATTTTCAAAGTCAATTTCCAATGCTGATTTCGAACTATTTTCAGACCTTTCACACTTAAAAATTCATATCTTTTTACTCGGAAATCGAAATCAGTTTCCGATTGTTGGAGGTGAAACTAGATGAACAAATATTTACATCGGTATAAAATTCACCATCTAACAATTTTTTTAGAATTTATGGTGAATTTTCAAACTTACTGCCAAATCCAGTTTTCCTACACAACTTCCATAAATAACTTCAAACTTTAGACTAATTTCTCCTTACTTTTCTATTTGTCAATTTAGTCTTATTATTTACTTTAAATCATCAACTTATCACCTTCTTCATCAAATAATTATTCACAATAGTTTCCCTTAATTTTCCTTCTTAACCGAAAAAGCCACTAAAATGCAAAGATAAGGATTCTAGCTTCTTAACTTTGCAATTTAGTCCTCAAATGAACATTACTATCTTAATTCCATCATTATAACTAAAAATCAGATTTAATCTTTCTCTAAAACCTCATTTTCGAATTGGTCATTTAACTTTGACAATTTGTCAAAATGGTCACTAACTCGATTTCATATCTTCAAAATCCCTAATAACATAAATACACACCAATTCCATAAAAATCAGATTTATTCCTTCAACTTTTAAACTTGCTGAATTGGTCCCTTAACATTTAAATTAGGGTTTTGGTTCCAAACAACAAATCAAGCTTACTAGATCATTTATCCAACATCACAAACCCTAAATCAAACTTGAATCCATAAACCCTAATCATCTTCATAATAATCAAAACATGTAGAGTTTAAATCCCAACTCAATAACATGATTTTAAAATCACAAAAGCTTGATTTCAACTTGAATTTCAACATGGAATCGTGAAATCTAAAAAAAACCCCAATTTGAGTCCATAAACCCTAATTTCTTCTCATACAAAATTCTCATCAATCAAGCATGTGTTCCACAAATTATTTACACCAAAATATAGAGCTTGATGAGTAGAACAACTTTGTTGCTCGAAAGATTACCTGAAAATCGAGTTTCGGGGCTTGAATCGAACTTGGGAAATTTTTCTCCATTTTTCTTTCTTTCTCCCCCTCATATTTCGAAATTTGAAGATGAAGAATAGTCTTCATCTTTTTATTTTCATCCAATTTGGTCACTTGTCTTGTATAAATGAATTCAAATGAATTTTGAATTCATTTAAATAGTGAAATTACTAAAATGCCCTTTTCATCGAATGCCCAATATTTAATCTCATCAAAACTCAATGGCCAAGATCAAATCCATGTGTAATTGGCCTTTCAAAATTTCCCTTAAAGTTTTAAAATATTTCAAAAATGCCATCCATGGCAAATGTCCAATTTGCCCTCCAACTAGTCTTTATTTACAACAAGTCTTAAAAATTGCCATTTCATTAAAACTAAACCAAACTAGTTCCAATCCAACCGGCCATGTCCCAAAATATCTTATATTTTTATTTATTACATTTATTCAATCCAAATATTCGAATTTCACTCAATACGATTTCCAAATTTTCTTCCTACGAACTTTAAAGCTTTATAACCATTAATATAAGCTTCGTACGAAAAATTTGGGTAACACGAAAGAGTCACTCTTGGGAGTGAACTATTCATTTACGGGGTTAACTTACATAACTTTTAGAAATTACACTTTGGTCCCTAAACTTTCCCAAAGTTTATACTTTGGCCAGAAAACTTTAAAAATTTTCATTTTGGTCACTGAACTTCAATTAACATTTCAATTTTCCTCAGATTTTTACCAACTTTGAAAGTACCCAATACAACTCACTATCTATCACATGATACTTTTAAACCTTAAAAATTTCCTTTCATAAAGACTTATACTGAATTTTCTTAACTCGGTCTATTGTTCCGATAATTATTGAAAATCTTCATAGCATAAGGTTTCTCGTAGAAATCCTTTATTTGAAATCCATACAAATATTTTCTACTTTTACTGAGTCCAAAATATCGATCAGAAACACTTTTATGGGACTTTCCCAAAGGTCACCCATCTTTGTATTTCCCTGGCCTAAGCACGCTTAACAATTTCATTCGATCCAAATTCTGTACCTTTTTTTGCATTTTAATTCTTAAAACCGATATCAAGGTACTTATTTCGATCCGATTCACTCTTCTACTGAATAAAATTACATGTTGGGGAAATTTACACTTTAGTCCCCAAAACTTTTTCAAGGTTTATACTTTAACCCCCTAAACTTTCAAAATTTATAATTTAGTCACTAGCCAAAATTTGGGATATTACACCCGGGCCACACAACATCAGGAACGTACATTCAAGAATCATATTACCATGGTGTTGCAACACTCTCACTGAGTATTCGGATCCCAACAAGCAAGTACCC
Source organism: Hibiscus mutabilis (assembly GCA_019671005.1). Taxonomy (NCBI): domain Eukaryota; kingdom Viridiplantae; phylum Streptophyta; class Magnoliopsida; order Malvales; family Malvaceae; genus Hibiscus; species Hibiscus mutabilis. Next base: position 8,955,241 of record CM033754.1, on the reverse strand, counting down.
ACATGGCACATAACCACATCACATAACCATACTATCCTATGGTTTATACCAACATATAAGTCACACAAGGTATTTACCAAGTTCTTACATTTTATGCTCGAGTATAAGGTATTTTTCTTGGTTTTACAGTTTTACAACTCATTTTAAGCCATCAGGGGTCTATTGAATCAAATGATATAATTTTTCAACCTTTCGGGTGAAAATCAACCTTTTAGGGCAGATTGCCTAGTGGGTACCGGTACGATCCTCGTGTACTGATACGGTACCCCTTTGGGTATCAGTACTCGTATACGTACCGACACAATTTGAGCTAACTAGAATTTCCCAAAGCTATAGTGTACTGATACGACTCGACCCGTAATGATACTAGGTTGTTTGGCGTATAGATACAGGTTGAACATCGTACCGGTACCCCTCTCTTAGCTTATCCAATGAAACAAGGTTCTTTAAACCCATAACACTAGGGTATCAGTACTGTCTCCCTGCGTACCGATATTGAAGCCTAGAAATTGTGTCCCAGGCTCAGAAAATCACTCTCTAATCCCCAAAACACAACCTTTATCCCTTAAACTCAAGCCTACATCTTATGGAAGTTATTAGGTTGGTTTACTACCATTTTTACAAGTTATTAACACAAAATTAGAGTTTTTCCATTAAGGACCATATTCTAGCATTCAAACACCCAAATTATCAAAACAAGCATACAAGGCATCATCCTTAGGATGCGTATGAAACAAAGGAGTTGGAAGTGTACTAACCTTCTTCCAAACACTGGAAAAGAACCTCATTGTACCAGCCTCAAGCTCTCTATTTTCCTTTAGCTCTAGAGCCCTCTCCAGCTTCCTTCAATACAAGGAGATGTTGCAAAACGGGTTACAACATTGCTAGAAGATCAAGAGACATAAAAGAAAGAACTTTACCACAGAAAATATAGTTAAATCCCTCATTCTTGTTCTTCCTCTTTAACCTCCACTAAAACTCATATTTTTCTAACCTCCACCAAAACCTTCCAAGTAGATTAGACTACCCTCAACAACCAATCCAAGATTTTCACTTGCTATGATAAAGATTTCACCTTTAACCTTGGGCTCTAAAGAAAAAAAACAAGAAAAAAAGATGAAAAAGATGAAGAGGGAGACAAGAGTGATCCCACTCTCTTACAATCTATAGAAATCCATTAAGCCTACCAAATTTTCCTCTTCAAAAGTAGGGGAATTTACCCATTTACCCTTCAACATCCTCTACACCCACATGGCAACACAAGGTTCAAGCCCAACACACAAGAAAGCCCACATAGGCTCCTAAAACTTTGACCCAACACCCAAGCCCACATGTTCGGGTGAAATGACTTGTGAATCCTGAAACTCGGGTCATTATTACACTTATGATGCTTATGAAACATTTTAGAGTTTGAGGTGTACTAACATCGAGAACTAGCAATAAATCCTTATCCAAGCTTCACAATTACTCTACTTGTTCTGATATTTGATCTCGAATATTCCTCGTATAACAATTAATACGATATATATTAATTAATCACATACTTTAATTAATTCGTAAGGTCAAACACATAAAGATAGCTTACCGAGTTCGAATTTGGCAAACAGATTACGCCAATAGACTCAAAACGTCAAAAACCCCTAGATAGGGCCCTCGAAAAAAGTTAACATCCAGTCAACGACTGGTCAACAACCTTGGTGATCTGATGCGACGCAGGTGCACGGGAGCTTCGGTGCACCTTAGGAGCGGGATCCAGTATGGCACGGTTGCATTGTAGAATTGTGCACCCGTCTACTGCTGCACATGCCCACTCTCGGTTATGGCGCGTCGGGGGGGCCCTCCAGTGGTTGGAAAGACGCGGTGGCAAGCTTCGGACCCAGTGTTTTAGCGCCAGTGAATACGCTGATGCCCTCGAATTTTGAATTTGATCATCAGAACACCTTTGTGTAGGGTTGGCTTAAACTTTCTTTGCCCTACCCCCTCCGACGTAGGCTTCGACAATGATGTTACAGCTACTAGCTGACTCGTCTTGGCGAGATGAACACAATGACAGTGAAGGTGTCAAAAACGGATGGTCGAATCTTGGTAGATCGGAGTTGGAAGCTTTGAATGAGAAAGGGGAAAATAGAGAAAATAGAAAGATGAAAAGAAGAGAGAGTGGGAGAAAATATTTGAATTCCCCCATTTCATCCATCCTCCCATTTATTTTCCCAAAAAAATAATATTTGTTAAACTCTGAAATAAATCCACCTCATATCTCTTTCTTTCCCTTACACCTCAAAACTTTAATTCTTTACAAAATAGACTCCAACCCCTTAATCTTGAATCTTCAAAATTCTCATCCCTCTCAAAATAATTTATAAATTTTAAATACCATAACCCGAATCTAAAATCCAAATTGCAAAAATTTTGGGGTATTACAACTCTCCGCTCTTCAATAAAAATTTCTTCATCGAAATTTGCATCAACTAAACCATGAAGATGTTGAAACTTCACCAACTCTTTTAAAACCTCTAATAATTCCTGCTACGCTACTTTGATCTTTCACAACACATAACCATATAACCTTTGTCTTCTAACTCTACAAACACCATCCCAACTGATTCTTTCCTTTAGGGGATCCATATTCACTCGGTGTATTACTTAAGGCATGGAATGACCTAACGATACCTCGTTAACTTTGTCACATGAACATGTCATCGAGAAAATCTAACTCATGTGGTAAGACACCAAAAGAAGAATATACTACAAGATCTTCCCACAACTCTGTATGATTTATAAAAACAGGAGGTTAAACAGCCGTTACCACTAGAACAAAATGATTCCTCTCATGGTGACTCCCTGAAGGGGACTCTAACTCTGATAATAACCTTTATCAATATACTTGCTTGTCCGGCGCGAGACCTTTGAAAGTGAAAGATGTATCAACAAGTCTCAGGTACTGCCCTTAACTCTCGATCAGTTTATCAACTTGTGCAACTAACATAGCTCTTACCAACTCTATTCCACGCCATGAAGAGTCATGCTCGCAATTATATCGTATCTCAAAATGTGTTATCTGAAAAATTTATCGGGATCTATCATCACGTGAAATCCCACCAAGGGAGGAAGTTTCACCAAGAAACTCTAATCTCGCATAAATAGAAAAGGATGTACAAATTGTAGTGTCATATACCACATTCTGTCCAAGTAGGCCTTCTACCATAATTCTACCCTTACCAAAGATAAATGTGTGATGCTCACCCAGAATATTGTTATTATTCAAAACATGATCCCAATAGAGCTGCGTACTCAAAAATCCTTTACAAAAATCCACAATCGCTATCTACTTTCACTGAGGGAATCTTGAAGCATCCCAACCAACTCTGAAGGACACGAGGGTTGACTCTCAGCTGATGGCGATCAAACACTAGTCAATGAACTCAACTTACACTTCTTTATTGTCTCCCAATACATACGACACGAGTTGGTACAAACAGTCTCTCCCTGAATATACCATATACTAGCCACTATACTATTCATGGAGGATCTCTCTTATCTCAATATATCATTCTTCTGAAACAAACAACAAGATCTCAAGGTCATCAATAGCCATCGAACTTACGTATAATCATAACACTATACTCATTTTAATTACAATCGGATGTTACTTTTCATGGTTTCCAAACCTAACCAATCCTCAACTCTGAGCTTAATTAATAAATGACATGGGTACCGATATCGACTGGTCAGTACCGATGCCAGATGAGTCGAGTACAAGTACCGTATGGAGCTAGTATTGGTACTCCCTCATATGATCATCTCTTGAAATCCTGGGTCGGTTCACATGATCATCATAATGCTCTAACTCGAACTGAACTCCGTGCAATCCTTCTCTCACCAAACTCACTTCACTTAGGTTGTACCAATCACGGGATCAGAGGTTATCAATACTTCGACTCGTGTCGCTGTCCCAAATCTCAATTTTCTTAGCATTCAAATACTCAAAATTTCTCGATGTTGGGGTAGACATAACCTTCTCTCTTCTCCCACAAAATACATCATTATCAAAAAAACAAAACATCCTCAAGGATCTCGAATTCTTACTTGACTTTAATCGAGTTAGCACCACTGTCACAATAAAAAGGTCTCGAGTAGCTCTAATCTGCACACATGTTCCTATGCTCATTCCAAGGAAACTGTGATACCAATCAAAAGCATTTACGAAGTCCCCTTCATTGGAATGTCTAAGCTCTCTCAAAAGAAAGTTGCACAAAGCTGACTTATTCTTTGTAAGACTGCTTTTGGAAGGACTAATTGTCTGCCTCAAAAGTTCTGTATGATGAATATAACAGCCTGAAATAACTGAACCTTGCCTCTATACGATAAATGACGAGCTGCCCATGTTTGGAACCTTGTCTCAATTCTGTCAATCAAAGACTTGCTATCTGCAGCAGTAAGCTTCCTTGTAACAAGGGAAATTCAAGAATCGAACATGAAGCTTACCCTCTTGGATACAAGTGTCCTCCACTATATCCCTCAACTCCCCTCTAACAATGCATGAAGATAATACCTCACTCTTCACAGCATTAAATTGCAGCCCTGAATATTCATAAAACTGTTGCAAAGTAACCCAAATAACCATCCCCGAATCATACTTCCCCTTCGAGAATATCAACAAGTCGTGTATGAAACATAGATGAGTCATCTGAAGTCTATGACACTTTGGGTGGTATTAGAACAAACCATGAGCAGCAGCAGCAGCATTCAACATCTTGGACAACACATTCATGGCCATGACAAACAACTAAGGGGAGAGGGGGTCACCTTGCCTTACCCCTCTAGCACCCTCAAAATAACCAAAACGACCCCATTCGCAACCATTGAAAACTTGAAACCAGTGATACAACTTCATCCTATTAACTGTGATTGGAGGAACCTCTAAAGCTTCCAACACCTGTAGGAGAAGTCCCAACTAACCGTACTAAAGGTCTTTTGTATACCTATTTTAATAGCACATCTTGGGGAGAGAGATACTCGACCGTAACCCTTAACCAGCTCCTGAACATTAAGGATGTTGTCAATAATATTCCTCCCCTTAACCTAACACAAATAATTTTATATTTGATCAATATAACAACTTTTCCTTCCATTATATTAATAAACCCAATACGTCATAAGAGTTTTGTCTTCAAAAGTAACCTAAAGTAATTTGCAAGAGGGTTGTTGTCGTTGCATCTACTTTAACAATCAGAAGAAACATGCATACAAATTTCCCAGAAGATCCCATAAATATAGCTAAGGGCACCAAAGTCAACAGAGCGAAGCCACTCAGAAAATTCGTCCATGGGAACCGATCCAATATTATTGCTTCTTAAACAGCGGAGGAACTCTACCTCTCGGGAACACCGGCTAGCAGCTACAAACAACCACCACATATAGTTTATCTGCTCTTACTGAGTCCTGCTACCTGCTGCAAGCCTGCAACTGCTACTCCTCCTTCATCAATGGAACCAATCGTATTAAAGTGTCTTAAGAAGACTGATATCGAGCAACGATTGACCCTCCCGAGAAAGTCCCTCAACTGTTTCCCTCCTTTAAGTGGAGACCAGCACATGGTGGATTTTCCAGTGAGAGACGAGAGCGGCCGTGTTTGGAAGTTTCGGATTTACACTCGTAAGAAGAACAAGTACCTGAAGCCAGTTCTTACCAAGGGACGGCGAGAGTTCGTTTGCACCAAACAGCTTAATATTGGCGACAGAGTTGCATTTTACAAGGAGAGAGAAGGCGACAGTGTTGAGTATCGTGTCGAAGTGGAGAAAGGAGTTAAAACATTTGGTGCCTTATTAGCATGAAAGAATATGGAAGAATGTTTCTGGTTGGGTAAAACATCATCTCTCAACCTACGTGTATCTGTTAGGCTAATAATAATTCTCCAGATATGCCTTCGGTAGAATTTGTCTTCTTGTAGTTTTGGCAGGTTTCTTGACTTTTAAGAAAATGGTGTAAAATAACTCAAATACTATCTTGGTTTATAGTTTTTGGTCTTCGGTTGGTTGGATCGTCTATGCGTTGCTTGCTCTACACCTATGGGTTCCAGACTTCCAGCTTAAGGCTTCGAAACTTTGTTTACTTTGTCTTTGGTTCATTACTATAAGGCTTAATATAACAATGAGTGCCTAAAAACCTTTTTAATTTTAAGTTGTCTAAACTATTTTTTATAAAAATAAGTGTTTATTTTATATTGTTAATTTTAGGTGTTTGGTCGTTAAATGTCGTTAAAAGAATATGATAGTCAATTAAATGTGACACATGGCAAGTTTTAATTTTTTAATTAATTTAAAAAAATAAAAAATTGGGATTTTCAAAAAGGACCAATAGACCCGTAAACGAACCGAAAGAACACAAACAAATGTATGTTCATGCTCATTCGTTTAATTTTAACCGAACAACTAAACGAACATAATTTCTTGTTCATGTTCGGTCGTTAAAATAATAAACGATCACAAACAAACGCAAACGAACATTGAGTATTGTTTAATTTTTTATTAAGAAGTTTGAAGTCTCATAAATTGAGTATTGTTTAATTCTTTTCTTTTTATTTCATATTTATAATATATGTTTTTAAAATTTTTAAATATAATATGTTTGTTATGAAAAATAATAAATATAAATAGATATATGTGAATAAATTAACGATAATTAACAACCAGACACCTAAAATTAATGAAATGAAACATTAGAACACCTATTTTTAACAAAAAAAATAGTTTAAACACCTAAAGTTTAAAACAAGTATAGTTTAGGCCCTTATTTATATATTAAGTCTTACTATAACATACATGATAGAATCAACTCAATCCTACTTATTTTGTAACACCCTTAACTTGGATGCACAATCGGCCTCAAGCCCCCGCTACTATAAAATTTTAACCTAGTTTATCTCAATCCACACTCCAAAGTTCCATAAAACCATTTAGTCCAATAACTTAAACGTAGATAAATATTTGAAAATGTTTACAATGGAGCTCCATTTAAAATTATATCATAACAGCATTCGACTCACGTTAAAATCCAAAATATGAGTTACAATACAAACTATAGGGTCCTACGAATACATGGCTCAAATAAATATAAGTATTGTATTCGACTCACGTTAAAATCCAAAATACGAGTTACAATTCATTGTCGATTGCTGTGTGAAACAATAATTTCAAACGCGAGCTAACAAGCTTAGTGGATACACTTCAACTCTATCATGCTTCATGCAAATCATAATTATGAACATGTAGCTAGAGATGATGACATGGCATATACATCAACAAACGACGCTACCTCTAGTCGCCTTAACACATAGCAAACGACAATGGATGCATCAATCTCACAAAGCAAGCATATGCATCATACCACAAACTTGGAGTGAGGCCTGGTGTCACATAACCTCGAGAACGTACACTCATACTCAAAATCTCTCATAGAATATCTTCGAAAGAGGCCTAGTGTCACACAACTTTGGGAACATACATTCGGTTTCTCAACTCATGGTGTTGCAACACGCTATCTCGGTATCTGAAACCCATCAACCAAAGGTACCTCGACCAAACAAGCATCCACACATCACACAACAATATCGCGATTTTCATAACCTTATGGTTTCTATTATTAACAAGACACTTCATTAAGGTTACCGAGTTGCTACACATTATGCTCGTATGAAAGGGGTAAAAATCTCGATTCTCAGTTTTATAGCTTAAATTATCTCAATAGAAGTCCATTGGACCATACTCTATAATTTTTCAACACCATTGGCTCAAACTCAATAGTTTTGGGCAAAATGCCCAGTTGGTATTGGTACTGGCCCTTGCGTACCAGTATGGTACCCCTGGGTATCGGTACTCACCCACGTACCGATACTAAAATGGCTCATTGGAATCTACCAAGCCTTTGCGTACCAGTATGGGTTGACCCGCACCGATACTTCTTTAACTGCATATCGGTAAAGGTTAAACACCGTACTGTTACCCCTTTAATGATTCATCTCAATAAAATTGTGTCCTTCAATCCGGAACACTAAGGTACAAGTATGAGCTCCTTGCGTACCAGTACTGAAGCCCAAAAATTGCTTCTTAGGCTCAAAAAATCATCCCTAAAGCCCCCAAATCACAACCAATGACCCCTTAACTCGATCCTACATCTTATTAGAGTTATTTATGGTGGTTTACTACCACTTTTAAGCATTATTAACATCAATTTTGAGTTATACCTGTAACACCTCGATCCCGATCGAAATCTGAAGCGCAACATTTAGGACACCCAAAATCCGACTTCTATTTTAAAATTATAGATTTAGCCAACATTTAAAAAATTAAATCATTCATAATTTCTTGCACTTAAACAACAATATAAATCAATTTTACAAAATAAGTGCTCTGAGTTAAAACACTGTATATCAAAATAATAACTTAAATAAAGTTACAAACTCAATAGTTATAAAGTCCTATGAATACAAAAGCCCAAAACTAAATACTAAGCATTGTACTCTGTAGCGATGCGGTGCTGGAAAATCCATCCACGATGTGCTCTTTGATCACCATCAACCTACTAACCTGCGAACAGAAACAAAGATTTCGAACGCTAAGTTTACAAAGCTTAGTGGCATATTTCTACTCTACTATAATGTGTGATTATCATGAAACAAGCATGCAAGAGAAATATGGTCTAGAGAGCATAGATAAGAATTTCTTATCTATGAGTCATCATCTAGTCTACACAAGCTATTACAATAATTATCTCTTTTACAATTCCAGAGTTATTACATGTTATGCTCTTATTTAGGAGTAAAATCTAAGTTTCTTAGTTTTATAGGTTATTTTATCTCATTAGGGGTTTATCGGGTCATTGTCCACAATTTTTCAGCCACTCAAATTCATAATTTTTGGGTAGATTGCTGAGGCAGTACCGGTACTTGACCTCACGTACCAATACAGTACAACGGGTACCGGTACTTGTTGCGTGTGATAAGTGCTACGCAAATGTGCAAGTATACACGTCGCAAGTAATAAAGTGATATGAGTATCGAGTATCGTCTCCACAGGGATTGGTTTGGGCCACTTTGCTTAAGTTACTGCACTGTGAAAATAAAAACACAATTGATAATAGAGGTTTTAATTAACGAGAAAAGTAAAAGCAATAAACTAAAACAATAGATGAAAGAAAAAGAGAGAGATAGGCCAGTTATTGTGAGTTGAGGTGTGATAGTCGATTGGATCGTTTTGGTAAAAGAGTGCAAGGGCAATTCAGTTGCCGTGGCAACTTGCACAGCGGGGTTGCCTTGGAAACTAATCGATGGTTGCCTGGGCAACTAGCTGGGCAACTACTTGGGCGTCTGGGCAGCAACTTCAAGGTTCGGCAGAGCGTTCTTCAATGGTTTCTTCTTATCCCTAAGTCGAAACTCTAGCTACTTGTGCATGCCTTGATAATACATCCCTGCGTGAATCAAGGGTGAACAACAACCAATCTTGCGCTCCTCTTAGCCGTTGAAATCCTTAACTTATTCCTAAGCCGGATTAATCTTCACCATCAATAGATTGAATAAAGACCATAGTCATTCGTTTCTTGAATCTAACTCTCCCGATATTAGATAAATAGATGAAGTTACGAGATCCTCTCCCAATTCACTCGCAAACAAGAATAAGAACCAAGAATGAGTAAACCTTGAATTGAAAGTGCAAACTCTTATTACCTAAACAAAATCCAATTGTTTCTCACAACAACAAAACACAATAACCCCAACCAATTAAGTTAGTTCATGGTTGGGTTCAAAAGATATACAAAGAATAATCTCCAAACCATGAATCTAATAGAAGCAAAGAAGAAGAAGAAATCGAACTCTCTTCCTCCTTGCTATCTTGTCGAAATCTCTTCCTTCTTGCCCTTTGGAGTTGTCGAAAATCCTCTCCCCTTTTTTCTTCAAGTTGTCGAAATCTCCATCCTATTTATAGGGCTAGGGCAAAGTCCTTCTTTGAGGAGGAGTTTAAGTTGGAATTAAATTATCTTTAAAGAATATAATTCTTTATTATAATTGTATTCCTACTAGAACTTCTCCTATCTTCTTGGAATTTAATTCTTCTTTAATCTCTGCATGGAAATCAAATTCCTTTGGGTTTGGGCTTTGCTCCACGTCATCTTAGGCTTGTCTAGTCATCAATTTCGACTACCATATCACATTTGCTCTTGTCGACAATTGCCATGGCAACTGGCTCGGCGTCTCCTTCATGCATTGCCCTGGCAACTAGCTCGGCATATCCTTCATGTATTGCCCTGGCAACTAGCTCTAGCCTTGCTTTGGCAAGTGATCCTGCATATACACACAAAACACACCAAAGCAACATCTTTTCCCACAAAAACTACCAAGTTATGTAATCAAGCTCAACGATGGAAGGAAACATGGATTAATGCATGAATGGCTAATTATGCAACTAATATGAGCCTAAGTCTAACAATAATATGAGTAAAAAGGGTAAGAAAAATAGTACTTTTGAACACTTATCAGTACTCACCCTTTGCGTACTGATACACGGCATCACAAGGTAGGTTGGACAGACCTTTTGTACCAGTACTCGATCAAGAGTATCGATATGACCCTCAGCTCAACCTTCAGTAATGATACGCTCCCACGCGTACTCGTATGTAATTTGCTCACTAGAATTTCAATCCACATTAGGTACTGATACATGAGGACTCGTACTGTGTTCAATAGCTTGAATACATGTGTAAAACTAATATTTAATTTTGATATAACAAGTATTTTTCAAAGACCTTTTTGAAAAATAAGATAAATTTTTAAGTACTAAAAAATACTCACAAATGGAAGGGATTCAAACTTAAAAGTGTTTCTTACTCAAAAACTAAAACCCCAAATATTTTCTAAGTGTTTTTGTACTTAAATAGCCGAAATTTGCCTAGATGTATTGATACACTCTCTCACGTATCGATACGGTTTTTAACTACTGGAAATTTAATTTACGCAAATGGCAATCGCATACCGATACGGCTTATGTCTATTCTGGTACGGTGTTTTGATACGCAATGTATCCATTTTGATACACCATTTAACCTGGGAGATAATGACTATACGAGTATCGATACTGTTGCTACCCGTATCAATATGGGGTGTTAGATTTTGCAAATCTTTTGCATTTAAAACTTGAACGTCACCTTGTTAGTTTATTAGAATCCCAAACTTTAAAAATCGGTTATAGCATACCGATACAGTCACAGGCGTATCGATACGGTATTTTATACTCGAACAATTAGGATTCCAGTGAGTAAGCCTCATGCTGATATGGCGATACCGTTCCAGTACGCCAGTGTTACTTCGACAACCCGTATCGATACACTCTTCCCGCGTATCGATACCCCTTTGTACAATGGCTATATCTTTGTGTGTCAGTTATCGATACTGCAAGCGCGCGTACCGATATGGATGGTTGGCATACTGTATTTATTGTAAGAAAATGGCTCTCCAACGGCTATAATCAATTCCTCAACCACCCAAACGGTTAGAAATCAATGAAGGGGTATAAATTAAAGTCTCCAAAGCTACTACAACAACTATTGATCAACTCTCAAGCATTCAAGCAAAAATCCAACATATTGAGCCTATTAGAGTCAAATCCTTTGTAACCCACTTGAGTGAGCAAATTTGTATTATTTATTTTCAAGATTGGGTTGAGTAATCTTGTATTGGGCAAATTATTACCTTTGAGAGAATTTTATTCATTTGCCATATTTACCTTGTAAAGTGTAAATCCATCAAAAGCTTTGGGTAGAAAGCTTTGATTTTGTAACGGTTGCCTCCTAAGCCTAGAAAAGGGGAAGAAATTCTTTAGTGAATTTGTTGAAATCCTTAGCAGGAAGCTAAGGTAGTGGATGTAAACCTTGTTAGAAGGCTGAACCACTATAAATCCTTGTGTCTTATTGCTTTTTTTTAAACTTGCTTCCAAATTTTTAAATTGTCAATTCACCCCATCTTGTCTACTTTCTCCATTGATTGATCATCCCAACATTTGGTATCAAAGCCACACTCAATCGAAGGTCTAACCACCGTTGAGGTGATCCTAAAGGCGATTCAATCAATAGAAGATCAAGCATGTCATCTACTTCCGACAACAACCTCTACGAGTCTTAATCCATCAATAAACCTCCTTATTTCAATGGGGATAACTATCCCTATTGGAAAAATCGTATGAGGTATTTCATCAAATCTCGTGACTACCTCTTTTGGGTTGTAGTAAAAGATGGACCGGCCATTCCGATGAAGAGAGAAGGTGACCGGCTCGTTTCAAAGTCCAAGCATGAGATGACCGATAAAGATCAGAAGAAGCTACAAATCAATGACAAAGCTATGCATATGGTATTTTGCTTTCTTGGACCGGATGAGTATTCAAAGATGTCTTCTTGCACAAATGCAAAGGATATATGGGATAAGCTAGAGGTGACGTACTAGGGCACAAACAAAGTAAAAGAGACCTAGATTGGACTCCTAAATCTAAGCTACGAGAACTTCAAAATAGAGCCGAATAGAGATATCTCAAAAATATTTGATCGAATCTCAGTCATCTTCAATGGGCTAAAAGGATTCACATAAGTCATTTCAGGGGAAAAAACTTATCTGAAAGCTCATCTATTCTCTTCTCAAGTCTTGGGATGGTAAGAGAACCTCCATCATTGAAGCAAAGAATCTCAAGACTTTGAAGCTCGATGCTCTCATGGGGTCTCTTCTTACTTATAAGATAATGAAGAAAGGAAGAGAAGAAAAAAAGAAAAAAAATAAAGGTCGAGAAAAAGAAGTAAAGAAGAAGAAGATTGGAATTGCTCTCAAAGCTTCACAAATGAGAGTGATTCTAGTGGGGAAAGATGGAGAATTGGCTATGCTAGCCAAAAGATTCACTCAGTTCATGAAATCCAACCGGGGAAGAAAGTTCTATCGAAGAAGAGATTTCAAGAATAAGAACAAGAACATGGAAGAAGAGAAGGATCCTATAGTGTGTATGAATGCAAAAAGCTAGGACACATCAAGATATATTGTCCCCAACTCTAGAAGAAAAGCTTCAAAAAGAAAAAGAAGCACAAGGCCCATATAGCCACTTGGAGCGATAAAGAATCTTCAAGTGATGAGGAGTAAGAAGTTGCAAATCTTTGTCTCATGGCCTTCTAAGAGGATCCTAAGGTAACCTCTAACTCATCTAGTGAGCTTGCTTTTGATGAATTATATGATGAATACAATGAGTTGCAATAATTTTATGACGAATTAGTTTTGAAATACAAAGAATCACATTTGAAAAACAATAAAATAATTTTTGATTCAAAAAATCAAAATGATTCTTTGTCCAAAACTAATTTGAAACTTGAAAAGAAGGTTTTGGATTTATAAGCCAAACAAAATGATTTTGAAAAGAAAAATCAAGATTTAAATAACCTTCTTTCTAATGTTCATGATGATTACCAAAAGGAAGTTGGAGATCTTAAAGCTTATTTGAGCAAAGTTGGGAATCCCTGTTTTGAAAAAGAAATTCTTCAAAACCCAACTATGTAAAAAGAAACTTTAATGGGTACAAACAAAGTGACTTCCAAAGGCCCTCTAAAGGTAAGAGGATTAGAAGTGTTTAGGTTCCTAAGGAACTTGTCACTTCTAACAATCTAAAGGTAATTGCTTCTTAGATTCCCAAGGGAACCAAGTATTTGGGAGCTAATACTCATGGACCCAAAATGATTTGGGTACAAAAAATCAAGACATAATTCTTTGTTTGTAGGGGGAGCATTGCTACAAGGCCAAAGCTTCAAGTGCAAATTCATGGTACCTTGATAGTGGACGCTCAAGACACATGACCGGAGACAATAGTAGATTCTCGAAACTAAAATCAAGGAGTAGAGGAGTAGTGACGTTTGATGACAACTCCAAAGGCCACATTGAAGGAATTGGTTCCATTGGTAATCACTCTTCTATACTTATTGAAAATGTCTTATATGTCAATGGTCTTAAGTATAAGCCAACTTTGTAACAAAGATTTCGTTCTGCTTTTTGATTTATTTGGTTGCAAAATTATCAACATCGAAACCAACAAAATTGTACTTATTGGTCATCGATTAGGAAACATATACATGGTGCAGTTAGATGACATTCATATTTCTAATGCATGTTTTGTTGCTAAAGATGAGCATGATTCATGGTTATGGCATAGAAAACTAGGGCATGCAAGCATGAGTGTTTTGGAAAAATTGGTTTCAAATGATCTTGTAAGAGGTTTGCCTAAAATAAAGTTTACTTATGAAAAAATTTGTGATGCTTGTTGTTGCGCGTAATAAGTGCTACGCAAATGTGCAAGTATACACATCGCAAGTTATAGTATAAAAGATATCGTCTCCACAGGGATTGGTGCCACTTCAAGAATCTAGTCTCTTGCACTGTAAAAAGTAAAAACACAAATAAAGGATTATAGGAGTTTAACTAATAACTAATCTAGAAAGCAATAAAGTAAATGAATAGATGAGATCAATTGAGAGAGATAGGCCAGGTTATCGTGAGTTGAGGTGTGATAGCCGATTGAATCGTTTTGGTAAAAGAGTGCACGGGCAACTCAGTTGCCGTGGCAACTTGCACAACGGGGTTGCCTTGGCAACTAATCGATGGTTGCCTGGGAAACTACTTGGGCGTCTGGGCAGCAACCTTCAAGGTTCGGCAGAGCGTTCTTCAATGGTTTCTTCTTATCCCTAAGTCGAAACTCTAGCTACTTATGCATGCCTTGATAATACATCCCTGCATGAATCAAGGGTGAACAACAACCAATCTTGCGCTCCTCTTAGCCGTTGAAATCCTTAACTTATTCCTAAGCCGGATTAATCTTCACCATCAATAGATTGAATAAAGATCATATTCATTCGTTTCTTGAATCTAACTCTCCCGATATTAGATAAGTAGATGAAATCACGAGATCCTCTCCCAATTCACTCGCAAACAAGAATAAGAACCAAGAATGAATAAACCTTGAAATAGAAAAGTGCAAACTCTTATTACCTAAACAAAAACCAATAGTTTCTCACAACCACAAAACACAATAACCGTAGCCAAGTAGATTTAGTTCATGGCTAGGTTCCAAAGAAACACAAGATAAATAATCCCTAGCATGAACCCAATCGAACAAGAAAGAAAAAGATGAAGAAGGAGACTTGTCGAAATCCTCCTTGCCCTAGATGCTTGTCGAAAATTCTCTCCTCTTGCCCTCCTTGGACTTGTCGAAATTCCCCTCTCTTATTTATAGGGCTAGGCCAAAGTCCTTCTTTGAGGAGGAGTTTAAGTTGGAATTAAATTATCTTTAAAGAATATAATTCTTTATTATAATTGTATTCCTACTAGAACTTCTCCTATCTTCTTGGAATTTAATTCTTCTTTAATCTCTGCATGGAAATCAAATTCCTTTGGGTTTGGGCTTTGCTCCACGTCATCTTGGGCTTGTCTAGTCATCAATTTAGACTACCATATCACATTTGCTCTTGTCGAAAATTGCCATGGCAACTGGCTCGGCGTCTCCTTCATGTATTGCCCTGGCAACTAGCTCGGCATATCCTTCATGTATTGCCCTGGCAACTAGCTCTAGCCTTGCTTTGGCAAGTGATCCTGCATATACACACAAAACACACCAAAGCAGCATCTTTTCCCACGAAAACTACCAAGTTATGTAATCAAGCTCAACGATGGAAGGAAACATGGATTAATGTATGAATGGCTAATAATGCAACTAATATGAGCTTAAGTCTAACAATAATATGAGTAAAAAGGGTAAGAAAAATAGTACTTTTGAACACTTATCACACCCCCAAACTCAAACTATTGCTTGTCCTCAAGCAATGCAAACTCATAATTACCTGCCAAGACTTTAATTTTCACAAACTTAGCTTTGAACTTGATTTCAATTCTCTGAACCGGAGCACAAAGTATGATTGGCTTTTTATTTTTCGGAAAACTTAGGAGTTACTTGGAATCAAACTATAATGCTTGTGAGTGTGTGCGGAGTTGTGTGCAAGTTGATTTTTTGGATTCTATGCAAACAATAGGTTTTCAAATTACTTCATTGGGTTATTTTTAACATGTTTTAACTGGAGCCAGTTTTGGGCACCTCTAGTGTTGTGTTTTTAGTTTTCATAAGTTAATTTATTCGACTAGAGCCGGTTTCGGGCACCTTTAGTGATCAATTATTTTTTAACACATACTAGAGCCAATTTCGGGCACCTCTAGCGATAAATTTTTAGCACATGCTAGAGCCAATTTCGGGCACCTCTAGCATTCATCCAATTTTTATTCTAATCCCCCAATTTGTTAATTATCAACCTAAGTCTATTAGAATTCCTTAAATCAATCAAACCACAACAGTGTTTCATCAAAATTAGTATCATAGTAAAATTCTAAGTTTTTCCATGGTTATCCTAGAATAAAAATTCTATCAATTAAGTGCATTGGCAAAGTCATCATCGGATATTCATCAAATCTAAGCAATTCTTGTTCCAATTAAAGGTATGGCAAGCAATTTATGTATCCTAAATGTAATACTTAAGATAAATGTAACTAAACATGGTAACTACTAATAACAATCCCCCCCAAACTCGAGTGAGGCATTGTCCTCAATGCATGCATTAAAGAAAAATAAAAATAACGAAAAATAAAATACATACGAGGACTTACTCCGAGAGTTCGTCATCGTAGATGATTAGTTTCCTTTTGGTCGGTGTCTTGATTTTCTTGCTTGAACGCAATGGTTGTTTTCTTGTTGCCGGTGGTGGAATCGATCCTCGTACAGGGTTGTCCTCATCGTCCTCTTCATCAATGTCATTGGCTTTTCGCTTGGAGGATTCAATTGGTGCGGTCTTTGTTGGTTCAATGGAGGATTCGTCCGAATCTGAAAAATCAGAAAATGATTCCGTAGGAGTTGATTCGGGCATATGTGCTTTACCTTTGGCTTTTACAGTGGTTGCCCGGATGTCTTTAGCTTTGGTTGCCGTGGCATCTTCAGGGTTGATTGCCGTGGCGTCAGCTTGTGCATGCACGAAGTAGGTTGTCGTGGCATCATCTGTTGAGGTTGCCGGGGCAAGGATCTCGGCGGGAAAGATTGGGAACGGCACGCGATTGTCTGGGTACTTTTCTAGGATGACTTGGGTGATGGCATTGTTGTGCTCCTTCATGTACCGCATGAACATTAGTTGTCGGTCTTCAATTTGCCTTAAGTGGCTTGCCAATGGGTGCAAGAGTGCTTCAAAGTGTCCCGGGGTCGATGGCTGAGTTGCCCGGGCGTTAGGTGCTTAGGCATTATGGATTATCGGGGCGGCAGGAGTTGCCGTGGCAATTGGAGGCCTTGAAGAATCTCCCGGTGCCTCTCCCATTAGCTTTCGGATTAGTGCTTGATTCCAACCAGACTTGGGTAGGGCCTTTTCATCGATGGACTCACTTGGGACATGCATCTCCTTGCAAAGATTAGAAATTAAGCAGGGGAAGAAAAGAGAACCCTTATCTTTTGAGCTGCATACAAAAATCTCATCACAAATAATTTTTCCAATGTTAATGATGCGATTATCCAAAATAGAATGTATGAGCAAAAGACGTGGTATATCAACGGTAGTATTGTGTGTGGTGGGCATTAAAGAAGTTTTAACAAACTTATTCCATAGTTTTGCCTCGGGTTTAAGCCGAAGGCGATTTACCGTGCCCTTGTATTTACCGTCGTTCCAATGAGTTCCCGGTTGAGTGGGTTCTTGAAGCACCTTGTCGAGTTGCTTGGGAGTGATTTGATCAACGAAGGCTTGATGCTCGTCCTTCTCAATGTAAAGCCCGTAAAAGGTGTTGACGCTTTTGGGACTTATGAGTATGGCCTTGTCACGAACAAAAACATAAGGATTATCCGGGTTAGGTGAGTGAGCATAGAATTCTCTTACCCATGAGATGTTACCCGGTTCCGGTTGATGGTAAAAGATTTGCCACTTTTGATGTGCAATCCTCTGGAAGATGAATGGTTCAAGACCGGAATCTTGATGAGAGTTGGAGTATTCAAAGCCTTGTTCTTCATGAATCTTCTGGCTTTCAAACTTGGATTGAAATCTTTCTTGAACCACCGGTGTAGCAAACTTCTTGTATCTTGGTTCTTTGGAGGAACTTGGATGAACTAAAAGTTTAATCTTGGATGCCATGGATGATCTTAGTTGTGAGTTTTGTAAAAAAAGAAAAGAAAAGAAAAGAA
This sequence comes from Hibiscus mutabilis, assembly GCA_019671005.1. NCBI lineage: Eukaryota > Viridiplantae > Streptophyta > Magnoliopsida > Malvales > Malvaceae > Hibiscus > Hibiscus mutabilis. Next base: position 8,936,978 of record CM033754.1, on the reverse strand, counting down.
ACTAAAAAAGTTGCAAGATAGAAAGTAGGAATAGGTTAAGGGTGATGGGTTTTATAGAAAAGATAGGTGGGTGGGATTAGGGGAAAACGAAAAAGGGTTTAGGGTGAGGGAGAAGTTGTCGACAAGGGGTTGTGGTTAGGGTGAATTGGAGGCTTTATATAAGCCTTAGATTCAGCCCATTAGTTTCCTTGTTGAAGATGTTTTCCTACTTGGATTAAAATTCCTCTTTATCTTGAACTTTTTTCCTACAATTCAAAGACAAATCAAATAAGGATTAAAATTAAAGATAAACTAATAAAAAATATATAAATAAAGATGTGTAATAGGATTCTTAAACTTAAATAAAAAAATCTATCCTAAAAATTACTAATAATCAGAAAATAAAAATAAAAAAAAAAAATAAAATTCGAAAAAATAAAATAAATAATTAATCGAAAAATAAAAATAAAAATAAATAAATAAAAATAAAAATATCAAAAGGGAGAGCATGCTCATGCATCTCCTAAGTTGACCACTTCCTTGTTACGTTCCACATGGGTACCATTGTAGTGCTTCAATCTTTGTCCACTAACTTTGAATTCATGGTTGTCAGAGATGGACTTGATTATCACGGCACCATGGGAGAATGGTTTGACGACTTCGAATGGTCCCGACCATCTTGATTTCAGCTTTCCCGGGAAAAGTTTTAGCCGAGAATTGAATAGGAGAACTAGTTGCCCTGGCGTGAATTGTTGTGGCAATAGTTTCTTGTCGTGCCATCGCTTTGTTTTCTCCTTGTAGATTCGTGCATTGTTATAGGTGAGTGCACGAAATTCTTCTATCTCATTGAGGTCCAACAAACGCTTTTGTCCGGTATTTTCCCAATCCATATTCACGGTCTTGATTGCCCAATATGCCTTGTGTTCGATTTCCACCGGTAGATGGCATGTTTTGCCATAGACAAGACGGTAGGGGGACATACCTAAGGGTGTTTTGAATGCAGTGCGATATGCCCGAAGTGCGTCATCTAGTCTTAATGACCAAACCTTGCTTGAGGGATTTACAGCCTTCTCAAGTATACCCTTCAATTCCAGGTTGGAAATTTATGCTTGCCCGTTGATTTGTGGGTGATATGCCGTGGCGATCTTGTGTGATATGCCGAAGCGTTGCAACATCTTGGCAATTAGTCTGTTGTCAAAATGCTTGCCTTCGTCACTGATAATTGCTCTTGGCATCCCAAACCGTGTAAATATGTTTTTCTGCAAGAATCGTTGCACGGTCTTGGAATCGTTGTTGGGAACTGCAGCTGCCTCAACCCATTTAGACATGTAGTCGACGGCAAGTAGAATGTAGAGGTTGCCGAATGAATATGGGAAAGGTCCCATAAAATCGATCCCCCACACATCGAACAATTCCACCACGATGATGTTCTGAGTGGCTTCTCATGTCGTCTAGAGATATTGCCTGTCCTCTGGCAACGATCACATTGCTTGTAAAAGTCTTGGGCATCTTTGTACAATGTTGGCCAATACAAACCGGATTGCAAAACTTTGGCCGCGGTACGAATTCCTCCAAAATGTCCTCCATAGGGTGAAGAATGGCATTGCCGGAGTACATTCTGTTGCTCTTCTTCAGGGACACATCGGCGTATAACCTGATCTGCACATTGTTTAAATAAAAGAGGCTCGTCCCAAAAGTAATGCTTAGCATCATGGCGGAACCACTTCTTCCCTTGGTGAGTAATGCCATAAGGTAAAATACCACAAACAAGGAAATTAACTAAATCCGCGTACCAGGGTATTGCCGAGGCATGTGCTGCCGTGGCGACTGCTCCCAAAATTGCCGAGGCGTGCGCGTCAAAGGCTGTTGCGGCGTCGAGAGTTGTCGAGGCGTGTGCATCCATGGTTGCCGAGGCATCGAGGGTTGCCGAGGCATCGAGGGTTGCCGAGGCAACTAAAATTTGTTCATCCGGGAATGCATCGCATATCTCTAGATCCGCGTCTTCCTCCCTGTTGCATTCTAAACGTGATAAGTGGTCGGCCACTTGATTTTCTGTTCCTTTCCTGTCCTTAATTTCAATATCAAATTCTTGTAAAAGTAATATCCAACGAATCAAACGAGGTTTAGCATCTTTTTTAGCAAATAGTTATTTGATTGCCGAATGGTCCGTATGAACAATTACCTTTGTACCAATCAAATAGGATCGGAACTTGTCAAATGCGAAAACTACAGCTAGTAACTCTTTCTCCGTTGTTGTGTAATTCACTTGAGCACTATTAAGAGTTTTACTAGCGTAGTATATCACATGGAAGGTCTTACCTGTGCGTTGGCCTAGGACTGCTCCTACCGCGAAATCACTTGCATCACACATGAGCTCAAAAGGTAGCGTCCAATCTGGTGGAACGACAATGGGTGCTGAGGCAAGCTTTTTCTTTAGGGTTTCGAATGCTTGGGTGCAAGAATCATCAAAATCGAAGACTTTATCCTATTCAAGCAGATTACACAAGGGTTTAGTGATTTTAGAAAATTATGAATGAACCTCCTGTAAAAACCTGCATGTCCGAGAAAACTTCGAATTCCTTTAACTGAACTTGGTGGGGGTAATCTCTCGATCACGTCCACCTTGGCTTTGTCTACTTCAATTCCCTTGGATGAAATATTGTGGCCGAGCACTATTCCTTTATCTACCATAAAATGGCATTTTTCCCAATTGAGGACTAAATCCGTTTCTTCACATCTTGCCAACACCCTCTCTAAATTGCCGAGACAGCTATCGAAGTCATTACCAAAAACAGAAAAATCATCCATGAAGATCTCAAGGAAGTCTTCGACCATGTTTGAAAAGAGTGCCATCATGCATCTTTGGAAGGTTACCGGGGCGTTACACAATCCGAACGGCATCCTTCGGAAGGCATAAGTAACGTATGGGCATGTGAAGGTTGTCTTTTCTTGATCTTCTGGTGCTATGGCAATTTGATTGTAACCTGAATAACCATCAAGAAAACAATAAAAGGGTTTACCTGCAAGACGGTCAAGTATTTGATCAATAAAGGGTAATGGGAAGTGATCTTTCCTAGTGGCTTTGTTTAGCTTTCGATAATCCATACAAACCCTCCAACCGGTCACAGTCCTGGTTGGAATAAGTTCATTATTTTCATTGCTTACCACTGTTATACCTCCCTTTTTCGGTACACATTGTACCAGACTTACCCACGTACTATCAGAGATAGGGTATATAATGCCGGCGTCAAGCCACTTGATGATTTCTTTCATTACAACCCCTTTCATGGCATGATTCAGTCTCCTCTGGGCCTCAATTGAAGGTTTGTGATCATCTTCCAACAGAATCTTGTGCATGCACACTGCTGGGCTAATTCCCTTCAAGTCGGCAATTGTCCACCCTATTGCCTTTTTGTGTAGCTTCAACATCTTGATCAGCTTCTTTTCCTGCTCAGGCTGTAACTTAGAAGAAATAATTACAGGCAATGTATTATCGGTTCCTAAATATGCATATTTTAGTTGCTCTGGCAATTGTTTCAACTCAAGAATCGGTGGTTGTTCAATAGAGGGTTTTTTGAGCTTACCTTCTTTACCTGATTAATCCAGTGGTTCAAAGTATGTACCTGGTCGATTGACTAGCCAATTTGCCTCTTCTTGTTGTTCCTCATCGACCGGTTCTTCATACTCCTCAGGTTCCTCTTGATCGGTAATGTAGTTGCCGAGGCAACTAAGTTCCTCGTCGAAGTTAAACTCTGTCGTGGCATGAAGAAGTTGGCATTCTTCTGGATCATCGACATGCCTTAGTGTTTGAAACACATTTAGTTTAACTTGCTGGTCATTCACCCTCATTGTGAGTTCTCCCTTTTCAACATCGATCAAGGTTCTCCCTGTTGTTAGGAATGGTCTCCCGAGAATGATGGGTGCATGCTCATCTGCTTCACAATCCAAAACAATAAAGTCAGCGGGAAAAATAAATTTATCAACTTTTACCAGTATGTCCTCAATTTTTCCCTCTGGATGCACATAGGATCTGTCGGCTAGCTGCAGCATAACTGTTGTAGGTCTTGCCTTCCCGATTCCTAGTTTCTGGAAAACCGATTTAGGCATCAAGTTTATGCTAGCCCCAAGGTCGCATAATGCTTTCCCGACATAGTGATTTCCAATGGAACAGGGTATTGTGAAACTTCTGGGATCCTTCAACTTGGGTGGCATACGATTGTGCAACATTGCCATGCATCCCTCTGTTGCGGCAACTGTTTCAAACTCTCCTACCTTGTTCTCTTGGACACAATGTCTTTAAGAAACTTGGCATAGTTTGGCATTTGTTCAATTGCTTCCACCAATGGCAAGTTGATGTGGACTTGCTTTAGGATATCAAGAAACTTCTTGAATTGGTATTCTTGCTTTTGTAGCTTCAACCTTTGTGGGAATGGTGGTGGAAGTCAGATATCTTCGATCCTTTCATTGGTTTGAAACTTGATTGATGGCATTGCCGGGACAACTGGAGTTGCCGAGGCGTTATCAACTGGGGTTGCCGAGGCATGCTTATCGCAAGTTGCCGAGGCGTCTTTATCGTCGGTTGCCGCGGCATGCTTATTGCCGGTTGCCGCGGCAATTCCTGGTTCAGCATCTGAGGCTTTGTCGCTAGGTCTTGATCTTTTTGTGGAGTTTTGTTTGACGAGCGGGTTTGAACCTCTCTAAGTTGTTGGCCACTTCTAGTGGTGATCGCCTTACATTGCTCATGGCCAGTTCCTCTTGCGACTTCAATATCGCTAGGTAAACCTCCTTGCGGTCTAGTATTCAGATTTTGAGCAAACTGTCCGACTTGATTTTCTAATGATTTGATTGCCGCCTCTTGGTTTTGCAATCTCATCTCGGTCATGTTAATAAAAGCATCAGTTCTTTTTATGAAATTACTATTCTCAGCCATATAAGATTCAGTTTTCATCATAAAAGTATTTAGAGAATTTTCCAAAGAACTAGATGTTGTCGGTTGTTGCTTTGCGGCAAAATCGCTGCCGTGGCATATTCTCACTGAATCCCAATGCTTGTGCATTCTTATTGTTCTGGTTTAGAGCATTGTTGGGATTACTCTATGAAAAAAATTGGGTGCTTCTTCCAAGCTGGATTGTATGTATTGGACATCACATTGTTGTTCGATTGTAATTCCCACATAGAAGCCGGATTTCGATTCTCGCATACATTCGTAAGAATTATGGTTATCACCACATAACTCACAAAAAGAATCCATTACATTGACTTCATGTGTGTTGTTTGGTTTTTGCATGTTCGACCATCTTGGTTAAAGTGGCCAATTGTGCCAAATTGAATCGATGATCCTAGTTTATGTATTGTGGTTTGGCGCTAACTCCTCCTCTTCTAGTGGATGGGAATTGATAATCATTCTTGGCCAGCCTGTTTAAAATTTGCATTGCTTCTTCCGGTGACTTATCTAGGAGTATGCCGTTTGCCGAGGCATCTAGCATCATCCTTGTTGGTGTATTCACGGCGTTGTAAAACTTTGTTACTTGAGTCCACACCGAATCCGTGTAGGGGGGCATTTGTGTAGAAGTTCTCTATATCGCTCCCAAGCCTCGTACATGGATTCATCATCCGCTGCCCGAAAAAGAAGTAATGTCGTTCGAAGCTTATCACCAAATTTGTAGGATTAAATCTAGCAAGGAAATCACGACAAAGATCAGTCCAATACGCTGATGATCCGGCAGAATGCTATTCAACCATGCTTTCGCCCTATCCTCAAAGTGAATAGGGGAATAATCTTAATCGTAAGACATCGGGGTGACTCCGGTATTTTTGAACGAGTTGCAAATCTCGAGGAAAGATTTCAGATGTTGTCGTGCATCTTTAGTTGCTGAGCTGCCAAATTGACCTATTGTGTTGATCATATTAAACATTATCGGTTTCAACTCAAAGTGGTCGGCTTCAATTTCAAAAAGCGACAACTCTGGGTTAAGTCCAACAAGATATTCTTCAAGATAGTCTCGAATAGTTCTGTTTCGCAAGAATCACTCCTCCTCCCGCCGAACATCTTGATTCATATTACCGTCTTGATTAGCCGTTGCTACTCTTATCCTTCGTCTAAGTCTTTGTAAGGTTCATTCGATTTCTGGATCAAAGGGATATTCTAGTGTAGTCGGTCTCGCCCTGGTCATATACCAATGCAAAACCAATGTTTGTTAGCCCTTTGAATTTTAAACAAGAAAAGTAAAAAGAAAGTGCAAGAAAATAAAAACAAAGTCGCTATTGCCAAGCCCCAGCAACGGCGCCAAAAACTTGTTGCGCGTAATAAGTGCTACGCAAATGTACAAGTATACACGTCGCAAGTTATAGTATAAAAGATATCGTCTCCACAGGGATTGGTGCCACTTCAAGAATCTAGTCTCTTGCACTGTAAAAAGTAAAAACACAAATAAAGGATTATAACTAATAACTAATCTAGAAAGCAATAAAGTAAATGAATAGATGAGATCAATTGAGAGAGATAGGCCAGGTTATCGTGAGTTGAGGTGTGATAGCCGATTGGATCGTTTTGGTAAAAGAGTGCACGGGCAACTCAGTTGCCGTGGCAACTTGCACAACGGGGTTGCCTTGGCAACTAATCGATGGTTGCCTGGGCAACTACTTGGGCGACTGGGCAGCAACCTTCAAGGTTCGGCAGAGCGTTCTTCAATGGTTTCTTCTTATCCCTAAGTCGAAACTCTAGCTACTTGTGCATGCCTTGATAATACATCCCTGCGTGAATCAAGGGTGAACAACAACCAATCTTGCGCTCCTCTTAGCCGTTGAAATCCTTAACTTATTCCTAAGCCGGATTAATCTTCACCATCAATAGATTGAATAAAGATCATATTCATTCGTTTCTTGAATCTAACTCTCCCGATATTAGATAAATAGATGAAATCACGAGATCCTCTCCCAATTCACTCGCAAACAAGAATAAGAACCAAGAATGAATAAACCTTGAAATAGAAAAGTGCAAACTCTTATTACCTAAACAAAAACCAATAGTTTCTCACAACCACAAAACACAATAACCGTAGCCAAGTAGATTTAGTTCATGGCTAGGTTCCAAAGAAACACAAGATAAATAATCCCTAGCATGAACCCAATCGAACAAGAAATAAAAAGATGAAGAAGGAGGCTTGTCGAAATCCTCATTGCCCTAGATGCTTGTCAAAAATTCTCTCCTCTTGCCCTCCTTGGACTTGTCGAAATTCCCCTCTCTTATTTATAGGGCTAGGCCAAAGTCCTTCTTTGAGGAGGAGTTTAAGTTGGAATTAAATTATCTTTAAAGAATATAATTCTTTATTATAATTGTATTCCTACTAGAACTTCTCCTATCTTCTTGGAATTTAATTCTTCTTTAATCTCTGCATGGAAATCAAATTCCTTTGGGTTTGGTCTTTACTCCACATCATCTTGGGCTTGTCTAGTCATCAATTTCGACTACCATATCACCTTTGCTCTTGTCCATAATTGCCATGGTAACTGGCTCGGCGTCTCCTTCATGTATTGCCCTGGCAACTAGCTCGGCATATCCTTCATGTATTGCCCTGGCAACTAGCTCTAGCCTTGCTTTGGCAAGTGATCCTGCATATACACACAAAACACACCAAAGCAGCATCTTTTCCCACGAAAACTACCAAGGTATGTAATCAAGCTCAACGATGGAAGGAAACATGGATTAATGCATGAATGGCTAATTATGCAACTAATATGAGCCTAAGTCTAACAATAATATGAGTAAAAAGGGTAAGAAAAATAGTACTTTTGAACACTTATCACTTGTTCTAAAGGCAAATATAATTCTTTCAAACCTATTAACGTTGCTTCTACAAGTAGAGTTTTACAATTGATTTACATGGATCTTTTTGGCCCTATTAGAACAATAAGCTTGGGTGGAAAATCATATGCATTTGTTTTAGTCGATGACTATTCTAGATATACTTGGGTTCTATTTTTAAGTACCAAGGATGAGGCTTTAGAAAAATTTATCACATTTTCAAAATTAAATCAAAACAATTTTTTACTCAATTGAACATATTCGAAGTGACCATGGAATCGAATTTCAAAATTTATGTTTTGAAGAGTTTTGTAATTCAAATGGTATAAGCCATAATTTTTTAGCTCCTCGAACACCTCAACAAAATGGGTCGTTGAGAGGAAAATCAAACTTTAGAAGAAACGGCTAGAACCATGCTTTGTGAAAATAATTTGCCCAAATATTTTTGGGCAGAAACCACTAATACGGCTTGTTATATTGTAAATAGAGTAATGATTAGGCATATTTTAAAGAAAACTCCTTATGAACTTTTCAAAAATAAAAAGGCCAACATTAGTTATTTTCATCCATTTGGTTGTAAATGTTTTGTTTTAAACAATGGAAAGGATAATTTAGGCAAATTTGATGCTAAAAGTGATGAAGCTATTTTCTAGGTTACTCTTTAAATTCTAAAGCCTATCGTGTACTTAACAAGAGAACTTTAGTAGTAGAAGAGTCTATACATGTGGTTTTCGATGATAACCTCCTTCCGATGAAGGATTCTTGTGATGATGATGTAGGAATTTTTTATGCCAATGATGGTGGAGGACAATCATTAAAGGTAAAATAAGTTCATTCAAAAGACGAACCACAAATCTACCTCTAAAAGCCTTGAAGGACATGAATCTAGAGAAAAAAGAGGTCACCTACCCAAGGGAGTTCAACTTTGCCAAAGGTGGTGAGATTTTGGGTGATCCATCCAAAGGAATAACCACTAGATCTTCTCTTAAGAATTTTTGTAATTATGTTGCATTTATTTCATTCATTGAGCCTAAAAATATCAAAGATGCATTAAATGATGAATGTTGGATATTGGCCATGCAAGATAAATTAAATCAATTTGAGAGAAGTAAAGTGTGGACATTAGTTGATAGGCCTAGTAAAAAGTCTACAATAGGAACTAAATGGGTTTTTAGAAACAAACTAGATGAGAGTGGTAACATAGTGAGAAACAAGGCTAGACTTGTTGCTCAAGGTTATACTCAAGAAGAAGGAATCGATTTTGATGAAACCTTTGCACCTATAGCTAGAATGGAAGCTATTAGGATGCTTCTAGCATTTGCATGTTATCATGAATTTAAGCTTTTTCAAATGGATGTTAAAAGCGCTTTTCTAAATGGTTTTATTAATGAAGAAGTTTGAAATGAGTATGATGGGATAGCTCTCATTTTTCTTGGGGCTCTAAATTAAACAAAGGAAGGATGGCATCTTTATCAATCAAGATAAGTACATCAAGGACATGCTCAAGAAGTTTGGCTTGGAGAATGTGAAACCTCAAGCCACACCAATGAGCTCTTCTACAAAGCTTGGAAAAGATGAAAGAGGTAAGTGTGTTGATTTAAAGCTTTATAGATCAATGATAGGATCTTTGCTTTATCTTACCGCAAGTAGACCGAATATCATGTTTAGTGTTTGCTTTTGTGCCAGATTTCAAGCTAGTCCTAGAGAATCACACCTTATAGCCATTAAGAGAATATTTAGATACCTTAGAGACACTCCTTGCTTAGGTCTTTGTTATTCTAGGTAGTAAGATACATCAAGAGAACCACACTTATTTGAATGTGGATTATAAGGGTTGTAAGATAGATAGAAGGAGTACCTCGGGTAAATGTCAATTCCTAGATAGTATGCTCATTTCATGGTTTTCTAAGAAGTAAAATAGTGTAGCATTATCAACCACCGAGGCAGAATACATATCGGTAGAGAGTTGTTATGCTCAAGTCCTTTGGATAAAGCAACAACTCTTAGATTATGGAATTGACGTAAGTACCATCCTTATTAGGTGTGACAATACTAGTGTCATTTGTCTCAGAAAGAATCCCATCCAACATTCTAGAACCAAGCACATAAAAATAAGACATCATTTCATTAGAGATCATGTCTTGAAAAATGATGTAGTTCTAGAGTATGTAGACACCTTGAACCAAGTAGCAGACATCTTTACCAAACCACTAGATAAAGAGCGTTTTCGGTCTCTTAGGAGAGAGTTAGGGCTTTCTAGCCTTTCTTGAACCTTAGAGCCTTTTTGGTGTTTAAAAGTTGCTTGATTTTGGTTGATTTCATTGCTTATGTGCTTTTGATCCTATATGCATCTATTTATGTTGTTATGGGGAGTATGCATCAGTTTTTGCTCATACATGATGATCTCATTTCATTTCCATGCATATAGATTCGATTAAGTTCGAATTTATGGGTCCCTTGCAGCCAAAAATGTCATTTTGGTCAAAGGGTATCGATATGGTTAATCGTGTATCGATATGAGTTGACGGGCAGTGTTTCAATACAGTTGTTACATGCTTCGGTACAGGACGAGAATCGGTACGGCTGGAAAGCGTATAGATACACGATGTCGGTATGCGTCTTTAGAGTATCGGTACGCGTACCGCTGGGTGTTTTAAAAGGTTTTTAAATGTTGTTTTCCTAATCAAACTAAAAGACTAACTTTTTTAAGAAACCCTAGGTCGGCCCCCTCTATATAAACCTCTCAAATCTCTCAATATTTCCATCAAATCACTCTAAAATTTTTAGGGTTTTTGTTTTCCACATCAAATTCAAGCTATCATCATCAACTTAGTGCACATTCATCCTTCATTCATCATATCTTTCGTAACTCAAGGTAAAAACTTTATTTTCTTTAAATTTTTGTTTTCTTTATATCTGTATATTCTTTATGTTTTAAAAATATACTTTTACCATGTATATATTTTTTCTTCATAGATTTCACAAAAAAATTTCAAAAACTTAGAATTTTTTATTCGAATATAAGATTATACTCATGTATTTTTAAAATTGTTTTTCAAAATTTCTTTTTACCAAAAATTTTCTTTATATTTGTATATGTTTTCAAACTATATAACATATATTTTTACCATACCTTGATTATTGGATTGATTAATTAGATTGAATATGGTGTTTATGCATACATATTTCTTTGTGGTTTAAAATTTTTTAGGTTTCTACTATGGGACCTAAAAAGAGAGCAAGAAGGGAGATTGGGGCTAGTTCTTCCACTAGAAATCCTACCTCATCTAATCCCGGTAATAGTGGTACCTGACCAAACCTTACCCAACTCTATCGCCAATGTTTTATTGAAACAACTAATATCGAACATTTTAAACACTTTCAAAATTTTAAAATCCGACATGAGAAAATTGTTTCCATTCCATTTATGAATTCTGAAGCTTTTAAATTTCGATATCTTGATTTAATGAGAGAATGGAAATTTATTACTTTTTTAAGTGTACCCGGCATTGTTTACAAAAATCTTGTTCTTATTTTCTACTCAAATGCCCGGTGCATTTTAAATGAAGAGAAAACCGAGATTATTGCTTTAGAATCTTATCTTATGGGAAAACCTATTCTCCTCGATTCTCAAATTATAGCTGATCTTTTGGGAATGGAAAACACGGGTATTGAGGATGAGAATGCCTTTCCTCACACTCTATGTGGCTCCATTAATGTATTTGATGCACATGAACGTTTCCTTCACCTCCTTATCACTTGGCGGTTTCGACCATCCAGTGGTAAGTGGCCCACCATTCACCAAGTCGATGACTTTTGGCTTCGTTGTTTTTGTGAAGGAACTTGCCCAAACCTTGCCCAAATTATTTTTGCCGAGCTTATCCACCTAGTCCAAAATTTCTATACCTCCCATGTAACATCTTTTACCTTTAGCACCGTCCTAAGCTTCATTTTCCACAAGCTTGACATCGACTGTTCCTATGATCTTGCCTCTTCTCTCACTGATCCCATTGATGATCACTCTCTAAGGCGTGAAAAATTCACCTTTTACAATGGTGAATGGATTTGGAATGTCGATCTTCCCGGCGGTGCTCAACCAAATCCTGAAGAGAATGTGCCAGCCAATCTAGCTGCTCTGGTAGCTCCCGTTGCTCAACCATCCCTTGATGCTCTTATGGCGTATCTTGATAGAAAGTTTACTACCATGACCACTCACTTTGGGGAGATCAACACAAGGCTTGACTCGTTCGATGCTCATTTAACATCTATGGAGAATCGTCAAGCTTCTATGGACATAACTCTCACCGCCTTCCATGGTGAATGGCGTTGTCACTCTCTTGGAGACGATGACATAGAAGATGAAGATGAGGATGAAGATGGTGATGAAACTCCTTAGGCTCGTGCATCTCATGTCATAGCACATCATGTCATATTTGGGTTTAAGTTTATGCACCTATGTTTTATTTGAATTCCTATGACTTTATCATATTTGGTTTATGTTTTAAGTTAGATTTTTATTATTATGTTTCTTGAATATTTGCTTTGGATTTAATAATATTTATGATGTTTAATTATGCTTGGAGTTCTTTATTGTTCTTTATATTTGCCCGTTGATTTTGATCTAGAAAAAAGGGGGAGAAATACAAGTTAATTTTTTCAAAACATTTTTCAAACTTAAATGGTCTTGAAGAAATGGGGAGTTTTTTTATTCAAAAGTCTTAAAAATTTATTTTGGGTTTTATTATATCAAAAAGTGGGAGATTGTAAAACTAATATTTGATTTTGATATAACAAGTATTTTGCAAGGACCTTTTGTAAAATAAGATAAATTTTTAAGTACTCGCAAATGACAAGAATTCGAACTTAAAAGTGTTTCTTAATCAAAAAATAAAACCCCAAATATTTTCTAAGTCTTTTTGTACTTAAATAGCCGAAATTTGCCCAGACGTATCAATACACTCTCTCACGTATCGATACAGTCTTTAGCTACTGGAAAATTAATTTAAGCAAATGGCGATCGCTTACCGATACAGCTTATATCCTTTATGGTACGGTGTTTCGATACGCTATGTATCTGATTCAATACTCCATTCAACCTGGAAGATAACGACTATAAGAGTATCGATACAGTTACTACCCGTATCGATACGGGGTGTTAGATTTGCAATTTTTTGCATTTAAAACTTGACTGTTGCCTTGTCATTTTATTGGAATCCCAAACATTAAAAATTGGTTATAGTGTACCGATACGCTCATAGGCGTATCGATACGGTGTTTCATACTCAAAAAATTAGGATTTCAATGAGTAAGCCTCGTACTGATACGGTGATACCGTTTCGGTACTCCATTGTTACTTTGACAACCCATACTGATACGCCCTTCCCGCGTAGTGTACCATTTTGTAGAACGGCTATATCTTTGTGTGTCAGGTACCGATACAGCAAGCCCGCGTACTGATACGGATGCTTGGCAGACTGCATTTATTGCGAGAAAATGGCTCTCCAACGGCTATAATCAATTCCTCAACCACAAAACGGTTAGAAATCAATGAAGGGGTATAAATTGAAGTCTCCAAAGCTACTACAATAACTATTGATCAACTCTCAAGCATTCAAGCAAAAATCCAACATATTGAGCCTATTAGAGTCGAATCCTTTGTAACCCACTTGAGTGAGCAAATTTGTATTCATTTATTTTTCAAGATTGGGTTGAGTGATCTTGTATTGGGCAAATTATTACCTTTGAGAGGATTTTATTCATTTACCATATTTTCCTTGTAAAAAAGTGAATCCATCAAAGCTTTGGGTAGAAAGCTTTGATTTTGTAATGGTTGCCTCCTAAGCCTAGAAAGGGGGAAGAAATTCTTTAGTGAATTTGTTGAAATCCTTAGTAGAAAGCTAAGGTAGTGAATGTAAACCTTTTTAGATGGTTGAACCGCTATAAATCCTTGTGTCCCATTGCTTTTATTTTTCAACTTGCTTCCAAATTTTTAAATTGCCAATTTACCCCCTCTTGGCTACTTTCTCCATTGATTGATCATCCCAACAGCAGGGTATCTGTATGGACACCCTGCGTACCGGTACTGAAGCCCAAAAAATGCATTCTAAGGCTCGTTTTTTCACCTAAATTTGTCTCTAAGGACCCTTACTTCAACCCAAATGGTTCCTAAAATTTATTAGGATATTTGTGAGCTTACTAGAGCTAATTAACAACCTATCTATTATTAAAGTTGTTACTTTGATTTCCCAAGATGAGCTCTACCCATCAATACCAACCATACGAATAAATCAAGCAAAGCAAATCATTTTATTATCTTCAAGAAGAATAGGGATCAGAGATGTACTGACCTTTAGCCAAAATCCCAAAATAAGTTATCCCATTTAACTCATTCAACTTCCCCTATTTGACCCAATCTTGGAAGAACCCCCAATCACTTCTTCTTACCATACAACCATGGAAAACGAATCAAGACTTAAAAATAAAATCTAAGGGAATGTTTAACTACAACTTTGCAACATAAGAAATGGATGAGAGCTCTTGAAACTCTCAATCCTTCAAAAACCCACAGATGAGATACTTATCCTTTTTCCACAAAATTATGCTTTTCTTGAAGCTCTTGAAATGAGGATTAACATACTTGAATCATGAGTCTTTGATGACAGAAATGGGGTTGAAAGCTTGAATTAAGCTTTGTTAGCCATGGAGTTTGAAGAGGAATAATAAAAAGAAATGGTGAAGAAAATGGGGAAATATGATCTCACCAAAATGTTTTCTTGTCCCCCTTTAAAACCCCACGTGAAGACTAACCAAATAAAGGGAAGATCGGCCATTTAATTTCAAAAGGGTATAATCGCATCATAAAGCCCCCAACTTCTTCTCATTTTACAAAACGGCCACCTCCCAAGCCCAATTAGTCAAATTCTCATCAATTAAAGCCCAAACTTAACACAAGGGATCCAATTGCTCAATTTAACGCAAAGGTCTATAACCCGGGTCTACGCCCGAACTTTGACTCAAAAATTTTGGTCATTACAATACCATTTAAGAGTCTCACCCACCCAAAAGCACCCCAAACAACCATAAACACCAAATCTAAGCAACAAGGCATCATCCTTAGGATGTGTATGAAACAAAGGAGTTAGAGCTGTACTAACCTTACTCCCACAACTGAAAAAAAAAAGCTTTTTGCTCTCAATCCTCAAGCTTTCCTCTTCCTTTGCTCCTTGGAAGATTTCCCAATCTCTTTCACTACACAAGGAAGTTCTATAAACGAATTACAAAGGCTAACTAAAACATTAATCTAGGGTTGAAAACGAGATTAAATCCTCTTTTAACCCATTTTCCTCAAAATCCTCAATAAAACCCAAAACTTGATCTTCCACCACTTTTAATTAATCTTACCTCTTCTTGTAGATCTTTGGATGGAGATTACAATCCCCAAAATAACTATTCTGGAAATCACGCTTAAAATCATAAGGATCCAACTTTTTCTTTGTCTTGTGAAGAATGAGAGAGAAAAGGGGTGGAGTTGTGAAGTTAATGGAAGCATGTTTCCTTACCTCATGCCCAAACACATGGTTTTGTAAGAATGCATCAACCTTTCTTTCAAATCATGGGCAAAATACCAAATAAGCCCTTCCACCATCCCTTTTTGTAAAACCTATATTTGATTTTGATATAACAAATTGTTTAAGGACCAAATTGTAAAAGAAAATAAATTTTTAAGTACTCAAAAGTCTCACAAAATGACAAGGAAAAGTTTTTCTAAGTCCAAGACTCAAACCCGATTTTTTTTCTAAGTGTTTCAAGGAAAAATTCAACAAATACGCCCAGGCGTATCGATACGGCTGTGCCCATTTTGATACGAATTTTTGCTACTAGAATTTTATTTTAGAAACCGTTTCGATACGGCCTTGACCATTTCGATACAGCCTTCATCTGGGCCTACATTTTAAACTATGCGTATCGATACGACCTTACCTGTTTAGATACGGCATTCATCTGGGTTTAAGTTATTGTTTACCCGACCGATACGGTCACTATTGTTTCGATACGGTAAGTCGAGATCTTCAAGATCTTTGCATTAAATTTTTTTACCATTACCTTGTCAGTTATTGGAATCAACGAACTTTGATTTTCAGTTACCTGTACCGATACACCCCTAGGCGTACCGATGTATTTTTTCACCTTAGATTCCAGTGAGCAAAACTTGTACCGATACGGCTACCATGTATCGATACACCCCTAATTTTACACTATGGCCGTTTTGATATGCCTTTACGCGTATCGATACGCTATTGCACAACAACTCTTTCTTCTTTTGACAAGTACCGATACGGCTCTTCGCGTGCTGATACGGTTGGTCATCAAACAACATTTATTGCGGGAAAAATGGTCCCCAATGGCTATATTGATGACTTTAATCACCCAAACGCTTAGAAATCAATGAGATGGTATAAATACAAGTCTCCAAAGCTACTACAACAACTATTGAACATCCAGTGAACAACTATCAAGTATCAAGCAAAAATCCAACCTTTGAGCTATTAGAGCCAAATTCTTTGTAAACCCACTTGAGTGAGCAAATTTGTATTATTTCATTTGTCAAGTTTGGGTTGTGCGATCTTGTAATCTGGGCAAATACTTACCTTGTGAGGGTTTTATTCATTTACCATTTTCTTACTTTGTAAAAGAGTAAATCTTTCAAAGCTTTGGGTAGAAAGCTTTGAAGTTGTAATGGTTGCCTCCTAAGCCTAGAAAAGGGGAAGCTTTCATAGTAAATTGTTGAAATCCTTAGTAGGAAGCTAAGGTAGTGGACGTAGAACTTGTTAGAAGGTTGAACCACTATAAATCCTTATGTCCTGTTGCGCGTAATAAGTGATCCGCAATTGTGCAAGTGTACACGTCGCAAGTTATAGTATAAAAGATATCGTCTCCAAAGGGATTGGTGCCACTTCAAGAATCTAATCTCTTGCACTCTAAAAAGTAAAAGAACACAAGTAGAAAATTGTAGGAGTTTTAACTAACAACTAAACTAGAAAGCAATAAAGTAAAAGAATATGAAATCAAATGAGCGAGAATAGGCAAGGTTATCGTGAGTTGAGGTGTGATAGCTGATTGGATCATCTTGGTAAAAGAGTGCAAGGGAAACTCAGTTGTCGTGGCAACTTGCACAGCGGGGTTACCTTGGCAACTAATCAACGGTTGCTTGGGCAACTAGATGGGCAACTACTTGGGCAGTTGGGCAGCAACTTCAAGGTTCGGCGGAGCGTTCTTCAATGGTTTCTTCTTATCCCTAAGTCAAAACTCTAGCTAATTGTGTATGCCTTGACAATACATCCCTGCGTGAATCAAGGGTGAACAACAATCAATCTTGCACTCCTCTTAGCCGTTGAAATCCTTAACTTATTCCTAAGCCGGATTAATCTTCACCATCAATAGATTGAATAAAGACCATACTCATTCGTTTCTTGAATCTAACTCTCCCGATATTAGATAAATAGATGAAGTTACAAGATCCTCTCTCAATTCACTCGCAAACAAGAATAAAAACCAAGAATGAGTAAACCTTGAATTGAAAGTGCAAACTCTTATTACCTAAACAAAATCCAATTGTTTCTCACAACCACAAAACACAATAAACTTAGCCAAATAGATTTAGTTCATGGCTAGGTTCCAAAGAAACACAAAACAAAGAATTCCTAACATAAACCTAATTGAACAAAAAAGAAAAATATGAAGAATGGTTGAAGCTTTTGTCGAAAACTCTCCCTTGCTTTTGTCAAAATCTCCCTCTTGCTCTTGTCGAAATCTCCCTCTTCTCTCCCTTTGGAGTTGACGGCTTGGTCCTTAATTTATAAGGCTAGGTCAAAGTCTTTTTTGAGGAGGAAGTTAAGTTAGAATTAAATACTTTTAAAGAATATAATTCTTTATTATATTTAAATTCCTTCTAGAACATCTCCTATCTTCTTGGGATTTAATTTCTCTTTAACCTCTTCATGGAAATCAAACTCCTTTGGGATTTAACTTTGTTCCACGTCATCTTGGGCTTATCTAGACATCAATTTTGACTGCCATATCATCTTATCCCTTATCGAAAATTGCCCTAGCAACTAGCTCGGCATCTCCTTCATGCATTACCCTGGAAACTAGCTCGGCATCTCCTTCATGCATTGCCCTGGCAACTGGTTCCAGCCTTGCTTTGGCAAGTGATTCTGCACACATACAAAAACACACCAAAGCAGTATCTTTTTCCACAAAATTAAGCAAAATATGAAATCAAGCTTGTCCACCAAAGAAACAATGCAAACATGCATGAATGGCTAATAATGCAACTAATATGAGCCTAAGTCTAGCAATAATATGAATAAAATGGGTGAATAAAATAGTACTTTTAGACACTTAACACACCCCCAAACTCAAACTATTGCTTGTCCTCAAGCAATGCAAACTAATAATTACCTTCCAAGACTTTAATTTTCACAAACTTAGCTTTGAACTTGATTTCAATTCTCATAACCGTGGCACAAAGTATGATTGGCTTTTCATTTTTCGGAAAACTTAGGAGTTACTGGAAATCAAACTATAATGCTTGTGAGTGTGTGCGGAGTTGTGTGCAAGTTGATTTTTCGGATTCTATTCAAACAAGAGGTTTTCAAATTACTTCATTGGGTTCTTTTAACATGTTTTAACTAGAGCCGGTTTTGGGCACCTCTAGTGTTTTGTTTTTAGTTTTCTTAAGTTAATTAATTTATTCGACTAAAGCTGGTATCGGGCACCTCTAGCTATCAATTTTTAGCACATACTAGGGCCAATTTTGGGCACCTCTAGTGGTCAATTTTTTTAGCACATACTAGTGCCAATTTCGGGCACCTCTAGCATTCATCCAATTTTTATTCTAATCCCCCAATTTTTTAATTATCAACCTAAGTTCACTAGAATTCCTTGAATCAATCAAGCCACAACAATGTTTCATTAAGTTTAGCATCATAGTAAGATTCTAAGTGTTTCCACGTTTATCCTAGAATAAAAAGTTCTATCAATTAAGTACATTGGCAAAGTCATCATCGGATATTCATCAAATCTAGGCAATTCTTGTTCCAACTAAAGGCATGGCAAGCAATTTATGTATCCTAAATGCAATACTTAAGATAAATGCTACTAAACATGGTAACTAACTAATAACAATCCCCCCAAACTCGAGTGAGGCATTCTCCTCAATGCATGTAACAAAGAAAAATAAAAATAAAAAAACAAAAATAACAATAAAGAAAAGTAAAATGCAAATGAGGACTTACTCTGAGAGTTCATCGTCGTGGATGATTATTTTCCTTTTTGTCGGTGTCTTGATTATTTTGCTTGAACACGGTGGTTGCTTCCTTGTTGCCGATGGTGGAATCGATCCTCGTACGGGGTTATCCTCATCGTCCTCTTCATCAATGTCATTGGCTTTTCACTTGGGATTGGAGGATTCGATTGGTGCGGTCTTTGTTGGTGCAATGAGGACTCGTCCGAATCTGAAAAATCAGATAACGATTCAGTACGAGTTGATTCGGGCATAGGTGCTTTACCTTTGGTTTTTGTAGTGGTTGTCGGGGCATATTTAGCTTTGGTTGCCGTGACATCTTCAGTGTTGGCTGTCGTGGCAACTACTTGGGCAGGCACAGTGTAGGTTTCTGCGGCATCATCTGTTGTGGTTGTCGTGGCAATTGCTTCATTGGTTGCCATGGCAAGGATTTCGGTAGGAAAGATTGGGAACGGCACGCGGCTGTTCGGGTA
The DNA here is from genome assembly GCA_019671005.1 of Hibiscus mutabilis. Lineage (NCBI taxonomy): Eukaryota > Viridiplantae > Streptophyta > Magnoliopsida > Malvales > Malvaceae > Hibiscus > Hibiscus mutabilis. The sequence goes on along the minus strand of CM033754.1, from coordinate 8,917,417 downwards.
CTTTTCCAGGATAACTTGGGTGATGGCATTTTTGTAATCTTTCATGTACCACATGAACATTAGTTGCAGGTCTTCAATTTGCCTAAGGCGGTTAACCAACGGTAGTAAGAGTGCTTCAATTTGTCCCGGGACTGTTGTCCGAGTTGCCCAGGCATTGGTTGCTTGGTCATTAGGAGTTGCCAAGGCGGCAGGAGTTGCTGCAGAAATTGAAAGCGTTGGGGATTTTATCGGTGCCTCTCCCATTAGCTTTCAGATTTGTGCTCGATTCCAACCGGACTTTGGTAGGGCCTTTTCATCAGTGGACTCACTTGGGACATGCATCTCCTTGCAAAGATTGGAAATTAAGCAAGGGAAGAAAAGAGAACCCTTGTCTTTTGTGCTACATACAAAAATCTTATCACAAATAAATTTTCCAATGTTAATGATGCGATTATGCAAGATAGAATCTATGAGCAAAATACGAGGTGTATCAACGGTGGTATTGTGTGTTGTGGGCATTAAAGAAGTTTTAACAAACTTATTCCATAATTTTGCCTCGGGTTTAAGCTGAAGGCGATTTACCGTGCCCTTGTATTTACCATCGTTCTATTGAGTTCCCGGTAGAGTGAGTTCTTGAAGCACCTTGTTGAGTTGCTTGGGCGTGAGTTGATTAACAAAGGCTTGATGCTCATCCTTCTCAACGTAGAGCCCGTAAAAGGTGTTGATGTTTTCGGGGCTTATGAGTATAGCCTTGTCACGAAAAAAAACATAAGGATTATCCGGGTTAGGTGAGTGAGCATAGAATTCTCTTACCCATGAGATGTTACCCGGTTCTGATTGATGGCAAAAGATTTGCCACTTTTGATATGCAATCATTTCGAAGATGAATGGTTCAAGGCAAAAATCTTGATGAGAGTTGGAATATTCGAAGCCTTGTTCTTCTCAAATCTCCCGGCTTTCAAACTTGGAGTGAAATCTTTCTTGAACCACCGGTGTAGCAAACTTATTGTATCTTGGTTCTTTGGAGGAACTTGGATGAACCAAAAATTCGATTTTGGATGCCATGGATGATCTTGGTTGTGAGTTTGGTAGAAACAAAGAAAAGAAAGCAAAAGAAACTAAAGAGTTGCAAGGTGAAAAGTAGGAATAGGTTTCTTGGAAGTTATGGGTGAGGGGTTAAATAGAAAAGATAGGTAGTAAATATGGTGGGTGGGAGTAATTTTGAATGAAAGAAAACTAGGGTTTAGATTGGGGGAAGGTGACGGCTAGGGGGTTTAGGGAAGGGGAAGGGTTTGGCCGGTTATGCAGGGTTTATTTAGGGTAAATTAGAGGCTTAATATAAGCCTTAGATTCAGCCCATTAATTTCTTTGTTGAAGAAGTTTCCTTCTTGAATCAAAATTGCTCTTTATCTTGAACACTTTTCCTACAATTCAAAAACAAATAAAATAAGGATTAAAATTAAAGATAAACTAATAAAAGAAAATAAATAAAGATGTGCAAAGAAATTCTTAAACTTAAAATTTTAAAAACACTTAGATAAATATGAAAGAAAGATGTAGTTTTAATCTTAAAGAAAATAAATAAATCTATCCTAAAAAGAAAAATAACCGAAAATAATAAATAAAAAAATTAAATAGTTCGAAAAAAAATAAAAATAAAAAGAAAATATCGAAAGGAGAGCATGCTCATGCATCTCCTAAGGTGACCACTTCTTTGTTACGTTCTATATGGGCATCGTTGTAGTGCTTCAATCTTTGTCCGTTAACTTTGGATTCTTGTTCGTCAGTGATGGACTTGATTATCACGGCACCATGGGAGAACGGTTTGACAACTTCGAATGGTCCCGACCATCTTGATTTTAGTTTTCCTGGGAAAAGTTTGACAACTTTGAATTGCCGCGACACTAGTTTCTTGTCATGCCATTGCTTTGTTTTCTCCTTGTAGATTCGTGCATTGTTATAGGCGAGTGCACGGAATTATTCTATCTCATTAAGGTCCAACAAACGCTTTTGCCCGGCACTTTCCCAATCCATATTCACGGCCTTGATTGCCCAATATGCCTTGTGTTCGATTTCCACTGGTAGATGGCATGTTTTGCCAAAGAAAAGTCGGAAGGGAGACATACCTAAGGGTGTTTTGAATGCAGTGCGATATGCCCAAAGTGTTTCATCTAGTCTTACTGACCAATCCTTCTTAGAGGGATTTACAACTTTCTCAAGTATACCCTTCAATTCTCGGTTGGAAATTTCTGCTTGCCCATTGGTTTGTGGGGATATGTCGTGGCAATTTTGTGTGACACGCCGAAGCATTGCAACATCTTGGCAATAAGTATGTTGTCAATGTGCTTGCCTTCATCACTGATAATTGCTCTCGGTATCCCAAACTGTGTAAATATATTTTTCTGCAAGAATCGTTGCACGATCTTGGAATCTTTGGTGGGAACTGCAACTGCCTCAACCCATTTAGACACGTAGTCAACGGAAAGTAGAATGTAGAGGTTGCCGAATAAAGATGGGAAAGGTCCCATAAAATCGATCCCCCATACATCGAACAATTCCACCTTGATGATGTTTTGGAGCGGCATCTCATGTCGTCTAGAGATATTGCCCGTCCTCTGGCAACGATCACATTGCTTGTAAAACTCTTGGGCATCTTTGCACAGTGTTGGCCAATACAAACCGAATTGCAAAACTTTGGCCGCCGTGTGAGTTCCTCCAAAATGTCCTCCATAGGGTGAAGAATGGCATTGCCGGAGTACATTCTGCTGCTCCTCTTCAGGGACACATCGGCATATAACCTGATATGCACATTGTTTAAACAAAAGAGGCTCGTCCCAAAAGTAATGCTTAGCATCATGGCGGAACCGCTTCTTCCCTTGGTGAGTAAGGCCATAACGTAAAATACCACAAACAAGGAAATTAACTAAATCTGCGTACCAAGGTATTGTCGAGGCATGTGTTGCCGTGGCAACTGCTTTCAAGGTTGCTGAGGAGTGCGTGTCTAGAGTTACCGCGGCATGCGCGTCAAGGGTTGTCGAGGCATGCACATCAGTGGTTGCCGAGGCGTACGCGTCTGGAGTTGCCGAGGCGTACGCGTGTAGAGTTGTCGAGGCGTGCGCGTCAAGGGTTTCCGAGGCATAAGCGTCAAGAGTTACTGAGGCGTCGAGGGTTGCCGAGGCATGCACATCCGTGGTTGCCAAGGCATCAGGGGTTACCGAGGCAATGGTTGCCGAGGTAAATAGCAGTTGCTCATCCGGGAATGCATCGCATATCTCTAATTCAGCGTCTTCCTCCCTATTGCGTTCTAAGCGTGATAAGTGATAGGCCACTTGATTTTCTGTTCCTTTCTTGTCCTTAATTTCAATATCAAACTCTTGTAAAAGCAATATCCAACGAATCAAACGAGGTTTGACATCCTTTTTAGCAAATAGATACTTGATTGCCGAATGGTCCGTATGAACAATTACCTTTGTACCAATCAAATAGGATCGGAACTTGTCAAATGCGAAAACTACGGCTAGTAACGCTTTCTCCATTGTTGTGTAATTCACTTGAGCACTATTAAGAGTTTTACAAGCGTAGTAAATCACATGAATGGTCTTACCTGTGAAATGTCCTAGGACTGCTCCTACCGCAAAATCACTTGCATCATACATGAGCTCAAAAGGTAGCGTTCAATCGGGTGGAACGACAATGGGTGTCGAGGCAAGCTTTTCTTTTAGGGTTTCGAATGCTTGGGTGCAAGAATCATCAAAATTGAAGACTTTATCCTGTTCAAGCAAATTGCACAAGGGTTTAGTAATCTTAGAAAAATTATAAATGAACCTCCTGTAAAAACCTGCATGTCCAAGAAAGCTTCAGATTCCTTTAACCGAACTTGGTAGGGGTAATCTCTCGATCACGTCCGCCTTGGCTTTGTCTACTTCAATTCCCTTGGATGAAATCTTGTGATCGAGCACTATTTGATCATCTACCATAAAATGGCACTTCTTCCAATTAAGGACTAAATCGGTTTCTTCACATCTTGCCAACTCCTTCTCTAAATTGTCGAGGCAACTCTCGAAGTCATTACCAAAAACGGAAAAATCATCCATGAAGATCTCAAGGAAGTCTTCGACCATGTCTGAAAAGAGTGCCATCATGCATCTTTGGAAGCTTGCCGAGGCATTACACAATCCGAACGGCATTCTTCGGAAAGCATAAGTACCGTTGGGCATGTGAAGGTTTTTTTTTTGATCTTCTGGTGCTATCGCAATTTGATTGTAACCTGAATAACCATCAAGAAAATAATAAAAGGGTTTACCTGCAAGACGGTCAAGCATTTGAACAATAAAGGGTAATGAGAAGTGATATTTCCTAGTGGCTTTGTTTAGCTTTCGATAATCCATACAAACCCTCTAACTGGTCACAGTCCTGGTTGGAATGAGTTCATTATTTTCATTACTTACCATCGTTATACCTCCCTTTTTCGGTACACATTGTACCGGACTTACCCATGTACTATCAGAGATAGGGTATATGATGTTGGTACACAGTCACGATGTTATTTTAGAATATGTAGACACCTTAAATCAACCAGCATATATTTTTACCAAACCCTTAGATAAAGAGCGTTTTTGGTCTCTTAGGAAAGAGTTAGGTCTAACTAGCCTATCTTGAGCCTTAGAGCCTTTTTGGTCTTAAAATTTGCTTGAATTTGATTGATTGCATTGTTTAGGTGTTTTTGCTCCTATATACATAAATGCTTGTTGCTAGGGGAGTATGCATCTATTTGTGCTCATTCATGATGATCTCATATCATACACATGCATTTTGATTCGAGTAAAATCGAATTTTTGGGCAACTTGCTGCCAAAAATGACATTTCTGGCATAAGCGTATCGATACAGTGTTTCACGTATCGATACGGGTTGAAGAACAAGTTCCAATACAGTTTTACCTGTACCAGTAGGGGGTCGCGTATCAAAATGAATGTTAAGCATTTCGGTACTGCGTTTCGATACGCCAGGTGGTGTATCGGTACGTGCAGTCGCTGGGCAGTTTTAAGGGAATTAAAAAGGGTTTCCAACTTTAAATCAAACTCTTACTTTATCCCTCAAATCCTAGGTCAAATTTTGACTATAGAAACCCCTTAATCTCTTCTCTTTTCTCACACAAAGCCTAAAATTTTTTTAGGGCTTTTGATTTTCTCTTCAAACCCTAAGCAAATCATCAAGTTGTGCATTATCATCTTCCCATTCATCCAAAATCCATATTCAAGGTATAACCCTAACTTTCTTTTCTTTTAATTTTCATTCATATCTATACACTGTTTTTGAATCAAAAATAGATATTTAGAATGTACATAGTATTGTTTTCAAAGTTTTGTAAAAAAAATTAAATCTAAATTTTTTTTGTTCAAATATAAAATTATACCGTATATTTTTCAAAATTGTTTTTCAAGTTTTATTTTACCAAAAATTCTTTTTATTTTTGTATAGATTTTTAAACTATATTATATAGATTTTTAACAATACCTTGATCATTTGATTAATTATTGCATTGAATGTGTTGATTTATGCATACATTGTGTTTTGGTTTGATTTTATTTTCAGATAATGGCCCCAAAGAAACGAGCACGAAAAGATATGGCCTCTAGCTCCACTCCTCTTACTCAATATCCGGAACCTAATGGTAATAGACCCCATCTTGCCCATATTTATCAAAATTGTTTTAATGAACCGAGATTTCCAAATGCCATGGATAATTTTAAAAATTACCAAAGTTACAAAATTCGCCGAGAGTGTACTATTTCTATCCCTTTTCATCTTCGAAAAGATTTCAATTCAAATATCTTGATTTAATGCAACAATGGAAATTTATGCAATTTTTGAGTTTACCCGAGATTTTATATCATAGCCTTGTTTTGATTTTCCACTCTAATGCCCAGTGTATCTATAATGAAAACAAAACTGAAGTTGTTGCTATTGAATCTTATCTCATGGGTAAGAAATTTAAAATTGATTCATCCGTTTTAGCTCTCTATTTGGGTCTTGAGGATACGGGGATTGATAACGAGGACTCTTTAGGCCATGTTCTTAATGGCTCTATGACCGTGCTAGATGCCTATGATCGCATCCTACACCTCATGATCACTTGGTGGTTCCGTCCATCCGGTGGCAACTTTTCTACGATCCAACAAGTCGATGACTTTTGGATCCGTTGTTTTTGTGAGGGTAAGCGACCAAACCTTGCTCAAATCATGTACGCGAAGATCATCTACCTAGTGCAACATCGGCACATGACTATTGTCACATCCTTCACATACGGCACCGCCTTGAGCTTCATATTTCACAAGATGGGAATCGATTACTTTTATGATTTTCCCAAACCGCTCACCGATCCAATTGATGAGCGCTCCCTTCACCGAGCAAAGTTCATATACTACAATGGAGAATGGGTTCAGAATGTCGATCTTCTTGGTGGTGTTCAACCCGAACAAGTGGCGGCTCCTTAAGAGGTTCTGGTTCCACAAGCTCCGGTGGCCCAACCTAATCACGATGTTCTCATGGCCTACCTCAATGAGCAATTTTCATCTTTGGGTACCTCTATTGCCTCTTTGAATATGACTATGAATTTCGAGTTTGCCGCGATTGACACTCGGTTCACATCCTTTGAGGAGAGAGTGACGGCTATTGTAAATCGCCAAAACTCTATGGATATCACTCTTATGGCTTTTCATGGCGAGTGGCGTCAATCTCTTGGCACCCACGTAGATGATGAAGATGAAGACGATGGGGACGATGGAGATGCACCTTAGGCATATTGCACTTCATATCATATCATATTAGGATTAGTTTATGCACCTATGTTTTTATGTTTTTGGACTCCTATGCTTTGATGTTATTTGGTTTATGTCTTAGGAACTAAGTTGGATTTGTTTTATTATGCTTAATGAATATGTTGTTTGATTTAAATTGCTTAAAATTATTACTTTAAATTTTATATCCCATTGATTCTGATCTAACAAAAAGGGGAGAAGAAATTGAGTTAAATTTTTTTAAAAGTTTTCAAATTTAAGCTTAAAGTAATTCAAAAATTTCAAAGTTAAGCTTAAAGTAAGAGGAGTATTTTCAAACTTTTCAAAGATATTTAAAAATTTTACTTTGGTTTTGGTTATATCAAAAAGGGGAGATTGTAAAACCTATATTTGATTTTGATATAACGAAATATTTAAGGACCAAATTGTAAAAGAAAATGAATTTTTAAGTACTCAAAAGTCTCAAAATAACAAGGAAAAGTTTTTCTAAGTCCAAGACTTAAACCCAAAAATTTTGTCTAAGTGTTTCAAGGCAAAATTCAACAAATACTCCCAAGAGTATCGATATGGCTATGCCCTTTTCGATACAGATTTTTGCTAGTGAAATTTTATTTTGCAAACCATTTTGATACGGCCTTGACTGTTTCCATACGGCCTTCATCTGGGCCTGCATTTTAAACTATGCGTATCGATACGGCCTTACCCGTTTCGATACGACATTTATCTAGGTTTAAATTATTGCTTACTCGTACCAATACGGTCACCACCATTTCGATCTGGTATGTCGGGATCTTCAAGATCTTTGCATTAAATTTTTCGATCGTTGCCTTGCCAGTTATTGGAATCAACAAACTTTGATTTTCAGTTACCCGTACCGATACGCCCCCTAGGCGTACCGATGCATTCTTTTCACCTCAAATTCCAGTGAACAAAACTCGTACCGATACGGCTACCCAGTATCGATACGCCCCTAATTTAAAACTATGACATTTTGATACGCCCTTACGCGTATCGATACGCTATTGCACAACGGCTCTTTCTTCTTTTGACAGGTACCAATACGGCTCTTCACGTACCAATACGGTTGGTCACCAAACAGCATTTATTGTAGGAAAAATGGTCCCCAACGGCTATATTGATGACTTCAACCACCCAAACGGTTAAAAATCAATGAGATGGTATAAATACAAGTCTCCAAAGCTGCTACAACAACTATTGAACATCCATTTAACAACTATCAAACATTCAAGCAAAAATCCAACCCTTGAGCTATTAGAGTCAAATTCTTTGTAAACCCACTTGAGTGAACATATTTGTATTATTTCATTTGTCAAGTTTGGGTTGTGTGATCTAGTAATCTGGGAAAATACTTACCTTGTGAGGGTTTTATTCATTTGCGATTTTCTTACTTTTGTAAAAGAGTGAATCTTTCAAAGCTTTGGGTAGAAAGCTTTGAAGTTGTAACGGTTGCCTCCTAAGCCTAGAAAAAGGGGAAGATTTCATGGTGAAATTGTTGAAATCCTTAGTAAGGAAGCTAAGGTAGTGGATGTAGACCTTGTTAGAAGGTTGTACCACTATAAATCCTTGTGTCTCATTGTCCATACTTTCTTAAATTGCTTCCAAAATTTTAAATTGCCAATTCACCCCCTCTTGGTCATTTTCTCAATTGATTGATCATCCCAAAACTTTTATTCTAACTAACCCATTCACCAAGCCCAATAGCTAAGAAATGAGCCCACTAAGGCCCTTTAAACACCAAATGGACCCAACACCTTGGCCCAACACACAAGGCTCGCGGTTTGGGTGAACCGACCCACGGATTCCGAAATCCTGGTGTTGTATATTTACTTCTAAATCAAATTAAGGAATAATTTTGTAATGCCTCAAAATTTTGGTTAGTGACCAAAATAAAAAACTTGAAAAGTTTGGTGGCCAAAATGTAAAATTTGAAAAGTTTGGTGCCAAAAGTGGCATTTTCGTGTTACCCAGATTTTTTATACGGAGTATGTATTAAGAGCTATAAAGCTTTAAAGTTCGGGAAAAATCCGGATAATCGGATTTAACTGAATAAATGAGAAATCTTTTATAAGATATTTTATGAGATATTTTATTAAAATAATACAAGGGTAAAATGGTCATTTCTGTGTCTTATTTTAATGGAAATTAATATGGACCATTGGATCAAATGTTACTTTTCCATGTTTAATCTTAGCCGTTGGATGAAAATGGCAAGATGGTAAATTTTAAAGATGGCAAGGGCAAAGCTGGTAATCACTAACTCATTGGATTAATTTGGGCCATTGTATGATTAAAATGACAAGTGGCAAATTATGGAACCTTGGATTTGAGGGCAAGATGGTCTTTTTGCCATAAAAAGAATTTTTATTTCAAAAACGATTATTAAAGAGGACAAATGGCCTAAATTATATCAAAAGAAAAATCAAGAATTCTTTCCTTATTTCTCCAAAGTGTCAAAACCCTTTATCAAGGTAAGACCAAACTTTATTTTGATTTTTCAAGCTTATTTCTTTGGATTTTGGGTGAAAGCATGAAACAAGGAATTAATCTCCTTGAAATTCTCTATCTCTTGGTACCATTTGTCCAGGCTTTTCTTACTTAAAACCTTAGTTTTGGGAAATTGATGGATGAAGGGGATGTTGATTTAGAATGAATTAAGGTTAGTTTTTGATGAATATGATGTTGTAGAATCATATTAAAGCTTGTATGATGATTGAAACTACATGGAAATAGTTAAACCCTAAATTGTTCAAAGTTAGGGTTTTGGTAGAAAAGTTGAATTTAGATTGATTTTGATATGTGAATGATTGTGAAAGCTTGGAAATGATGTTTAAGTGTTAAGTGGACCGATTTAGAAACTTTGAAAGTTACAAGGATGATTTTGGCAATTTCTAAGAATTAGAGGAAATTATAGAAAATTTTCCATAAATTTTGAAATGTTGAAATTATGATTTTACAAGCTTTAAACTGTCATTTGGGCTATTTTGGAAGTTTGTAAAATCATAGGAACCAATTTGGAAATTTTGAAAAGATTAGGGACCTATTCGGCAATTTGGAAGAAATTAAGGACTAAAGTGAAAATTTATTTTTATGGAAGCAATATGCTGGAATAAATATTATAATGAGTTATAAATCATCCTTTGAGTAAAGGTTGGAAGAAATACGAAGGTTTGGGGATGGAATGACTTATGTCATGAAACTAATTATTTGGAAAATATTAGTGTGTTTATAGGAAAATTATTCCTATATTGTTTATGTGTTAGTAAGATACTAACATATAATTTGGAATGTACTTATAGTATTTTTAATACACTTGTAGACTGTGAACAAAATCAAGATCGAGTTAGCAATCGAGGAAAGGAACGGGATCAAAGTTGAACTTAGTGAGGCTAGTTGAATATTGACCAAGTATAAAGTGTCAAGGTGAGTGCATTTTTATGCATGGAAAATATTATGTTTGATTTAAAAGACTTGTGATAAGTCTGGTATAATTATATGCTTGAAGATTATATTTATTTTGATATTTGACATATTGAGAATTGTCAAAGGTAGAACTATGATGCATTTGATCACTAGATATATCAAGTATGTATGTTTATGTTATATTTAGGGTATGAACTGCCCAGTATTTAATTATATTGCCATGGATGAATCGAATATGGAATTGGAAAGTATGCCCAAGTAAGTTAATGAGGTATAGAGTATAGTTAGCATGCCATAGAGTCCAGCGGTTTAGCACTTCGGTGCGGTTTATTAACACTTAGGTGTGGTTCTTTAGCACTTATGTGCGGTCTCTTAGCACTTCGATGCGGTTTATTAGCACTTTGGTGCGGTTTTTGACTCGTGTACTCAAGTCCTCCAACTATGTTGGGCAATAATTTATTTGATAATAAATGGTTGATAAATTAGAGAGTAGGTGAACTCTCGGATAATGACAAGGATATTAATAGGATTTATAAATCCGGATTATATTGTGTTAATATTTCATTAACATAAGGGAAATAAAGGAATAGTGATCAAACTGCATGTTTATTTTATTATTGTTATAATTCAGGCATGTTGATTTATGTTAAATAATTATAATGCCTCACTAAGTATATACTTAGCGTGTGATGATTTTCACGCGTAGGTAGTAATCTCGGGCAGGAGTAAGGAGTATCAGCATCATCGTCCAGGGAGATAATAGTCGTATCGGTAATTTACATCTTTGATGTATTTTGATTATCTCTAGTTCACATGTATAAAATAATAGTAGCTCACTTTAACTGGTCTAGGTATGATTTGTAATATTAATATCTAGACGAGTGGTTACTTTATATGTGGACTATACTAGTTTAAAGAAATTGCTAGTAATGGTAATCAGGTAAAGTTATAAATTTAATTTTTATAGTAATTAAGATCATTTTAATTTAGGCAGTTTACTTAATTAAAATGTGTAGTTACAAACCGTCAAGTTGATGTCTGAAAGAAGAAGCTATTTGACTAGTTAAAAATTAGTAATTGATTTTATGAGATAAATAAAAAATTTCAAAAAATTGTTGTTTTAACGTAGTTTGATTAGTATAAAAATACAGTTAAACCTTATGTGACACTTTATCCTAGTATTGGTTAATAAATACTGGTAAGTGTGTTACATTTATTAGTATCAGAGCTACATGTTTAGCCGGTTCTGGATGGTAAATGAGTCTCTGAAAATAGTCAGAGTTATATACATGCCACTAGGATATCTAAAAATTACTGATATCGTATAGGATCATGATGATGCCTGATATTGGATAGATTACTCCTTACTTATTTAAGATAATCGTGATATGAACAGATGTCAGATTATTGAGAATCGCGACAGGCTGTTGAGCAGGATGTGTCTGCTCAAAGCGGAAGTAATGAGGTGAATCAGAATCCACCTCAGGTTCAGCAAAATGTGGAGCAGCCGGCTCAACAGAATGTAGAGCGACAGGCTCGGGAATAAAAGAATATGCCGGTGTAGGATCAAGGTTTATTTTTACAATCCTTGGATGCGATTATAAATCAGCGAGCACCAGTATCAGTCCCTAAGGAGCTAAGGAAAATCGGAGCACCAGAATTCCGAGGTGATACTGATGCAAATCCGATGGATGCTGATTACTAGTTAAACGATGTCAAGATCATGTTAAGCAGAATTCCTTGTGGTGATCAAGGAAAATTGGAAGGAGTAGTATCCCTGTTGATGGGACAAGCCAGTATATGGTGGAATGTAATAACTGCTCAAGTACCTCCGGAGCGGGTTACTTGGGAATTCTTTCTTCAAGAATTCAAAGAAAAGTATATTGGAGACGTATTTGTTGAAGATATGATACAGAAATTTCTACAGCTAAAACAACATGGCAGATTGGTTTATGAATACAAATGTGAATTCAATAGATTAAGCCGATATACGACGGAATTTCTCACAATCGAAAGGTCTAGAATCGACAGATTCATAGCTGGGTTGGATTCACAATATAAGAGGATATTGGTTTCCCGTAATTTCACTACTTTTCAAGAAATGGTGAACCGGGCCAAAGCGATCGAAAAAGTGGACCTCGAGGAGAAGGTAAAACAGCAAATTTAGACCGGGAAAAGGTTTGGAGGTTCATTTGCTGCATCAACATTTAAACACAGCAAAGGAATGCCATAGCAGCATCCTGCAACATATGCCTCTTCAGTTAAAAAGAGGAATGCATGAGTTCTGGAGTTCACCCGATTACAAAATGTGAGCATTGTGGCAAAAGGCATCCTGGTCAATATTGGTTGATCGGAGCATGTTTCCATTGTGGACAAGCGGGCCATTTCAAGAAAAATTGTCTGGAGCTCCATCCGCATCAGTTTGTTGCAGTGCCTCAAAGGGGCAAGGGAAATAAAGGTGGAAAACCGGGAGCATCTGCATCAACACCCAATCAAGAAAGTAGAGCCACAGCTCTGGTATACAACATCAAAACTGTTGATGATCGAGATAATGCAGAGATCATTGCAGGTATGATCGAACTCTTTGGAAGACCTATTTTTACCTTGATTGATCCAGGCTCTACTCATTCATACATTAGTTCTAAAGTAATACTTGAAAGAAACATCCCAGTAGAACTAATTTCGATTGAGATAGTTGCCATCAACCCAATAGGACAAAGTGCTAGAGTGAGTAGAATATGCAGGAAATGTCCTTTAAAAATTCAAGCAGTAGAATTTCCTGCTGATCTTATGGAATTGCCTTTCCAAGAATTTGAAATTATTCTTGGAATGGATTGGCTATTGGCATATGACGCTACAGTTGAATGTCGATTAAAAAGAGTAGTCTTAAAAGGACCAGAGGGTTCGAAAATTGTATTTGAGGGAGAAAGACATAATTATTTAAACTATGAGATTGCGGGTGTAGCTGCTATAAAGTTGTTATTATGTGATTATGAAGCTTATTTAGCTCATATGACAGGGGCTCCGGAAACAAAGATAGATCTGGAAAATATACCCACGATGTGGGAATTTCTAGATATTTTTTCGGATAAATTACCAGGTCTACCCCCTGATCGAGAAGTAGAATTTTGTGTTGATGTGCTTCCTGGAACAGCACCAATATCAATAGCACCTTATAGAATGGCTCCTACCGAGCTTAGACGAGGCTCTGATACCAATTGAAAGACTTGTTGCACGCTCGAATCGATCTCCAATTACCGTCAAGAGGGTTGTATTTGATGCTTGGTTGAATTGGCTAAAACCGATAAAAATGGTAGACAATGAACACAAGGATTTTAGAGTGGTTCGGCTTTCTAACCAAAGCCTACATCCACTACCTTAGCACACCACTAAGGATTTCCCAATTCACTATGAATCCTTCCCCTTTTCAAGGCTTAGGAGGCAACCTTTATAACCCTATCTTTTTCTTTGGCTAAGATAAAACAAACTCTAGTTTTTTCTAAGGCTAAACTAGAACCTCTCCTTTTTACAAGGGATAAGAAGTAAACAAATTACCTCACAAAGGTGGGTGTTTACAGAAAATTAGGCTCACTAGAAAGAGTACAAAAGATATACAAGAAAAGCACTCTCTAGAATATGTACAAGAGAAATGAAGAAATTTGCTTTGAACTCAAATTCTCTTGATCATCATGCTTAGATAGTTTCTCTAACCTTCTTCAAGTGTCCAAGGTCTTCTTTTATGTTGTGGAATGAGTTCCTAGCCGTTGGTAACCATTGGGGATGATTTTGAGCCGTTGGGGGATCTTTTTCCAACCAAACCTATAATTCTGAAGCATAGGGTATCGATACTCGGGTAGGGGTATTGATACTGGCCTAATTTGGAAACAGTCGTTGGAGTCAAAATTGTGAAGGGAGTATCGGTACCGGTACAGAGGTATCGGTACTCCTATCTTGGTATTGATACTGCTAGGGCAGTATCGGTACCCCAAAATGGTTCTGGAAAATCTTTGAAACACGCGTATCGGTACGGAGGGTTTTGGTACCGGTACGGTCCTCTTGGTATCGATACGGGATTCAGGTATCGGTACTTGAGGCCAGTTTTAACTATTTTGAGTTTGGAAAACATAGATTCGAGTCAAAAATGTTTCAAAACCATTTTAAACATATTTCTCAAGTTGTTTTGACTTAAAAACATTTTTTCAATATTTTCAATTTAGTCCAAAACTATTTTTCAATTATTATATCAAAATAAATATCCTAACAATCTCCCAATTTTGATATAATAAAACCAACTTGAAAATTTGTTTTTGAGATTCTCCCCCTTAGAAAAAATGAATTAGAATAAGAGATTAATTTGATAAAATCTTATAAGCTCCCCCTTATTTATTTGAAAATTCAATTTTTCAAAACATTCTCCCCCGTTTTGTTATATCAAAAAATGGTTCAAACCAAAGTTTGAAAACTTTTAAGTCCATAACAATTGAGAGTTTTAAAGAAGATTTGACAAAAGTAAGTTTTGTTTAAAAATGGCTCCCCTTACTCAAGCATCATTCAAAGATAATTGACACTTAAAAGATATTGAATTTCATAATTGGATGAAAATAAGTTCAAGAAATTCAATTATCCAAGACTTTAAATTAAAAGAATAGATAACCAAATAAATAAAGAATTAGCATAGAGGTTACCCATCTTCTTCATTTGTGTGACTAGAGCATTTCCATATATTTGCTTTGCTTGCCATTGCTCCAAACACACCTACAAAAGACATTTACTTGATTTTTGGTATCCAAATTGTTTTGGATCAATTTACACTAGTCACAATGTCTTTAGTTCCCTTAGGAACCCATACTTGTCTAATCCTATAAGTTTTTCGTTTCTTTATAGGACAAGTATGCAAAGAATGACCATGATAATGGCAATGTGAGCATTTTGCCATTATGTGACAAGATGAATTATTTGAAATAATTTCTTTTTCTTTTGTTAAGCTTTCAAGCTTAACTTTTAAATCAATATTTTCTTTTTCTAAAATTCCATTGCTTGTTTTTGAAAACTCTAAATCATTTCTCAAAATTAAATTTTCGTTTTCAAAATCCAGTTTTGTTTTCAAAAGAAAATCGTTTTCAATTTCAAGTTTAGAAATCATTTTCTTGAATTTGGAATTCATTGTCTCAAATTCAAAAAATAATTCGTAAAGCATCTTGTAACTCTTCAAATGTATATGAATTTGAATCACTAAAGTTAGAAGATACCTTAGGCTCATCGAGAGCGAAAACACCATCCACCTTGGGTGATTGGAGGAGGTTAGCACTAGATGGGACTCCATCTTTCTTTTCTTCTTTGCCATAAAACTTCTCAAGCTTCTCCCAAATTTCTTTAGCACTCTTGGATAGGGAGACTTTCTTGGAAATTTCTTCATTAAGGCCACAAAGAAGAATGTGCGTTGCTTTAGCATTTAGCTTTGCCTTTGTGTCGTTTGCATTCTTTTGCTTCTTCTTCTTCTTAGGAGCTTCCAAGTATCCATCTTTGATGATATCCCAAATCTCAAAATCTAGAGCGGAGAACACCAGATAGAGCGACCTTCTTCAAATCTTGCCATTTTCTTGAACGGTGGACTTCAAGCAAATGATCTTTACTCCCGGATATTAATCCTTCGATGGAGACGGGCTTTGATACCAATTGAAAGACTTATTGCACGCTCGAATCGATCTCTGATTACCGTCAAGAGGGTTGTATTTGATGCTTGGTTGAATTGGCTAAAACCGATAAAAATGGTAGACAATGAACACAAGGATTTTAGAGTGGTTCAACTTTCTAACCAAAGCCTACACCACTACCTTAGCACACCACTAAGGATTTCCCAATCACTATGAATTCTTCCCCTTTTCAAGGCTTAGGAGGCGGCCTTTACAACCCTATCTTTTTCTTTGGCTAAGATAGAATCAACTCTAGTTTTTGTCTAAGGCTAAACTAGAACCTCTCCTTTTACAAGGGATAAGAAGTAAACAAATTACCTCACAAAGGTGGGTGTTTACAGAAAATTAGGGTCACTAGAAAGAGTACAAAAGATATACAAGAAAAGCACTCTCTAGAATATGTACAAGAGAAATGAAGAAATTTCCTTTGAACTCAAATTCTCTTGATCATCATGCTTAGATAGTTTCTCTAACCTTCTTCAAGTGTCCAAGGTCTTCTTTTATGTTGTGGAATGAGTTCCTAGCCGTTTGTGACCGTTGGGGATGATTTGGAGCCGTTGGGGATCTTTTTCCAACCAAACCTACAATTTTGCAGCATAGGGTACCGACACTCGGGTAAGGGTATCGATACCGGCCTAATTTGGAAATAGACGTTGGAGTCAAAACTGTGAAGGGAGTACCGGTACAGGGGTATCGGTACTCCTATCTTGGTATCGATACTGCTAGGGCGGTATCGGTACCCCAAAATGGTTCTTGAAAATATTTGAAACACGCGTATCGGTACAGAGGGTTTCGGTACCAGCACGGTACTCTCGGTATCGATACCGGTATTTAGGTATCGGTACCAAGGGCCAGTTTTGACTATTTTGAGTTTGGAAAACATAGATTCGAGTCAAAAATGTTTCAAAACCATTTTAAACATATTTCTCAAGTTGTTTGGACTTTAAAACATTTTTTCAATATTTTCAATTTAGTCTAAAACTATTTTTCAATTATTATATCAAAACAAATATCCTAACACTGAGGTTTTATACGGCCTAGTATATCACCTTGGGGAGCTCCAGTCTTGTTTGAAAAGAAGAAAGACGGATCAATGAGACTATGTGTGGATTATCGTCAACTTAAGGGAGCAACAGTGTTCTCTAAATATCCTTTTACCGAGGATTGACGATCTTTTTTATCAACTTAAGGGAGCAACGGTGTTCTCTAAGATTGATCTTCGATCGGGGTACCATCAATTAAAAATCAAGGAAGCGGATATATTGAAGACAGTTTTTAGAACCAGATATGGGCATTACGAGTTTGTAGTAATGTCATTCGGACTTACAAATGCACCAGTGGCGTTTTATGGATTTAATGAATCGAATCTTCCAGTCGTATTTGGATCAATTCGTGGTAGTATTTATTGATGACATATTGGTTTATTCCAAAACCAAGGAGGAGCATGATGCTCATCTTCGAGTTGTTCTCTAGATTTTACGAGAAAAGAAGTTGTATGCAAAGCTGTTAAAGTGTGAATTCTGGCTATCAGAAGTAAATTTCCTTGGGCATATAGTTTCGGCCGAAGGAATTCGAGTTAATCCTAAGAAGGTTCAAGCAATCCTTGAATGGAAAGTTCCTAAGAATATTTTTGAAGTGAGAAGCTTTTTGGGATTAGCTGGTTATTATCGACGGTTTGTGAAAGATTTTTCAATGATTGCATCTTCGATAACCAAGCTATTAAGAAAAGATGTACCGTTTGTTTGGACGGGAAAATGTCAAGAAAGCTTTGATCAATTAAAGAAGGTTCTGACAGAAGCTCATGTTTTAGTGCAACCAGAACCTGGAAAAGAATTTGTAATATATAGCGATGCCTCTCATAATGGTTTGGGATGTGTGCTGATGCAAGAAGAAAAGGTGGTAGCTTATGCTTCCCGGCAACTCAAAACTCATGAAAGGAACTTTCCCACTCATGATTTAGAGTTGGTTGCAGTGGTGTTTGCTCTAAAAATTTGGCGACACTACTTGTATGGTGAAAAATGCTATATTTTCACTGATCATAAAAGTCTGAAGTACTTGTTATCCTAAAAGGAGCTCAATTTGAGGAAGAGAAGATTGATAGAATTAATCAAAGATTATGATGTAATTATTGATTATCATCCAGGAAGGGCTAATGTAGCAGTAGACGCACTTAGCCGGAAAACATTTTCTGCCTTGAGAGCCTTGAATACCCAGTTGAAAATGCAGGAAGATGGTGCTTTAGTGGCGAAATTTCAAATCAAGCCAACTTTGATAGAGAGAATTAAAGAGTTACAGGCCAAAGATGAAGGGTGCTTGGAGAGGATGAAACAAATAGAAAGTGGTGAATCTAAGGACTTTGAAGTAAAGTCTAATGGGTGCTTATATTATAAAGGACGTTTATACATTCCTGAGGATGATGAGCTAAAGAAAGAAATACTTTCTGAAGCCCATTACAGCCCTTTAACAATGCATCCAGGTGGTAACAAAATGTATCAAGATGTAATGCATCCCAGTGGTAACAAAGTCATTTTTGGTGGCCTAGCATGAAGCGAACCATCACAGAATTTGTTGCCAAGTGTTTGACTTGTCAACAAATAAAAGCAGAACATCACGTACCATCCGGATTACTTCAACCAATTTCCATTCCACGGTGGAAATGGGAAAGAGTTACTATAGATTTTGTAACGAGCTTGCCATTGACACCAAGTAAAAAGGATGCAATATGGGTGATCGTAGATCGATTGACTAAATCGGCACACTTCATACCAGTTCGCACGGATTATTCCTTGAACAAGCTGGCAGAATTATATATTAAGGAGATTGTTAGATTGCATGGTGTTCCTATGTCTATTATATCGGACAGGGATTCCAGGTTCACTTCAAAATTTTGGAGTGCTTTACACGAGGCATTGGGAACTAAATTACATTTTAGTACTACTTTTCATCCTCAGACGGACGGGCAATTAGAGAGAACTATTCAAGTATTGGAGGATATGCTTAGAGCGTGTGTAATAAATTTCGTGGGTTCCTAGGAAAAGCATTTTCCAATGGCGGAATTCACATATAACAATAGTTATCAATCAAGCATAAAGATGGCTCCTTATGAAGCATTATATGGGAGGAAATGCAGAACACCATTAAATTGGTTTGAGTTTGAGGATCGAAAGGTTATTGGGCCAGATCTTGTTCAAGAGGTGGAAGACAAGGTAAGAATCATTCAAGACAATCTCAAAGATGCCTCCGATAGACAAAAATCTTACTCAGATCGTAAAAGAAAAGAAATTGAGTTTGAAGTCGGAGATAAGGTATTTTTGAAAGTATCACCCTGGAAAAAAGTATTACGCTTTGGACGAAAAGGCAAACTTAGTCCAAGATTCATCGGCCCTTATGAGATTCTAAAAAGGGTTGGTCCAGTGGCGTATCAGTTAGCATTGCCACCCGAGATGAGTAAGATCCATGATGTTTTTCATGTATCCGTGCTGAGGAAGTATCGATCAGATACTTCGCATGTCATTACACCGGAAGAAATCGAGATTCAACAAGATCTGACATACGAGGAAGAACCTGTGAAGATATTAGCTCATGGAGAAAAACAGCTAAGAAATAAAAAGATTCCTCTAGTTAAAGTTTTATGGAGAAATTATAAAGTAGATGAAGCTACTTGGGAACCTAAGGAATCAATGAAAAAGCAGTATTCGCGTCTTTTTCAATCTAGTACTTAGGAAATTTTGAGGATGAATTTTCTTAAGGGGGAGAATTGTAATACCTCAAAATTTTGGTTAGTGACCAAAATGAAAAACTTGAAAAGTTTGGTGGCCAAAATGTAAAATTTGAAAAGTTTGGTGCCAAAGTGTAAATTTTGAAAAGTTCAGGGACTAAGTTGTACTTTTCAAAAGTATGTAGGTTAGTCCCGTAAATGAATAGTTCACCTCCAAGAGTGGAATTTTTGTGTTACCCAGATTTTTGATACGGAGTTTGTATTAAGAGCTATAAAGCTCTAAAGTTTGGGAAAAATCCAGATAATCGGATTTAATCGAATAAATGAGAAATCTTTTATGAGATATTTTATTAAAATAAGAAAAGGGTAAAATGGTCATTTTCATGTCTTATTTTAATGGAAATTAATATAGACCATTGGATAAAAGGTTACTTTTCCATGTTTAATCTTAGCCAATGGATGAAAAATGGCAAGATGGTAATTTTTGAAGATGGCAAGGGCAAAGCTGGTAATCACTAACTCCTTGGATTAATTTGGGCCATTGGATGATTAAAATGACAAGTGGCAAATTACGGAACCTTGGATTTGAGGGCAAGATGGTCATTTTGCCATAAAAAGAATTTTTAATTCAAAAATGATTATTAAAGAGGACAAATGGCCTAAATTAAATCAAAAGAAAAATCAAGAATTCTCTCCTTATTTCTCCAAAGTGCCGAAACCCTTCTTCAAGGTAAGACCAAACTTTATTTTGATTTTTCAAGCTTATTTCTTTGAATTTTGGGTGAAAGCTTGAAACAAGGAAATAATCTCCTTGAAATTCTCTATCTCTTGGGAAATTGATGGATGAAGGGGATGTTGATTTAGAATGAATTAAGGTTAGTTTTTGATGAATATGATGTTGTAGAATCATATTAAAGCTTGTATGATGATTGAAACTACATGGAAATAGTTAAACCCTAAATTGTTCAAAGTTAGGGTTTTAGTAGAAAAGTTGAATTTAGATTGACTTTGATATGTGAATGATTGTGAAATCTTGGAAATGATGTTTAAGTGTTAAATGGACCAATTTAGAAACTTGGAAAGTTACGATGATGATTTTGGCAATTTCTAAGAATTATGAGAAATTATGGAAAAATTTCCATAAATTTTAAATTGTTAAAATTATGATTTTACAAGCTTTAAAATGTCATTTTGGCTATTTTGGAAGTTTTAAAATCATAGGAACCAATTCGGAAATTTTGAAAAGATTGGGGACCAATTCGGCAATTTGGAAGAAATTAAGGACTAAAGTGAAAAATTATTTTTATGGAATCATTATGCTGAATAAATATTAGAATGAGTTATAAATCATTCTTTGAGTAAAGGTTTGAAGAAATACGAAGTTTTAGGGATGGGATGACTTATGGCATGAAACTAATATTTGGAAAATATTAGGGTGTTTATAGGAAAATTATTCCTATATTGTTTATGTGTTAGTAAGATACTAACATATAATTTGGAATGTACTTATAGTATTTTTAATACACTTGTAGACTGTGAACAAAATCAAGATCGAGTTAGCAATCGAGGAAAGCAACGGGATCAAAGTTGAACTTAGTGAGGCTAGTTGAATATTGACCAAGTATAAAGTGTCAAGGTGAGTGCATTTTTATGCATGGAAAATATTATGTTTGATTTAAAAGACTTGTTATAAGTCTGGTATAATTATATGCTTGGAGATTATATTTATTTTGATATTTGACATATTGAGAATTGTCAAAGGTTGAACTATGATGCATTTTATCACTAGATATATCAAGTATGTATGTTTATGTTATATTTAGGGTATGAACTGCCCAGTATTTAATTATATTGCCATGGATGAATCGAATATGGAATTGGAAAGCTTGCCCAATTAAGTTAATGAGGTATAGAGTGTAGTTGGCATGCCACAGAGTCCAGCGGTTTAGCACTTCGGTGCGGTTTATTAACACTTGGGTGTGGTTCTTTAGCACTTATGTGCGGTCTCTTAGCACTTCGGTGCGGTTTATTAGCACTTTGGTGCGGTTTTTGACTCGTGTACTCAAGTCCTCAAACTATGTTGGGCAATAATTTATTTGATAATAAATGGTTGATAAATTAGAGAGTAGGTGAACTCTCGGATAATGACAAGGATATTAATAGGATTTATGAATCTGGATTATATTATGTTAATATTTCATTAACATAAGGGAAATAAAGGAATAGTGATCAAACTGCATGTTTATTTTATTATTGTTATAATTCAGGCATGTTGATTTATGTTAAATAATTATAATGCCTCACTAAGTATATACTTAGCGTGTGATGATTTTCACGCGTAGGAGTAATCTCGGGCAGGAGTAAGGAGTATCAACATCATCGTTCAGGGAGATAATAGTCGTATCAGTAATTTACATCTTTGATGTATTTTGATTATCTCCAGTTAGCATGTATAAAATAATAGTAGCTCACTTTAACTGGTCTAGGTATGATTTGTAATATTAATATCTAGACGAGCGGTTACTTTATAATGTGGACTATACTAGTTTAAAGAAATTACTAGTAATGGTAATCGGGTAAAGTTATAAATTTAGTTTTTATAGTAATTAAGATCATTTTTAATTTAGGCAGTTTACTTAATTAAAATGTGTACTTACAAACTGTCAAGTTGCTGTCTGAAAGCAGAAGCTGTTTGACTAGTTAAAAATTAGTAATTGATTTTATGCGATAAATAAAAATTTTCAAAAAATTGTTGTTTTGACGTAGTTTGATTAGTATAAAAATACGGTTAAACCTTATGTGACACTCTATCCTAGTATTTGTTAACAAATACTGGTAAGGGTGTTACAAATTTATTTAATTTTGGTCAAAAAATAATTTAACAAAAAATAAATTAAAGTGTTAAAATATCTATGTTAATATTAACAAGTAATGCGTGCGGTGGTATTCGTAAAATATATTGTAATTTTAAAGAGAGAGTTTGTGTTCAAATTTTTAAATTTAATATTATTGAAATGAATAGTCACATATCTTAAACAAGTCTTGTTAAATAAAGGCTTAAAAGTCACGTATTGCCCAAACTATACCTTTTTCAGTTAAGTGCCTAAATTTTATTTTGGGGCAAATTGGTACCTAACGTTTTCAATGTTACTCAAATAGGTGCCCCGCCGTTACTGTCTGTTAATTTTCACCATTAACTTCTATTATCTAACACGTGTCATCTTTTTAAATTTTTAAAATTATATTTTAAAATAAATAAAAATTAATGAAACAAAATAGCCCCAAATTTCACAAAATAGCCCCAAAATTTAAAATCCCTAACACCCCAAAACCCAAATCCTGATTTTGCCGCCGATTGCCACGTCGTCGCCCATCACATCCATTGTCGGACCATCACGACCATTTATCCCACCACCTTGTCTTCAAAAATCGACCAACGTCGTACAAAACGCCGAAATCGTCGAATGATTCGCAGCGAATTGCTATATAACAAATGATGAACGATATGTGGGTCGTTCAGCAAGGGGAGAGTGCTTCATTTCATCGCTGGAAATGCGACCAAAGCCGGTGGGAATAACTAAATTTGGGGGGTTTAGGGATTTTGGGACTATTTGGGGATTATTTGAAAATTTTAGGATATTTTAAATTTTTAATTTATTTTTAAAAGAAAATTTAGAAAATGTTTAATACTGCTACGTGTAAGATTTTCATTGGATAACGGCAGAAAATTAACGTCCATTATGGTGAGGCACTTGTTTGGATCACGAAAGAAAACGTTAGACACATATTTGGCCTAAAATATAGTTCAGATACCTATCTGCAAAAAAGTATAATTTGAGCACTTATTTAACAGTTAAGCCTTAAATAAACACGAAAATTGTTCAAAGAAAATAAACATGAAAGATACTACAATATGTAGCATAAATTAATTATTTAAATAATAATTTCTTTTTTAACAATAATAAATTCTTATCTTTTACCTACAAAGTGAGTTGTAATTTATATCAATTATTAACTTGTAAAAGGATGAAAATAACTTAAACATAACACGACGCCGTATTCTGGCGAATCTGATATTGTTAAAGAACATCTGGAAACTAATTATTAGAACCCACAACTGAAGGTAACACTCGCTCCCCAAATTCCTAACCTTAATTTGTTTCTGGGATTTTGCAATTACTTAATTACAACCCACGACTGAAGGTAACACTCGCTCCCCATCTCTGTTTCACTTCTCTTTTTCTCAAAACTAATTATTAGAAAAGATGTAATCTTGTTAGAAAAGAAGCAATCTTTGGATTAGTGGAATTGCTATTAAGTTAGTTTCTGTGATTTTATGGTTGGTTGTAGTGTGCAAGAAAATGACCAATTTTTGTTTAGACAAATAAAGCGAAAAAGAGGGCATAAGAAAGGAAACAATGCTAAACCTAATGCTGCTTTGGTGGCTCCGAATGAGGTGTTGTGAGTGTTAATAGTGAAGATGATTCTGTTTATGATGAGTATGAATCTGGGATGGAAATTGATACTCCTTCGTCAAACAGAACCAATCAGGCATTCAATGTTACCAACATGAACCCGGTAGCTCTATGTATAAGCCTATTGGGAAGTCTGTTGGTCGTGTTAAGGTGAAGCTCGGGGCATCGTCGCAAGTGTTGGAATCCATGTGCCTTTGCTTAGTGATACAGAAAAGAGTAGCCCACGAGTAGGGTTCGAGAGACAAGGTGGGGTTTATGAGAGAATGGAAGGCAGTGCTAATTCGTCAGCCGAGATGAAAACTGGTGTTCCTAGTGGTGTGTCTAGGAAAGCTGGAAGTTTCAAGATTAAGTCATCTAGGATGTTGGCTGGTTCAAATGTAAATAAGAGTGGTAATTCTATACCAGCAGAACGTGAGAGTTCTTTTCAAAAAGAAGCAAAGATGCTTCGTTTGGGTTCTCGGTATATTAAGCAAGAATTGGATTCTGCACGGACGGTATGTTGGAGGTTTAACTTTGTTTCCATTACCAGTTATTATGTTTTGTCTCATTTTCTTACTATTGTGGTTGTTTTGTTGTTTTCTCTTCCTAGGTGATTAAGAAAGTGGTGAAAATGGAAGCAGCTGCTCCCTTCAATGAGCCTGTCAACCCTGAATCTCTAGGGATACCTGTAAGTGTGAATAACAAGCTATATTTATAGCCTGGGAATATTAAGTTTCCAGCTTTTGCAGCATTTTTTTGTATGCAAAAGTCGAGGTTGTTAGATGGTTGATAATTAATCATTTCTCCAGGTCTGGATGATCAAAACACTTGTAGTATTATGGCCATGGATATTGTTCTCCTAAGGGAGTTAACAGATAATATCTTAAGAGAAATTTCATTCTAGGGAAGCCAATGACTTTTTTATTTATTGTTGCAGCTCCTGCTCAATGCCGCTTAATTACTTGGATGATTCATTTATGTCTTGCCTTGTGTCACAGAGCTTTCTCATTCCTATTTTGTTAGATCTAGCACTAGCAAGATATGTTTTATTTCTTTAATTCTTTTCTGTATCGAAACGTAGGACCATTTTGACATCATAGACACACCAATGGATTTCGGAACAATATGCAACAATCTTGAGAATGGTGACAAGTATATGGATTCAGAGGACGTGTTTAAGGACGTACAGTACATTTGGGATAATTGTTGCAAGTACAACAACAAAGGTGATGTTATCTTGGACCTAATGAGGCGGGTGAAGAAGAATTTCATGAAGTATTGGACAGCAGCAGGATTATACACTGAACGGTCAAAAGGAACAAATGGTGAGGATTGATGTTGGCTTGCGCTACCTAGCAGTTGATGCATTTTATTCTTCTTTACATTGGATTTGCTTAGGCATGTCGTCTTTAGTTCTTCAGGAAGGTTTTTTAAATTATAAGTTTTCTTTATTGCACTTATGATGCTATTGGCCTTTCTGATTCTTTTGTCGGTAAAGACAGTATCGTAATACTGATTATTTTTTTCTCATAAAAATTGTTTACCTATGTGGAATTGAGGATATCACTAGAAGTGTGTATTTCCTTTGTATCAGGTGCTGATGATGGTGATGTTGAGGATGGTGCTCCTAGTCAGGGGAAAATGCATATAAAAGGAAGTGATGCGTTGCACTTTTGAATTGATGTTGTTAATAATGAATTTGATTGTTGTCCCGACCTTTGAATGCAAGTAAGTAGATAATCTTGGTGGTACTCGCCTTGGGAAAAAGAAAGAGATGGCTATGTTAAGTAAAATAGGCGTGGTGTTTAGAGGATGGTAAGGAAGGATGTTTTATAGATGATAATGGTGATAGTGGTGAAAGATGGATTGATTTAGGATCAAGGAAAAACCACTACTATAGAAAGTAGAGACCCGAACATTATAAGATCTTCAATCAAGAAAGGACTTAGATCCACTAGTTAAGAAACTATGAACCACAAGTATCAAACAAAGAGGTTGACGCACAAGCAATGCTTGATAAGTCGATAGAGTTTAATTAAGAACAAAGATAAGAGAACTCTCACAAATATATTTTAAAGAAAGTTGAATGATGTTATACTTGAATTTTGACTGGGCTAATATATAAATATAATAAAAATAATAAATAAATAAATAAATAAACCATAAATAATATCCAAATAGTCCAATTAATGTCCAGTTACAAATAAAATGTCCAAAGTCCTTTTACAAACACTCAAAGCTCGAAATATAAATCTAAAAGCCTAAATTACAAATGATTCCTGCCCATTCTAAACCCAAGAAACACAAAAATTGGTCTGATAATTCTTTTCCGCCTAAACTAGGACATGTGGCAGTCTCTGATTGGCCCGTTTCCCTTTCACCCGGATTATGGTTTTGTCTGACGTCAGCGGTCAACCCACTATAAATACCCTGCAGGAGAGATAGTGGGTCAGTAATAATTACAATCATTAATAGATAATAAATAAAATAATAATAATAAAAGAGAGAGAAAGTTACCTCGGGAAACAGAACCGTCCTTGGGAAGCTGCACCGCCACCGGAAAGAGGAAAGGTCGCCGGAGAAGTGGCCGGAGAAGCTGGTTCGTTGCCTAGAAATCTAATCGACGTTGCGATTACACCGCCGTGAAGGTAGTCCCCTTGTTCCTTTTTTCATTTCCCTACAAAACAAACATAAAAAAACATTAGATCGAAATGAAAAATAAAACATATATATATGTGTAAGCTTAAATTTGAAAAAAGAGAAATGGACGGTTGCCAGAGTGTTTTTAGGCAGTAGTCAGAGTTGAAAATGAGTGGTTCATGTGGTTTTTAGCCGGGTGAAGTGGGTAGATCATATTGGATCTGGGTAGATCTAGGGTTTTAGGTTAAAAATTGGAATTTGGGGGGGTTAGGGTTCAGCAACGGCGGAGGATGGCGGTCGGAAATTGGTGGTCGAAAATGTAGACGGTGGCCGAAAAACAAGGAAGGGTGGTCGGAGTTGGTTGCGATAGATCTGTAGGCGGAGGGTACGGCGGTTAATAGCCGGAATGTTTGGTGTTCATCACGTTTATGAAGAACATTGATGAACACCAAGTGAAATTTGGTGTTTTTGATCGGTTTTGGGTGAGATTTCTGGAAATAGGAGGTTTAGGTTCAGAGCATTTCAAAGGAGAGAGAATGAAGAGAGAGAGAGAGAGGTTTATCAAAATGGTCGTTTCAACTCGGGTTGAGGCTTTTATAGCCGAGTCGAAACGGTGTCATTTTGGCACCGGGTTTGGGGTGAATCTGTTGGGTTCATGGGTCGGGTTAGGAGGATCCGCGCCCTTCTTTGGTTTTTTTATGATCTTGGCCCAAGGTTTTGCCTTTTGTTCAATCTGGTCCTTATTTGCTCTTAAAATTGACCCCAAGCTTTACAGTTCATTCAATTTAGTCCCTCGTACCCCATAAATGTATCTCTTAGGTTTGAATTCTTTCAATTGAGTCTATAGGGCTTTGTGATTTGGGCTTAGGGTTTTGTAATGATTTCAATTCAGTCCTATGATAATAATTGAGCTTTTTATGTGTTTTCAATTTAGTTTAATTATTTGTTTTATTTAATTAAATGACATTAATTTATATGTGTGATGCATGTTTTAAATTGAGCATATAGAGTTATATGTTAGACAATTAAATACACCTAGTTTAATTAATTTGCTAGAGCCTTTAACCTAGGTTTCTCTAATTAGGATTTCAATAATTAAATAGGATAGATAATTATAGTAATTAAAATATATTAAATATAAACTTTAAAATCCTAATTTGGATGGTGTTTTATTGTTTACAATAGGGTGTTATCTCAACATGAATTTTAATGAATATATTTAATATATTTACATTTATAATTGGATATCAAATTAGTTCTTTAATTAACATTAGACAATTAATTAAGAAACATTGTAATTAATTAAATGTATATCGAATAGAATCTTTGAGGTTCAAATCTGGATGGTGTTCTATTGTTTACAATGGGGTGTTATCTCAGCCTTGGTCATAAAGGTGTATATTCGATATATATTTTCACTTATAACATTGAATAATAAATTGTTAGAGCCTTAATTAGGACTAGAACTTTAACTAATTAGAAGGATTAATTAATTAGGAATATGGCTAATTTAAAGGCTTTAAATATATGGGAGGTGTTCAAGAAATTGGCATTTTTACATAAAAGCCATTAAATTAATTAATATTCATAGATTTATATAATTAATTGATTAGAGCCTTATTAGGAATAGTACTTAAAATTAACAAGACAATAAATGGCATTCATTAAAAACCTTTTATGTTGGGAATTTATTTTTAAATACGAATAGGGGTGCCACCTAACAGGGTGCTTTTAATCTCGTATTCAAACAAAAATGAATTTCCTTATAAAAGGATATCTGCATTCGGAATTTAAATTCAATTAATAATAATAGGATAAATTAAATTCAAATAATTATTCAAAAATGCTAAAATGCCACATAAAATTAAAGGTACCGATAACGGGAGTTCGTAGGGGTGCTAATCCTTCCCTACACGTAACCGACTCCCAAACCCAACTTTTTGAGACAGAATCTCTGGTTTGTTTTTCGGTGTCCGGTCTACCTCGAAGTGATCGGCGGTGACTCTAAAATGTTTTTTTAAAGATAAATAAAGAAAAATCTGATTTAATATAAAAAACCCTAAGTTTTCAAGATTAAATTAAAAATGGCCAGAAAACTCTAATTTTCT
The DNA here is from genome assembly GCA_019671005.1 of Hibiscus mutabilis. Taxonomy (NCBI): domain Eukaryota; kingdom Viridiplantae; phylum Streptophyta; class Magnoliopsida; order Malvales; family Malvaceae; genus Hibiscus; species Hibiscus mutabilis. Next base: position 8,888,586 of record CM033754.1, on the reverse strand, counting down.
AAAAAGATCGATCGTCAGGCTATTTTTACACATTCCGATTTTCAAAAATGGTCGCGACAGCTTGGCAACTCTGCTGGGGATTTTAAAAACTGAGAGTCAGGCCTAATTAAATTTACGTGGCATTTTGGCTTTTTTGGACAGTAGTTTGAATTTAATTTTTCCTATAATTATTGGATGAATTTTATGGAAAAATGCAAGTAGCTTTTTCTTGTGTGATATAAATTGTCATTCATGCATAATCCTTATACCCGGGCTTTTCACCTTTAAGTGGAAGTGATGCATGATCTTACATGAGTTATTCAACTCCGTGATTGGGTTTTGTCCTCCTTCTGGTATACCAACCTTATACACCGTGAGGTTACGCATCTGCTATAAGTGGTCGTATACTCCCAAATTGATGTCTTACTAGTCCAGTAACAACAGTTCGGGTACCAGAGTCTAGATCGAAACCCACATACTATAATAGAAACTTACCCCGCTAGAGCCAGAAAGGGACCTAAGACAGGGTGCTGCTGATTTAAATACATTTCTCTGGTTATTTTGTGTGTGCAATATAAATTGTTCTCTGGTTAATTTTATGCAATATAAATTGTTTTATTTTACAACAATTATTTTTGCTTACAATATTAGTTCACCATACTGACACATTTTTTTGTTTTGTCTTTTGTTTTGTGTGGGTGTGTTCAATAAATATTGCATCATATTGCATTCTTGAGAGGTATCGGTTCGAGAATTAGTCGAGTAGGCAGTGGCCATAAGAGCTGAAGGGTCTGATAGAAAAGCGGAGGACAATATGTCACTGTGGACTGGATTCGAGAAGACTGGATTCGAGAACGAAGACAATATTTGTAGAGATCATGTGTCATTAATGCAGGGTTGTACCGAAATTTTTGAACATAATGAAGTTTTTCCAGAACCAAGTTTAATTTGAGAACCATAGGATGGGAAATATGAAGAGTCATTTCCAATAAAAATTTTGAATTATAGTGTTGCAGTCAGACAGTCAAATGGATCAATAGTTGTTTAGGGCTGTGACCTGTGTATGGAGCCCGATATAACTGTTCGCTTTTCCAAAAGATACGTGTAACACCAACAATAGAGAAATATGAGGCTTTGCTACACTACTCCAATGGTTAAAAGAGAACAAGGTTCATACAAGGCTTAATAGCATATCAAGTTTCTAGATAGAGTCAGCGATAATTATAGAGATAAGCAAGACACAGTAGCTAGAAAAAACAGTGATAACCAGAAAGAGGATAGATAATAGATAAATTAAATGGGCATTCAAGACGAGTAGATTGAAGGGGCATTCAAGGGTTGTTGCTGACAAATAAGAACTCGAGGAAGAACAGAAAGCTTTGAACCCAGAGGCAATATCCAAGTATCACAAGTAATGAAATTCACCAAGGATACCATAATTAAGGAAAATGCCGATTTCTAATAAAATGAGGAACTGAGGAAAATGGTAAAATCAGAAAATGCAGTGCAATAATTGAAAGACCAGATCGTAAGAGGTACCACAATGAAGGATAAAATACTAAAAATCAGGCCGAGATAGTAATCTAGGCTATCCAGAAAGCAGGGTTGTGAGATGATTAACTTTAGGAACCAAGTACGAGGAGTCGTCTAACATGTGCAGATTTTGTTCGATGAAGTTGTGAACCTGCAACAACACTCTAATATTGACACCAAGCCAGTATAGATGATGACTCAGAAGCTGAATAAAGTGATCAACCAAAAGAGCTAGAGCTAGTGACATATTGCCTTTTCTCTGTATTCGACCCTTTAGTTAGATGGATGTTGTTCTAATGACTAGTTCTTGAAATAGATACCTCGTGCATTCATGCATTGCAGAATTTAAATATTATATTGCCATTTTGTTTAAAATATTGCATTTTTGCTATTTAAAGCATACCCTGCTTGAGCTAGACTAGAACCTAGGTCAGGTGTTGTAAATTTAAATACGCTTCTCTGGTTATTTTCTTTTTTCAATATAACTTATCTTGCTCTACGTATTTAATTCAATTTTGCCTTCTAGATTATTTCACGTTACTGACTTATTTCTTATGTTTTTGTTTTGTATTCCTTCACATTATATCATCGTTACATAGAGGTATTGATTCAAAGGTGGTTGTCATTAGAAGACGATCATGATGGATAAGGGGATTCATAGGCCGATAGAAAAGATAGCAAGTATGAAGCAATATTCTAGTCAAACAACAGAAAAAATGAAGGGCAGTTCATCCAAGTGTTATACATCAGGTTTTGTTAGTATTGATGCTGACAAGAATGAGATGCAAGAGCTGAAAAGACAAATGGCTGAGATGATGACTATGATGACGGCTATGACCAAGGAAAAAGAACATATTGAGCTGAAAGGAAAAGTAAACAAAAAATAGTACAAGAATAAACAGTCGAGTTGGCGCACTGATACAACTCGCATCAATAAACCAGCTAGAGGTATAATTGAGCCAAATCCCAAGAAAGTGATGACATGCCAGAGAGAAATGCAAGAAAGAAAGAAAGATGGAGGAACTTTTAATACAATCTTGATGACATATACAAAGTTGATTCCGTTATTGATAGAGAAAAATCTTGTGGCCTGAGCCCTATTCAAGTCTTCACCTAAGGGTTATGGTATTATCATATCATGTGATTATCATCAAGGAAGTTTAGATCACACTACCAAGAATTGCGAGGCTTTGAAGAGCAAGATTGAAGATCTTATCAGAGAATGCATCTTGAGTTTTGAAGATAGAAGACCCAAATTTCATAAAAGTCTGACAGTTTATAGAACACTTGTAGATACAAAAATGAAGGAAAGTATAAGCCCGTCAGAATCAAGTAAGGGTTCAATGCAAAGTTGAAATTCTAGCGTTCCCTCAGCCAATATTAGAAGACATAAGATCACAAACATCATTTTGATCCAATCCCTATTTCATATAAAGAATTGTATCCTCAATTGTTAAAGGCTCGATTGGTGTCCCCATTGTTTCTTGCACCTTTGCAATCTCCGTATCCAAAATGGTACGACGCCAATGCACACTGTGAATTTCACGATGGAATCCAATGACATTCTATTGAGAATTGTCTAATCTTCAAACGTCGAGTTTGAGCTTTCTTGGAACTTGGAAAGTGGAAATTTGGAACAGAAAGCCAACCTTATTCAATGGACGGATATGAAACTCAAGATGACAATACTCAGAAAAAAGGATATCGGTTCGAATATGAAGCTCAAATAAGCAAGTTAAAGCAAGAGAAAGATGATTTGAATAAGGAGTTAAGAAATCTACAGTTCAACTATCAAGAGCTTTGTTCGATGCTCAAGAATGTTGGTTTGGGTGTAACTCTGGAACAGTCGAAGGAAAGAATTAAAAAGCTAAAACATGAAGCCGAATACTGGAAAAAGAGTTTGAGGCAAGTGAAGGTCGAGTCAATACACTTTCGTGTGACCTGCGGACAATGAAGCTACAACGTAATACTTTTATGGATGATCTAAGGGTTAGTGAAGCTAAACGCGAGATGATAAAAATGTATATGCAGATGTATGAGGATAATGCTATCAAGCCGAATGACAGTCAAGCTAAAAATGAAACACTAAAGAATAAGGTAGTTGAATGCCTCAAGTTTACGTTGATGTACAAAGCACTTGTTGATGATGTTAAGAAAGACTATCAAGAAAGTGAAGAAAAACGATATGCCCAGTTTCAAAAATCAAGAGTAAAGATTCGATAAAGGGACAACGACATGAAAGATGCTGCTATTCAGGCAAAAAAAAGTTGCTCAACAAGTGGTAGATCTAGCTGATGTAGCAATGGCACTGAGTCAGAATATTGATCCAGCATTAGATCGCAGAGGGAAGCTGACTTGGCTCTTAGAGGAAATAAGGAAGTTGGGAGTTAGAGCTCACCAATATTTGTAGTATCTAATATATGATGTATTGAATCCTTTCACTTCAATGAAAGTTGTTCTATGATGGTCACTTTTAGAATCAATACCTCATGCATTCATACATTCATGCATTGCATATTTATCAATATAACATTATTGTGTAATGACATGGCATTAACATTCATGATCTAGAGCGGTCAGAGTTTCAACAAGAGCAATCTGGGAATTAGTGGAAGTTTGGGAATCTGTTATCATGGAAGGAGACATGGGAAGAATTGAACATACACAAGAAGGGTTACAAGAATGGATGACCAAGCATCAACAAAAAGCGAAGAACTACACTACTACACCATGTTTGACAATTTATCCTGGGCATCTAACCCAAGCATAGAGACAGGGTCTGTAAAGCCCATTATCCTAGGATCAAGACTCAAGCAGCTGAAAGACAGTTGTGCCAGACTTGAGGAAGAGATCAAGGAAAGAAAAGGCTTCGAAATCCTAAATTTGATGCAAAAGAATTCTGTTTAGTACCTGATCTAGTTATGCCACCTGAATTTAAAGTCCCCAATTTTAAGAAGTATGATGGTTCTAGCTGTCCTAAAATCCACTTGGCAATGTTTTGTAGAAAAATGGAAGGATATTTGGATGATGATAAATTGTTGATCCACCGTTTTCATGATAGTCTAGCTGGACCTGCCGCAGTGTAGTACAACAGATTAAGTCAAGAGCAGATTCGATCATGGGCTGATTTGGCCAAAGCATTTTTGTGACAATACAAGTATGTTATAGACCTGGCTCTGGATCGCTATTTTCTGCAGAACGTGAATATGAAGGTCGGTGAAAGTTTTAAAGACTATGCATTGAGGTGGCGAGGATTAGCAGCCCAAGTTCAACCTCCCATGACAGAGGAAGAAATATCTCTTATGTTTCATCAAACTCTTCCATCTCCTTTCTTTTGAGGAAATGCTTGCGAATTCAAGGTGCAATTTTAGTGATCTCGTGGTGATTGGAGAAGCAAAAGAAATAGGGATCCAACAAGGAAAAATTAGATCGAGATTTGAAGACCATGCTGACCGAGAGGCAAAACAAGGGAAAGAGGTGAATGAGTGTAATGTTCAAAGTTTTCAAAGTCGCAAGAGAAAGAGGCCAGTTAATTCATCAGAACGACCACAGAAAATTCCTCGAGCAAGTGCAAATATGGAGATCTTTGGAGTGTCTATTTTAGACTTATTTCTTAGTCTACTTTGGTCAGCAAGGCAAGAAATAGTCAGATCACCACGCCTTTAATGATGTTTGATGATAAATGTTTGAGATTAATAAACAGTGAAGTGGACTAGATGATTTTAACCAAGTAGAGTTGCTTGAAATTGAAGTTCTAAGTGTAGTTTTCTATACCTTAAAAAGCAAAATAAGAGAAAAAAAGAAAGAAAAAAGAAAAAAAGGATAAAGGAAAAGGAAAAAAAAAAAAAAAAAAAAAAAAAAAAGAAAAAAAAAAAAAAAAAAAGAAGTGAGGAAAGAAAAAGAAAGAAAAAGTTAAGAAAAAGAAAAAAAAGAAATGAGATGAAAAAGAAAAAAGGAAATGTGAGAAATAATGAACTATTTGAATAAATAAGTCTCGTAACACTCTGATAGAGCTGTGGGGGATGTCGAAAAATATAATAAGGAGCTATGCTTCACTTGTCTAATACCCAAGCGTTAGAGAAGTATCTTTGAAGACATGTCTATAATAATAATAGTTAGTAACAATCAGAATCACACATGCACTTATAGAATTTTATTCTTAGAATGATATTTTTGCACTCTACTGGTTAAACAAGTTTGGGGAGTTTGAACACGTTTTTGAATAGAGAGGAATGAGGAGAACAGAGAAGGAGTTGTTTCTGACTGGATCGAGCAACGCGATAATCATAGGGTGTGAACCAAGTGATTTGGAAGAAATTTCATAACTTCAGAAATTGACACAACATTCAAAGTATTCTACCCATAGGAAGGTTGAATCTAAGACGCTCTTGCACTTGATATCCAGGGCATCCTATTATGTTTTCTTTCTTTATACCCTAATTTTTCTGGTCTTGAAAGGTATCCTTCATTGATATGCCGATAAGCAAGCTGATATTTTTACAAAAAGAAAGATTTTCTTGATAAATATATGGCTGAGTATAAGACTATTATATGTTCGACATTTTTCTGGTCAGAAAGAGAAATCATCCATCAGGGCACATAGTGACAATGATGGCAAGAATGAAAAGTTTGGGGACTTGGAGAAAGTTCAGAGACTTGGAAAGTCCAGGGACTTGAGGCATTTGCTCGCCCCAGATGATGGAATAGGGGAAAATTCTATGAAATGAGGCAAGAAAAAGAGATTAGTGGGGCATCATGGCTTATAAGAGTTCAAATCAGAGCAGGAAAGAGAGGGTACAGAGCTTGAAAGAATTCGATCACTAAAAAGGGTCAAAATGGGCTCAGAAAGAAAAAAGGAAGCTTAACAACAAAGATTTTGGGGCAAATTTTAACGACAGAAGCTTAAGATAAATCTCAAGAAGATCAAGTCAAGAAAGAAGATCAAGCCAAGAAAGAAGATCAATCAAAGAAAGATTTAAGGAAAGTAATCTTATTGTTGCAAAAAGCTCAACGGGGAGGCAAAGAAGATTAGAGCTCATCCAAGTGATCCTCAGTTGTCACAATTCATACATCATATATAGTTAGGCATCTATAAGATAGAAGCATACTAATTATGCATTCAAAAGCATTTTTTACATTTTTGCAGGAATTTACAAGAATCAGCAAAGAACAGACAAAGATTCCAATCTACAATTTCATATTGGAGAAGTAGAACCAGCAAAGATTAGCAAAAAAAATTCAATCACATTTTTGAAGCAAAAATATTAATCCGTTTGTAGATGTGGATCTCAGCAAGATTTCAACCCGCTTAAAGAATCAGATCTCCGAAAGATTTTAATCCGTTTGAAGAGGTGGATCTTAAAAGATTTTAATCCGTTTGAAGAGGTAGATCCCAATAAAGATTTTAATCTGTTTGAATAGGCGGATCTCAAAAGATTTCAATCTGTTTGAAGAGGCGAATCCCAGCAAAGATTTTAATCTGTTTGAAGAGGCGGATCTCAGAAAGATTTTAATTTGTTTGAAGAGACGAATCTCAGTAAAGATTTCAATCCGTTTGAAGAGGTGGAACCCAGCAAAGATTTCAATCCATTTGAAGAGGCGGATCTCAACAAAGATTCCAATCCGTTTACAGAGGTAGATTTCAGCAAAGATTTCAATCCGTTTGCAAAGGCGGATTTCAGCAAAGATTTTCTAATTGTGTGCACAGGAAAGGAAGTGCATTACAATTCTAAATCCTTTGGGTCATCAGTAAGTCCTTCGGGCATGATGTTAAATCATTCGGGTCATCAGTAAGTCTATCGGGCATGATGTTAAGCCCTTCGGGCCATCACCTTCGGGAGTGATGTAATTGTTTGCATAGGAAATAAAGTGTATTACAATTCCAAATCCTTTGGGTCATCAGTAAATCCTTCGGGCATGATGTGAAATCTTTCGGGTCATTAGTAAGTCCTTCGGGAATGATGTTAAATCCTTCGGGTCATCAGTAAGTCTTTCGGGCATAATGTTAAGTCATTCAGGCCATCACCTTCGGGAGTGATGTAATTGTTTGCACAGGAAAGGAAGTGCAATGCAATTCTAAATCCTTCGGGTCATCAGTAAGTCTTTCGGGCATGATGTTAAGTCCTTCAGGAGTTATGTAATTGTTTGCACAGGAAAGGAAGCATATTACAATTCTAAATCTTTTGGGTCGTCAGTAAGTCCTTCGGGCATGATGTTAAGTCCTTCGGGCCATCACCTTCGGGAGTGATGCGATTGTGTGCACAAGAAAGGAAGTGCATTACAGTTTTAAATCCTTCGGGACATCAATAAGTCCTTCGGGCATGATGTTAATTCCTTCGGGCTGATACCTTCGAAAATGATGAGAACTTTCCTAATGTTATTGCAATAAGACGGTGGGGCATGATATCAACAGAAATATTAATCCTTTGGGCCCTCAGTTTCAAAAAAATGAGAAAAAAAAAAAAAAAAGACAAAAAAAGAAAAATGGGAGAAAAAAGGAGAAAAAAAAAAAAAAAAGAGAGGAAAAAAAAAAAAAAAAGAAAAAATTGAGAAAAAGAAAAAAGAATGAAAAGAAAAAATAAGAAGAAAAAAGAAGGAAGAGAAAAAGAAAGAGAGGGGAAAAAGAGAGAAGAAGAAGAAGAAGGATTCAAGTTGCCGGATTAGAAAGCAAAATAGACCAACTTCAAGCTCAAATGAGGAAGATTCGTAGTTTCAGTGTCTTTTGTTGAAGCACTTGAAGTTTCCTAATGATATACCTAAATTGCATATTTTTATAATCAATGATGGAAGATTAATGATAAATTTGACTTTTGCAGGCATAGAAGGAGGAAGTTGATCAACAGAAGAAGAGAAAAATAGAGGATTTCATGCGCGTTGTAGGCTGAATGATCGTGATATCTTGGCACAATAAGTAGTGACACTAAAGATCTCAATTCTTCAAGCAAGAAATTGGAAAAGGAGATGAATTAGCATTCCTAGCAAAGAACGAATAGCTCCTAATCGGAAGAGTTCACTTGACAAAGATAGAGTTCCTAATGGGAAGAGTTCACACAACAAAGAATGAAGAACTCCTAATGCAAAAAGTTTGCTTGACAAAGACGGAGTTTGCAACGAGAAGAATTTGCCCAGCAAAGAATCCAGAGTTCCTAATAAGAAGAACTCGTTTGTTCGATACCCTTTGAGAAAGATGGATTGTTTGACAGAGGGATGAAGAATTTCAACTACAATTCTCAGAAGATGAAGAATGACAAGAGTAATTTCAGACCTTGGAAGATAAATTTCATAATAAGAAGAACAGCTTCAAATTCCATAGTTCAACAGAGGGATGAAGAATTTCATAATAAGAAGAGCAGCTTCAGACCTCAAGAGATGAAGAATGCCAGGAGTAATTCCGAGCCTTGGAAGATAAAGAATTTCATAATAAGAAGAACAGCTTCAGATTCCAGAGTTTGGCAAAAGTTTGAAGAATTTCATAATAAGAAGAACAGCTTCAAACTTCAGCATTGTTCATAATGAAGGACCTGCCTTTCAGAGGATGACCAAGAGGTCTGAACAAAATTCGTGTATTTTCAGTCTTTGCTCTATCCCTGTTCCACAGCAATGAGCAAAGAATAGCAGCTGTTATACCAGAATTTTGAACGGGCTAATATATAAATATAATAAAAATAATAAATAAATAAATAAACCATAAATAATATCCAAATAGTCCAATTAATGTCCAGTTACAAAGAAAATGCCCAAAGTCCTTTTACAAATACCCAAAGCCCAAAATATAAATCTAAAAGTCCAAATTACAAATGATTCCCACCCATTCTAAACCCAAGAAACACAAAAATTGGTCTGATAATTCTTTTCCCGTCTAAACTAGGACATGTGGCAGTCCTTGATTGGCCCATTTCCCTTTCACCCTGATTATGGTTTTGTCTGACGTCAGCGGTAAACCCACTATAAATACCCTGCAGGAGAGAGTGTGTATCAGTAATAATTACAATCATTAATAGATAATAAATAAAGTAATAATAATAATAATAAAAGAAAGAGAAAGTTACCTCGGGAAACAGAACTGTCCTTAGGAAGTTGCGCCGCCACTGGAAAAAGGAAAGGCCGCCGGAGAAGTGGCTTGAGAAGCTGGTTCATTGCCGGGAAATCTAATTGCCGTTGCGATTACACTGCCGTGAAGTAGTCCCATTGTTCCCCTTTTCATTTCCCTACAAAACAAACATAAAAAAACATTAGATCGAAATGAAAAATAAAACATATATATATATATATAAAACTTAAATCTAAAAAAAGAGAAATGGACGGTTGTCGGAGTGTTTTTAGGTCGTAGTCGGAGTTGAAAATGAGTGGTTTAAGTAGTTTTTAGCCGGGTGACGTGGGTAGATCCTATTGGATTTGGGTAGACCTAGGGTTTTAGGTCAAAAATTGGAATTGGGGGGTTTAGGGTTCGGCAATGGCGGAGAACAACAGTCGAAAATCATCCTAGGGCGGCCGGTCGGAGAAGCGGTGGTGGTCGAAAATGGTAGACAGTGGCCGGAAAACAAGGAAGGGTGGTCGGAGTTGGTTGCGATAGATCTTTAGGCGGAGGGTACAGCAGTTAATAGCCAGAATGTTTGTTCATCACGTTTATGAAGAACAGTGATAAACACCAAGTGAAATTTGGTGTTTTTATCGGTTTTGGGTGAGATTTCTAAAAATATGAGGTTTGGTTTCAGAGCATTTCAAATGAGAGAGAATGAAGAGAGAGAGATGAGGTTTATCAAAATGGTCGTTTCAACTCGGGTTGAGGCTTTTATAGCCGAGTCGAAACGGTACCGTTTTGGCACCGGGTTTGGGGTGAATCCGTTGGGCTCATGGGCCGGGTTAGGAGGATTCGCGCCCTTCTTTGGTTTTTTATGATCTTGGCCCAAGGTTTTGCCTTTTGTTCAATCTGGTCCTTATTTAGTCCCCGAGCTTTACAGGTCATTGAATTTAGTCCCCGTACCCCATAAATGTATCCCTTAGGTTTGAATTCTTTCAATTGAGTCACTAGGGCTTTGTGATTTGGGCTTAGGGTTTTGTAATGATTTTAATTCAGTCATGTAATAATAATTGAGCTTTTTATGTGTTTTCAATTTAATTTAGTTATTTGTTTTATTTAATTAAATGCCATTAATTTTATATGTGTGATGCATGTTTTAAATTGAGCATATAGAGTTATATGTTAGACAATTAAATACACCTAGTTTAATTAATTTGTTATAGCCTTTAACCTAGGTTTCTCTAATTAGGATTTCAATAATTAAATAGGATAGATAATTATAGTAATTAAAATATATTAAATATAAACTTTAAAATCCTAATTTGGATGGTGTTCTATTGTTTACAATGGGGTGTTATCTCAACATGAATTTTAATGAATATATTTAATATATTTACTTTTATAATTGGATATCAAATTAGTTCTTTAATTAACATTAGACAATTAATTAAGAAACACTGTAGTTAATTAAATGTATATCAAATAGAATCTTTGAGGTTCAAATCTGGATGGTGTTCCATTGTTTACAATGGGGTGTTATCTCAGCCTTGGTCATAAAGGTGTATATTCGATATATATTTTCACTTATAAAATTGAATAATAAATTGTTAGAGCCTTAATTAGGACTAGAACTTTAGTTAATTAGAAGGATTAATTAATTAGGAATATGATTAATTTAAAGGCTTTAAATATATGGGAGGTGTTCAAGAAATTGGCATTTTCACATAAAAGCCATTAAATTAAATAATATTCATAGATTTAAATAACTAATTGATTAGAGCCTTATTAGGAATAGACTTAAAATTAACAAGACAATAAATGGCATTCATTAAAAACCTTTTATGTTAGAAATTCATTTTTAAATACGAATAGGGGTGCCACCTAACGGGGTGCTTTTAATCTCGTATTCAAACAAAAATGAATTTCCTTATAAAAGGATATATGCATTCGAAATTTAAATTCAATTAATAATTATGGGATAAATTAAATTCAAATAATTATTCAAAAATGCCAAAATGCCACGTAAAATTAAAGGTACCGATAACGGGAGTTCGTAGGGGTGCTAATCCTTCCCTACACGTAACCGACTCCCGAACCCAATTTTTGAGACAGAATCTCTGGTTTGTTTTTCGGTGTCCGGTCTACCTCGAAGTGATCGATGGTGACTCCAAAATGTTTTTTTAAAGATAAATAAAGGAAATTTCGATTTAATATGAAAAACCCTAAGTTTTCAAAATTAAATTAAAAATGGCCAGAAAACCTGATTTTAGCATATACACATTTTTATGTTATTATGTAGTTTCTATTTCGCATATACACATTTTTGCATGTCTACAATATGTTACTGTGTATTTAGTTCAAGAGTTCATTGAATTACATGAGTCTCAAGAAAGACAGCAAAGATCTATTCAGTTGGAGAGCTTCTGCTTCGAGAATCCGATGCTCCTCAACTTATGTGGGATTCTCTTTCCTGACAATAAGAAGTCTGTTCGGAGTGGCCCTCATTCGTTGGTTCCGAATCGGGATTCTCGAATTAGTCCAATTCATTAAGCTATTGAGACATTCATGAAGTAGATTGTGGTATTTGTTGTGGTTCCTTTGTCAAGTTGTATTTGACCTAACCTTGTAGACTCTGTCTTGGTAAAATATGTGATTTGCATATTACCATTGTAAATTATTAAATGGAAAACACAAGAGTGCCCTGACACTATGCATAATCCATAATATCCATAATAAAAATCACAAGGTACAAGAAATAGTAATACAAGATGAAAATAATGTCAACATAAAACAACAAGAAGTGAAACTCACTCTACCATCTCCACAATAAAAGCAAGGAAGTTGAAGCACTGAAAGTATCCATAAATTCTCAAGGACTGGTCGTTGATGGCGGTGGAGAGAGGAAAGGAATGGAGGGAATAGTCGTCGGAATTGTAGGGATCGAAGGGAAGCTCGGCTTGGTGGCAGGGTAAACTTTGGGGCAGTAGGCAAGTTGGGAATGCTAGGAAGTGGAGGCAGCGAGCCAGGATTCGGCAGTGTTGGTAAAGCCGGTATTGTAGGCTGCGGCAGCCCCGTTGTTGGCAAAGTCGGAATGGGCGGTAACTGCTGAAGACGGCGAGCTGCTAGGCCAAGATCAATGCTGGAAAACATCAGTACCGCAAACAAGGCCAATATGAAACAATTGAGAGATGCCATTTCTAGTAATTCTTGCTAATGTTTGAAACAAAGAATGATTGGAAGTGAGGAAACCAAGGCTGGTGCTGAGTTTACATACCAAAATCCGTGTGTATGTGTGTGTGCGTGGGGGGCGCTCCGACTTGCTGAGCCAAATGAACATGGACCAATTGTGGGTTTGTTAGTTCACCTCCTAATCTGTCTTCAACTCTGCTATTGTCAAATGTAGTTGTGGTTGGTTGGACGTTTAATTAATTACTGTTACTGTTGGCATAGCGCTCCGACTTGCTGAGCCAAATGAACATGGACCAATTGTGGGTTTGTTAGTTCACCTCCTAATCTGTCTTCAACTCTGCTATTGTCAAATGTAGTTGTGTTGGTTGGACGTTTAATTAATTACTGTTACTGTTGGCATACCAAGTGACACAAATCCTTTTGGTTCTACATTATTGGTTGGTGGTCTAACACACAGTTCTGGACCTTGAGCAATCGGCTGCTCCTGCTTGGTCGATAATTTATGTTTGTGCAAAGTTTATATATTTATGTCGATCGATTAATATTTTTAAAAAAAGTATTATATAAAAAATTCGATTGAGTTTTAGATATAGTGTATTATTATATTTGAATTATTTAAATGATGCAACTTTAAGTTAATTAGAATGTTTTATATTGAGATCAATTTTGAATCTAATCTAATTTAGGGACGTTTGGCATAATTAATCTTGTGTGTGCATGGGTATTTAATCCAATTTAAAAAGATTGACATCTTATCTTACTATTTTGAAAGGTCAATTCCTTATACGAGCAACCTCCAGAAGATTAACCCCTAATTTTAACATTTAAACTTTATATTTATTAGGCTCAAAGGCTACTTTTGTCCCTGTAGTAGCCTTAATTTATCGATTTCGTTTTTATAGTATTTTTGTATCAATTTGGCCTCTGAAATAGTCGAATTATATCACCGTTTAGGGTTAGGAATACTTTTATGTTTCATAATCACTTTAGATTTATAAAATTTTCGATTAGAGTTTAGGATACATGGTTTGAGATATAGAAATTAGGGTTAGAATGTTAGTTAATGGGCAAACGGTGATACAATTCGACTACTTCAGGGGTCAAATTGATGCAAAAATACCATAAGGGTGAAATTGATAAATTAGGACTAATACAGAGGCAAAAGTAGCCCTTAAGCCTATTTATTACATGGAAAATACTTTGATATGCAAGCTTGTGAAAACTTTAGTTTACACAAGCCTTTTAATTTTAAGGTTTATAGATTTAGGTTTTGGTTTGGGGTTTAGAGGTTTAGGTTGTATAAAAAATTTAAGGTTTATGATTAGAATTTAGAGTTTAGGGTTTAAGGTTTAGGCTTTTGGGTGTTAGGGATAGGGATTTAAGTTTTAGATTTTATAGCCTAAATATGAAGGGTTGTGTAATTTTTTTACAAAGCTTATGTATTAAAATACAACCCTTACATATGGAAAATACTTTATACACAAGAGCCTTTTAATTTTAGGGTTTAGAGATTTAGGTTGTGGTTTGGGGTTTAGAAATTTAGGTTATGGTTTAGGGTTTGGGGTTTAGGTTGTAGGGGTGTAGAATTTAAATTTTATGGTTAGAATTTAGAGTTAGGGTTTAAGGTTTAAGTTTTTGGTGTTTGGGCTAGGGATTTAGGCTTAAATTTTATAGCTTAAATATAAAGATTGTGTATCAAAATATAACCCATTACATATTTTTAAACAAAATATCTATCCAATTAATTGAACAAGTGGTATAATGATAAAATATATCACTCTAATTTTAATTAACATTCAATTACGGATTCGAGACTATCGGCTTTTCTCTCTTCTACTTAGGATAAGAGGGGAAATTTTACCAAAAATTTATTAATTTTTTATAAATATTCATGTATTTGAACCTAATAATAGTCTCATAGAAAAACAAACGATATTCATCTTAAGAGATCCATCAATAATATTATAAAAAAATTGTCATAGTATTTAACACGATAAACAATCTAATATTATAAACTTTGCACATTAAAGATGTGTTTATTTCACGAAAAATATTTCTTATATTTTTCGGTGTTTGTTTTATGAAAAATAAATTTGGTTAACGGAAGATAATTTATAAGTCAAAAGAAAATAAAGTAATTTCCCAATAAATTGCCTTTATCCTTTTCAAAAGCGTAAAATAATTTTCAGAGAATTACTCATTATAAGGAAGTATGTACGATTTTTAGATCAAAACTTAACTTAAATCGAGTTAGACATATTATATTCTTAGTAATTTTAATTTTAAAAATATTTTAAAGAATAAAATATTTAATAATATTATCTTAATATTATTAAATATATCTGGTTATGTTATAATAATATATAATGTTATATTCTTATTTTAATAAAGAAAATACTTTGATACATAAGCTTGTGTAAACTAAAATTTATACAAGTCTTTTAATTTTAGGGTTTATAAATTTATGTTATAATTTAGGGTTTAGGGATTTAGTGTGTAGGGTGTAAAATTTAAAGTTTATGGTTAGAATTTAGAGTTTAAGGTATAGGGTTTAAGGTTTAGATTTTAGGATGTTAGAGTTTGGGATTTATGTTTTAAATTTTATAGCTTAAATATTAAAGTTTGCGAAAAAATTTTATGTATCAAAATTTAATATTTTTAATAATATATAATAAATTATTAATATAGTTAATACTATTTATTATTTTTATAAAAATATTATTTAGTATTATACTATTATATTATTTAAAAACTGTTATTATTCAGTGATAAATACAACTTATTTAATTTCAAAAAATATAAAAAAAAATTTTAATAATTAATGCATTGACATAAATAATATTTATTAATTATTAAAATATTTAAAATACTAGTGTTTGGTTATGGGGTTTCATTCCAACCTAGTACGTTCAAATGGTCGTGTGTTTCATATTGAGGGAAAACTTGAAAAAATGAGTAGAAATCTTGATTTCAAGATGTAAATTTTTTTATCAACAAGGTGTAAACTTTGTCTTGGTAAAATAAGTGATTTGCATATTACCACGGTAAATTATTAAATGGAAAACACAAGACTGTTTTGAAATCAGACGTATTTTGTATTCAGAGATGGATTGAGGAGTGTTAGAGGGAAAGTCACATCCTTAAAAATTTTAAACTATCGTAATATTTTAGAAATTTTCTTTATATTTTTATTGATGATATAATTTCGTAGCCCTTGAAATTTTCAAATCTCCGTATAATTTTATTAAATATAAAAGTATACACCCTTAAAATCAAGTACAAGAAATAGTAATGCAAGATGATGAAAATAATGTCAACATAAAACAATAGGAAACGAAACACTCTCTACCATCTCCATAGTAAAAGCAAGGAAGTTGAAGCACTGACAATAGCCATATATATATATTCTCAAGGACTGGTAGTTGATGGCGGTGGAGAGAGGAAAGGAATGGAGGGAATAGTCGTCGGAATTGTGGGCGTCGAAGGGAAGCTTGGCAATGGTGGCAGGGTAACCTTTGGGACAGTAGGCAAGTTGGGAATGCTAGGAAGTGGAGGCAGCGAGCCAGGATTCGGCAGTGTTGGTAAAGCCGGTATCATAGGCTGCGGCAGCCCCGTTGTTGGCAAAGTCGGAATGGATGGTAACTGCTGAAGACGGCGAGCTGCTAGGCCGACATCAATGCCGGAAAACATCAGTGCCGCAAACAAGGCCAAGATGAAACAATTGAAAGATGCCATTTCTAGTAATTCTTGCTAATGTAATGAAACAAAGAGTGATTGGAAGTGAGGAAAACCAAGGCTGGTGCAGATTTTATATACCAAAATCCGCGGGGGTTGCTTGTCAGGTTAGATAATTCTGTTGTTCCGACTCTTACGAGACAAATGTATATGGACCATTTTTGGGTTTGTTAGTTCACCTCCTAATCTACCTTCATGTCTGCTATCGTCAAATGTAGTTGTGGTTGGCTGGACATTTAATTAACCATTTTATTACTTCTGTTGGCATACCAAGTGACACAAAACCATTTGGTTGGTGTATGGTGGTCTAACAATGAGTTCTGGACCCTGGGCAATCGGCTGCTTGGTCGATGACAATTTATGTTTGTTATTTTATATTGACATAATTATCAAAAAGTATAAAGAATATTATATTTATCTCATCGTTGATTGTAAAAGTAAGACAGTAATTGTTCACTTTCACTTCTTATGATCTGAACATAAAATTACGGTTAGTGACGGTTGTGGAGAATGTGAGAGAAAGAGATGATTTACTCTGCTTTTTCTTGACCAGGTATTGCTTCCTCTGGATTGATGGTTTCCTCTTTTGATTATATTAAAAGAGGTCTGATAGACGTTTTAAATCTATACCATGTAACATATAATGGATACAGAGATAATAATAACGGAGAACATAATAGGTATAAAACTCGTTATGAGATGTTACATTGTAATTAACTTATAGTAATTTTATATATGGTTTAATGTATTTATTATCTCGTATGACCACAATCAGAATTAATCAATACAACGTGCAATCAATATATTTATGTAACTACAACTATCAATTATTACAAAGTACAAACAAATAATAAGAATAATTTTGCACAATACTCATTTATTGATAATCGATCTAAAATTTTAAGGTCGCGTTCCGTTCACGGAATGTAAAATTACATTTGAGAATAAGATTTTCAGAATGTATCATTACTTCACTGGAAATATTGCATTACCTTGTTTGATTTATTTTGTAGGAATTTAAAATTATAATGTTTGGTTGAGGAATATAAGATTACCTAAAAGTAAATTTTGCCAAATTGTCATTGTAATACATATTTTTTAACAATTTAAAATTTTTATATTAAATTAAAAATATTTACATAAAAATTTATAGAACTATTTTTTTACATTGTTTTACAAAATCATTTATAATATATTATCAATGTAATTAATATATTAAACAATATTTAAAAAATATGTAGATATTTTGTATTTACTTTTATCATAGTATATAATAAATTTTAAATTGATGTTTTAGTGATTAAAATTAATTGTTTAAGTTATTAAAAAAATATTTTAGAGTTGACAACTTCATAGTCATAAGCTTGAAAGCCAAACTCTTGTGTAAAAAATAAAACTCATACTCGAATTAATTTTATATCATTTAAATCAAATATTTCCAATCAAAATATATTAAATATTAAAATATTATTTAAATCAATTTTAAATTATGATATAATTTGTAAGTAATGTATTTTAAAAATAATATTAGAGACATCATGAACATAATATTAATAAAAATATATATTAAATATTAAAATATTATTTAAATATATAACATAATTTAAATATAAAATTAATATAAAATAAAATATTTAATAAATTTACACTCAAATAATTAGCTATCTAGTTATATGCAACAAGTAGACCAACATAAAAGAAACTCATTATTTCAAGAGTTAAAAGTAGTAAAAAATTGACAAATACCTAAAAATTTGATGGAAATAATATTTTCACCATTTTACCAAAAAATGCTACTGTTGAGATTTTTTTTTCCGTGAGAATGAGAATGATCCAAAATAAAAATAACATTTCGGAAAAAAAATTATTACGCCAATAATAATTGTTTCGTGAACCAGTCGCCCCCTTCAAAAGCCTCAGCTTTTGCCAACAACTCATTGTCAGTTACATATCATTTTTCTTAAACACAATATTTAAACTACCTATAATACCCAAAACCCTTAAATTGAAGACAATTATACTTGAACAACGCATTCAAACTCACTTTCAAGAGATACCAGAAGTTTCTTGGAAAAAGAAAAGTAATTCCTTGGAGCGGGGAACTACATGTAGCAATAGTCTTTACTTCGTATTAATTATACTAATGAAATTCCAATAAAGACGATTAAAATTAGTGTATCTGTAATAGTTTGGGGCACAATTAGCCCCATTCTAAAATCCGCCCATGTCCAAACTAGAGGCTTATGTAGGAAACAACGGCTTAAGCATCTATTGATCATGGCAGATCATACTTCACACGTCCGAGGTACAAACCACATGCAGGGGCCATTGGACTTGCAGCAGTTCTCATCTTGGCATTCAGAATTCTTTCCACTGAAATCATTTCATTCGATTCGATGCATGACCAACCCGGAAAAGATAAAAGAGGTTAAAAACTAGCCTAGAATAAAAACAACCGTCTACATTCACAAAAAAGCCAAGAACATAAAATGAAAACATACCATCAGAAGTTGTCAACTCTCCGGTGCCAACACATTTGAGAACACCAACAAGCAGTCTGACCTGAGTGAAATCCAGCAGAAGATTGAAATATATACACGCATATCTATACAGACTGTGTCGAGAATTGTTGTACAAAGTAATCAACACAACAGAAGGGTCATCAAAATAAATAAATAGAAAAAGGCAATAACTGAAACCTGGTGGTAAAGAAACGGGCGTGAACGTGCTGTTACCACATAACAGCAATGTCTTCTCCTTACTCCAAATTCTTCTAGATTACTTTTACCATCATTTGAGTCTACCACATCATCAGTACAGGAGGATGAATGGATGGGGAGCTCAACCTCAGGCTTAACAGAGCAAAAATGAGAATCTTTCAAGCTCGAATTACTCTGTTTCCTCTCGGTGATTGATGGGAAATAAGGAGTTGCAGGTACCTCACAGACATGAAGTTCATCTAAAGTTCTGATTGGTGAGTTTGCCTACACATACAGCATCTTAGAGTAGTCAAGAAAACTAGAAAGATGGAAAATTCAGATCATTATGTCATGTAGGCATACATGCACGTGTGGAGCCATGCTAACACACATGATAATTATACTTCATGCATGCGAGAAAAGTAACCACCTCGCAACCTGATCCCCTGAAGGAACTAAAATCATGATGTCCCATAAGAACTTTGCATGCTTCCTGCAAGCATACCAATTAAATTCTCTTTTTGGAATAAATAGTTAAATACAATAGGGACTCACAATAAAAAAAACCACCTGCATTGCATATAGATCTAGGTTCTCTTGTATATGCCATGCCCGCTCTTTGACAAAGGCAGACAAAGGTTCACGGCCAGAAACCAAGCGGCAAAAGTACCTACAAAATCATTTCTCACAATTCAGAGATATATCTTAGTTCAACTCATGGAATGCAATGAAATTGAATCGCTGTTTTGTACTGTTAGAACACCATAAGGAATCATCACTGTCTTGCATAGAGCATTAAATAATATTGAAAAACCTAAAATATCATGTGAATCTGCTTAAAGTACTTGTTGCACTTGTTAGAAGCGGGAAAAATATCAATAACGGGCATATTATGTTCAAATATGACTGCTAAAAAAAACATGATGCACATATGAAGACAAGCTGACAGAATATTTAAAGAGATTTAGGGAGCCAAAACATATTGGAGAGCTCAAATAGCTCTTAAAGTAAAGATTCAAACATGCAGCAGGTTTTTCCCCTCTTTCATATCAATGATATGCTTGCCTCAATCCTTGAGTGCCAAGGTCCATTTCAATACACAAGGAAAAGCAAAGAGCTGATTTATGTTTTAATTAAAACATAAACACACTGCAATCAACAATCTCATCTACTAGGAAGGGTTTTAGCAACATAAAGAACATGTTTCATCTATTTTTTCAAATCTTTCAAAAAGGAGTGATTGTAAAGTCCTGTTAACCATGATTCCAGGTAACTGGAAGAAAGGATAAACTTGAAAGGTATTAGAAGCAAGTGTCAACTTCCAACAAAGAATTATACCACCTAAATATTTTTCAGATGAGCTACATGGTTACAGTCTCTACAAAATGAAATTAAGATCACAAATACCTACGTGCGCTCCTGAGCTTCAAATCTGGCATGAAAATTATTCGGAACACATCGAACATCGATCACGCTAATATCACCTTCATTCTTCTAAGGTAAACCAAATTAAACAATGTGTTATTGCACACACAACACCAACATGATAATGTATAGATTTTTTTTAAGAAAAAAGGAATAAAAGTTGGCAATCCCGCGTAGAAGACAACAGAAGGATCATCACAAAACACACCTGTAAGAAATGGTTCACAGCTTTTCTAACAACAGATGGTTCATGAGGCGGTAACTGCATTTTAGCATGAGACATAATTATGTAACAGTCATAAAGACATAAACTCTTATAATTTAGTTATTTGCAAAATATTACACGAAGTAAAACGTACACCGAGGCATCCGTATCATGCAATCAACAAAAATGCCTTAAAATTAAACATCAGCTCATATACATGTACATAAGTTCCACCTAAGCCTCCATTACTTTAAATTAGAAGGAAAAAAGGTAAATAAAATATTAAGGAAAAAAGGCTCAACCATTGTATGAAATGAAAAATGATATTCATGGAAAAAGGGAGGAATGCAAATAATAAATGTATGTAGACACTTTTCATGTACCAACTGGAAAATGATATTCAGGGGAAAAAAGAGATTAGAAATATTCATGTATGTACTCACGACTTCACCAGGCTTCCTTTAGCTTATCCGTTCCACATCTACATGGCAAACATTCGATAAGGCATGTACACCAGCATCCTATGAAAGTGGCATTTTAAAAAATCGATACGTCATTCAATTAAAACGAGACATTCAATAGCATACAGGGCATGCAGCAATGGAACTATGTGTCCAATTCAAGCAAATTAAAGTCGATTACTCTAGAAAATTATAGCTTCAAGTGAAATTTTTGGTAATAATACCAATCGACATCATAAATATTATTTCAGAAACCCCACCCCCTTAGTTTAACCAAAAAGTGTCTGAGCGCCCTTGATGTATGAAAGTAGTCCTTAAATTAACCATAATTAGCAATGGATAAGATGATTAAAGGGTATAATAACAGAGTTTAACAGAGAAGTAAGCATTAGGATGAAGACTTACAGTTCGACTTGAGCAAAAAATTGAAACCGGCTGACCAATAAATTTATGAAAAGCCTCCTACAAAACCAAATATCACTATTTACACCAGATCATTAACTCAAGCAGAATATGTGCACTTGCAATAAAATGAAACAAGGCATATGAAACTCCAAGTGCACACTTTTCACCCAAACTCCAAATCCAAGAAAAAATAAATCTTAATATGCTAAATTGACAATAATACAATTGTAGACCAAATGACGTAGCGAAATTCGAAATTCATAGCTGTTCCTTTTTTATTTCTTTTTTAGGCAATTAAAAGAAAACAGAGACCGAGGTACTACCTCTAATACGCCAACGACAGTGCGGCGACTGGGCTGCTGCTGCGAACCAGAGAAGCGGGTACCAATGTACTCAATAGCTACTAAATAGCGCTGGATTCTAGGGTTTTTGCTCATGCTTGACTCTTGTAGTTGTTTGTCTTCTTGATCTTGGACGAGGTGATATTGAGTTTTAGGTGTTTTAGAAGGCCTGGATTCGGTGGTTGTGCTCGGAGAGTGCTCGGGACTTCCCTTCATTTCATTTGTTAATATTTTTCCCTCAGTTTCCCGGCCTCCAAACAGCACTCAAAGGCGGTAGCCTTGTGGCCTGTGGGATTTAAAAAGGGTTTTAAGTGAAGTTGAGTGATGTTCATTACCGCCTACCCGGCTTTTCAGGTACCGGCTTTGAGTGATGTTAATATTTTTCCCTCAGTTTGGTGTTCATTACCGCCTACCCGGCTTTTCAGGTACCGGTCCTTCGAGTATTGAATTTTTTGATCTGTTTTCAGCCGGTAATTATTAAGTACTCGTTGATTGAGTATCTATAAAATTTGAGTACTCGTAAAAATAGATATAGAGTATTTGGTTCATATTTTTATTTATTTTTAAATTATTAGTGATTTAAAATTAGTTTTAACATAGAAATATTTGGATATATATATATATTAAAGTTTATTATCAAAAAGAGTAAAATTTAAAAGTACATAATACAAATATAGAAAGAATTTAGAGATCTAAATTTAGTTTTAGGATAAAAATATTAAGAACCTAAAATAAAAATAGAATTTAAAACTAAAATATAAATATATTAAAGTATCGGGTCGGTCGGGTACCCGGTTACAAAAACTTCAGCCCAGACCTGACTCAACTACCGAAAAAAGTTCAGGATCGAGTACCCGACCCAGTCGATAAATTTTTAAAAAAAAGATTTACACTATTTTTTAAGGTTCGAGCCTACGAGCTAAGTTAACCGGGTTAAGTATTTTTAAACATCCTTACAAAGGTCCTATATCTACGTTTCCGAACTCACCCACCGTTTGTCGATTGACTCGACTCTTTCCCATCTATAATTATCATATTTAAAAAACTACTCCAAAACAGTACATAGGGACAATTATGGGTCGGGGGTTTTCGTCGATGCACATCTCATCTAAAATTTAAAGTTTTCATTTGATACTGATCTGATCCGATGTTTGATGATGATCCATCTGATCTTAACTCGATCTTAATTCTAGGTTAAAAATTTGACTCTGACACAAATAATCTTTCCCCCATTTTTAACGACAAAATAGAGATAATTGTAATATATAGAGAGGGGTATCATAATAATTTAAAAAATATAGATATAATTAAAAATATAGAGATAGGAGAGTTATATTAATTATTTTAAATATTTGGAATATAATTATACTATTATATCCAGTTGAGTCGAGAACGATATTTTTATCTTAAACTTGAACCTGATTCGACCCTATCCTTTACAAAATCAAACATGATCTGAATTTATTTATTTTTTAAAAAATTGACCTTATAAGATGAGGATGGAACCTTTAAAATCCAAGTCAAATGATCATCCTAAGTTTTGATAATATAAATAAAATATTATAAAATTTATAAATTAATGGGCCAAGAATAACCACTTGGTTTTGATATAAATGCCTTATGATGGGCTGGATTCTGGAACAAAAAGAACCATTTTCTAATTTTTGAAATATTTTTGTATCCATTTGAATCAAAAACACAAAGAAGAATAAAAACCCTAGACGTGAGGATCTAACGACCGATATCCAACGTAAGAAGGTTGATCAGAGCCGTCCACTTCTGATCTTTAAATATTATAAAAGCGTTAACAAAGCTAAGATAGGGTTTTTATCAACAGAAGAATCTGATAGCCTCTCTCGATCTTCTTTAATTTTCTATTTTCCTTTCTTTCAGATCTCGAGGTATTAGCGTTCAAATTTTCGTTGCGAATTCCATGTCAAATTTATTTGAATCCTTTTGTAGAATTTTTCCCTTCATTTTTACGTGAATTACTGGTTTTGCTTGGTAATGCTCTGGGTTGTATGAAAAAATATCGATTTATCTTCAGTTTCTGGCGTTGATTGAGATGGATTTCCCCATGAAAAGACATTGTTGGGTAAATCAAGGCTGGTGTCTCGAAAAGGGCACTTCTCGCCAAAACCCTGAAAATTGGGTTTTGGAAAGAAATACAAAAGGAGCCCGAGAATTGGTGTGCTTAAAGTTCATGCCATAGGCCTTTGGTCTTGGGGTCCATTTCCTTCAGTTTGCTAGATCTGTTGTTATTCATATTTTTCTACATCTGGGGTTTACTCTTTATTATACTGTTTTGATTTACACTTGTATAATTGTATTTTCTTTTTAAAATATCAACTGTTAGATGCTTGATTTGCTTCTATCCAGATTCAAAACTTCATATTTGCTCGTTATGATTTTGATTTGGCTTGGGATTTTTTTTGCTTGATCTAATGGGCTACTTACAAATTCATTTTCCCCTTGTGCTTTTAGCTTGAATTGTCTGTTAGTTGCTTCTACTTCTACCATTAGACCTTAATTATGTTTTGTTTAATTGTATCCTTATAGAATTCTTTAGTGATCTATTTAGTGTTCTGATGTTATGCTTGTCATATGATGTCACGGTCTTGTGCATGCAAATATATATTAAAAATAATAGAATAAGAACTGGGTTTATGTTATATTTTTATTTATTAGATTAATATCATTTGAAACAGCCAATTTATAGTCCAATTATTTTCTATTTTCTTATCATTGTCGCGTGACTCACTTTAAATCCATTAACATTATACTTGCTGAAGTTGAAAATGGAAATGAATTATTTGGAATTTCGCAGAGCACTTATTATCGAAAAATATGTCTCATCGCAAGTTTGAGCATCCAAGGCACGGCTCTTTGGGATTTCTCCCAAGGAAAAGAGCCTCCCGCCACAGAGGAAAAGGTTTTTTCCCTATATTCCCATTTTATTGTTTTATAGTTAGGAACTGTGATAATTATTTAGTAATATTGTTGGATTTCCCTATTTTTTCAAATGTATTATTGCGCTAGCTGTGGCCGATTGGAACCCATTTTGTTTCGATACTTTGTCTTCTAATCCTCTACATAATCTCTGAAGCTGTAATTGCTTATTAAGCGAACGTTGTCAGTAGTTCTGGCTATCATATTTCCCTCTATGATTGTGTTAGTTAAAATCTTCTGATTTCTGTTTCTTCTTTTGTGGTTGTTCAGTGAAGGCATTCCCAAAGGATGATCTCACTAAGCCATGCAGATTAACTGCATTCTTGGGATATAAAGCTGGGATAACCCACATAGTGAGAGAAGTTGAGAAGCCTGGATCCAGTAATTCTTCTTTCTCTAACTCATGGTTTTTAATTTGTGGGATTCTAGATAGTCTTTTGCGGTTCTACTGCTTTAAGAAATGGTAGTGTGCTATTTATGTGCTCTTTTGCATGGTTCACTCTCCTCCATGTTTAGCTGATTAGTATAATGTATTTATGTTCTTTCTTCCAGAACTTCACAAAAAGGAGACTTGTGAAGCAGTTACTATCATTGAGACAACACCAATGGTTGTTGTTGGAGTTGTTGGATATCTCGTGGTCTTCGTACTCTGGGCACTGTGTGGGCTCAGCATCTGAGTGAAGAGGTGAAACGAAGGTTCTATAAGCACTGGTGCAAATCTAAGAAGAAAGCTTTCATAAAGTACTCAAAGAAGTTTGAAACTGAAGATGGTAAAAAAGATTTTGAGTTGCAGTTGGAAAAACTGAAAAAATATTGTACCGTAATACGTGTTTTGGCCCACACTTAGGTATATCCCCCTTGAGCATTTCTATAATGTGTAATTATGTTTTACTCCTTACAATTGTTGCTGATTCAATGTTGTAAACCTATATGTTTATCTGGTGTCTTTCATTGCATATATCTGTAGATAAGAAAAATGAAGGGTTTGAAGCAGAAGAAGGCCCATTTAATGGAGATTCAAGTCAATGGTGGAACTGTTGCCCAGAAAGTTGACTTTGCTTACAGTTTCTTTGAGAAGCCAATTCCAGTTGATGCTGTGTTTCAGAAAGGTGAGATGATAGATATAATTGGGGTGACCAAGGGTAAAGGCTATGAGGGTGTGGTGACCAGATGGGGTGTCACCCGTCTCCCACGTAAGACCCATCGTGGTCTTTGCAAGGTTGCTTGTATTGGTGCATGCCATCCAGCTAGGGTTTCTTTTACTGTTGCCAGGGCTGGGCAAAATGGATACCATCACCGCACTGAGATGAATAAGAAAGTATACAAGCTTGGAAAGGCTGGACACGAGTCACATGCTGCCATGACGGAATACGACGGGTTAGCCAAGTGCCCTTTTCCAAGCATACTATCTATATGGTATGCTAAATATTGCAACTGAGGTATTTGTTTTTATTCCTTCCATTTTCTCCTGATTTCAGGACTGAAAAGGATATTACCCCAATGGGTGGATTCCCCCATTATGGTGTGGTGAAGGAGGATTATTTGATGATCAAAGGCGGCTGTGTTGGGCCAAAGAAACGTGTTGTGACTTTAAGGCAATCCCTCTTGCGCCAAACTTCTAGGGTTGCTCTCGAGGAGATTAAGCTCAAGTTCATCGATACATCATCCAAGTTTGGTCATGGTCGCTTCCAGACAACACAGGAGAAGGCTAAGTTCTATGGGAAGCTCAAGGCTTGACTGGCTTAGCATTAGTTAATGAAGGAAATTATGAAGAGTGAATCTAGAAGTACATTTATTTTCGGTTCCTAGTTTTGTTTGGTACAATATTGTACTTAAATTATGATTGTCCACAACTTTAAATTTTGTTAGTTCTGGACTCGTATAACCACTTATAATTGTAGTTTTGTACAATGGTTTTACCATTGTTTTGGCAATATCCTCAAAGATGCTCAACGACTGCTTAGTACTTACTATTCTATGTTTCTTGGAAACTTGAAAATCACATTTTTCTTCCAAGATGGGTGTTGGAAAAGGGGAAGGTTTCCTGATTCAGGGTCCTGATAGGGAGGGTCGTGTTGGGTTTTATGATGCTCCACCTAAATCCGACCTAGTAAAATCGGGCTTTGACCCTATCCAATCTTATATAATTTTTTTGTAAATAGGGTGTTAATTGGAAATATATAGAGAGAATGAGCATTATAATAATTATTTTATTTTTATTTGATAAACTGGAGAGATAATTGAAATTTTAGAGATACGAGCATTACAATTATTATTTTTAAATATTTGGAATAGAATTATTATTATATCGGATTGGATTTTTTTTTATCATAAACTTAACTTCCATCGAATTCAAATCTGGTTTTTAGAGAAAAAAATGGTTTTTTTATGTCGAGCTGAAACCCGTCAAATCTAAATAAAATAACCATCCGGATATGGTTGAAAAGAAAGGGAAAAGGATTAAGGGAGATACGATATGAAATGCCTTGGCGCGATCGACTTTTGTTTTTTGTTTTGTTTTCCTAGACCTGTTTTAATGTGCTTTCCTTATCAAAGGTGTCCCTTCTTTTTGAGAAGTATGTCTTACATGGGAATGGGAGACAATCATCTTTTAGAATTTTGTCCATACTTCATTTTGAATTGGCCTTTTTATTTTATTTTAATAATTTTTGTCTAAAATGGATATTTTTTAAAAACTTTTTTGAATTTTTTTCATCAAAACTTTCTCCAATGACGATTTTTATGCTGTCAGTAGGTTTTTAGTGTTTAAGTTAGTTATTTATAAGTAACAATTTTTTATGAAAAATCATTTATTTTTTTTAATTTCATTTTTTCTTTGTTTTATTTTTTCAAAAGTCATTTTATATTTGCTATTTGTTATTTTTCGAATTTGTGGTAGTTTTTTAATGTGCCAAGAACTCGTAGCGAAAAAAATGCTTGTTTCGTTGAGTTTTCTGATTAAAGTTTATCTTTTTGAAATTTCATTTGGAAGACGAAACAAGTATTTTTAAGAATGATTGCGTTTATTTTTATCTTTCACGCTCTTTGATTTTCTAATGTTTTTATCTCAATAGATATTAGAGTATGTTTTACTCTATAATTCTTATTCTTTTGATTAATGAAATTCAGTTAAAATTTTTTATTCAAAAAAAATTCAAATAAATTTTCAAGGCCATTCCTTTTACACGCTAATAAGGTGCTTATTACAAATGATTGGCGTTTATTTCTAAGAAAAATTGGGAAAAAGCTCTTTTCCTTTATTTACTTTCTTTTGTAGTGTTTTGGAATGAATATTTCTCCTTGCAAGTTACAACCCTCTCCTCCTTAGATGACTCTGTAAAATAAATATTGTTGCTGTTGAAGCTTTTGTTTTCAGTTGTGGATATCATTGTCTATGAAATATAATAATGCTATAGGATTATAAATTCAAAAACTTTATGAATTTTTATCATATTATTGGTGTAGGCTTTCACATCATTCTCAGACACTTTGATTATCTTGTTTGACAAAGAGGACATACTCAATGCATCTTAGGTTGAGGAACCTATTTCTTTTTCAAGGGGTCCTCAGCTCTAATTATTCTTCTATGTTGTTTTCTAGAACATAGTTACATGAATTCTTGGCTTTTTGGAAGATAATGAGAGCAAGCAATGTCGGTTTGTTCAAGAAAAAGAAAACCCCATTTTTTGAAGATAAACTTTAAAAAATCCCACCCTTTTCTTCTCAAGATCTTTGCTTTAACCCACAGTCCATTGTTTCCTTATTCTCTTGAATCATTACATTTACAGCACTGCATATGCATAGCTGTAACTAAGGTTTCTCTCTCTCTCAATCACCTCTTTTTCTTCCTAAACTTTCAAGTCAATTCTTATTCTCTTGTTTTCCATGTGTTTTCTATCATGTTCTTCTTCTTTTCCATGTGCTTTCTATCCTGTTGTTGTTCTTTTTATTTGGTTTAGTTGGAGATTATGTTACATTTGCTTATCTCTGTCATGATTACACCTGAATGATTTATGTTCTGCTAATGAACTAGGTCAGACATTAATGATAGGGAAAAACTTTTGATACACGACCTGTACACATGCCTTTTAGTTTTAGGGATTTAGTTTAGGGATTAAAGTTTAGGATTTAAAATTTAATGTTAGTGTTTAAAATTTATGGTATAGAGTTTAAGGTTGGAAATTTAGGATTTGAGTTTTATAATGTAAATATGCATTCTTGTCTAAACTAAATTTTAGAGAACAATTTATCCAAATTTTACCCTTAATGATATATGGAAGATTTTGGCATAAGTAAATTTCATTAGTTCTTAATGATAGTAATAATCATCTTTTTCAAGTGTGTATCATCCCTGTTAGCACCCAGATTTTAAATTCATGTGCAATGGATTGAGTAATGAATTCAAAGAATTCCCAACTTGACATTGTAAATTAATCAACTAAAAAGTGACAATCTTTAAAAAGAAACCAATAGATTAGCCAATAGGTCACACTTTTTCTTTTTTCTTCTTTATTTTATATAATTTATGTTTTTGTTTCTGGTCTCCAGACAGCAAGGCCCATGCTTTTTGATTTCTTTAGGTTTGCTTCTTCAGACAAGGGTATACTGTTAATTAAGCCATCAGGATTATGTAACATCATTCCCATTCAAGCAAATCAAAAGCAAAGTGCACACTGCTGGGAATTGCCATATAACTGTCTCTACAATTTCAATTGGGTATAAAAAAGCTACCTGCTATCAGCCCTTGAGTAATGGTGCTTGTCTTATTTTTCCAGTGCAGTGTTAGAGCCATAGGATCAAAGCACTAGGTTCATTTTTGCTACTCATAACTCCCAGGAAGGTCAATATCTTCTGGGTTTCCTCTCTTGGTAAGCACTGATTCGAGTTTATTTTTATTTGTAATGTTCCCACTAGGATTCTAATCTATGCTGCTGAAGTGTTTACATTAGGTGATATGGTGCTTTGCTACTTTGGGTCAGTGTTCTTTTTTTCTGTTTTTGGTGTTCATCTTCGATTTGGTGATCCGGTCTGTGATATCGGCATCGGCAGTATTTAAGTTCTAGAGCAGTCTGAAAGTACAGAATGGCTGAGATCACCCGAAAATGACAGTGTTATCGATATCCATATTCGAATTTGTGACTGTCTACAATGTCTGAAAATGATTCACTGTTGAGCTGATCATATGGAGTAACCACTGCTAATGTTTATATATCTATAACTTTCTTTGTCTGTAAAAAATTTCTTGAGCATGTCATCACACTGTCATTGGCAGCATCCTTTCCTGTTAATTTTACTTGCGAATTTCGACAATTTGCATATTACTGATTTCATCACTCCAGGATGTGATTAGTGTTCCTTGTATTGAATGCACTTTCTCATGTAATACTCACTATGTCGACAGTTTCTGAGACATTTTGCCCTTGAAATGTGGATGAATGTTCCTGGGTTTTGATGATTACCTTTGTTGGTCTTTTTTCAGAGACAATGACAACTCATGAACGAGGAAGTTCATTTTCATAAGAGGAATAACCTGCAACCATGAATGAGTATGGAACTGGAAGATCAATGCCATGGAACATATACCCAAGTTCCGATCCGAGTCTGTCTCAGCCTGTAGTCGATAAGGAACCGCCATTGAAAAACTTGGGGACATCCATGAATGCCATTTCTTTTGGCTTTGTTGCTACCGCCATCTTGATATCGATGTTTGTTATCATGGCCATCTTCGAACACCTTTTTCAGCCTAATCCTTCTTTTTCTTCATCCGATCAAGATGATGCTGTAGGATCCGGAGCCGTCGAAAAACTCGGGAATTCGCAACGGGTAAACTTCTATCTCATCAGGCTGTTAAGTTAATGTACCCTGCATATTCTTCTGTTCTCTCTTTTGGCAACATTTCTTTAAGAACAAGGAAACTTTAACCAGATAATCGATCAAGAATTTCGAGTTTCGACTCATGAACCTCTAAGCTAAAAACCCTTTGTCCCTCGGCAATGATTTACCAATTTCTCTTACAGTTCTTAAGGCAGAATTAAGCAAATTCTGTTCATATATATATACATGTATTTTATTTCTGAAATAAGCTTTATTTTTCATTCGATCTTGAAACTGATGTTCGATGAATCCGTCGTGATGGCAGGTATCAACATCGTATGCAACCGATTTGTCGGTGGTGATGCCGGGAGAGCAAAATCCTACCTGTATAGCTCAGCTTGCTCCTCTCCCTTGTGCAAGGGAAGGCATCTATTGGCCTCCCCATGAACATAATTTTGTATATCCTTAAGCATACATCATCATCCATGATGCTTTTTAATTTTATATTTATCAACAATCAACCTTCTTGTGTTCTAATACTATTATCCAATGAAATATTATGATCTTGACAGATTGAAAAGAAAATCAGAAAATTATTATCCTCTAGTGTCTTACATTTTAGTTAGATAATGCAGTTTGCCCTCATTTCTTTTAGCAAACTTTAGTCTTTGGTATGGCTGATGACCTATTTGGAAAGGAAAAAAAATGCATAAAATCGTAACGAGAACAATCCTCTCAATCTAATTTGTTTCATTTACAATGTCAAGATTCAAACTCTTGATCATGCATATAAGGACGTTTGAGATCATTTTAAAAGTAAAAAAGATTCAATGCAATACTTTTACCCAAAGTAAACAATCCCTTGCCAATCAAAACCACCATTGAGCATAGAAACTTGAAGAACTTTATATTAGAAACAAACAAAAAAATTACATTACAAGATAAAATTTGCAAGTAATTGAATCTCCCTCAGCTCTTTATCCTCTCCTCAATTCACCCCTCCCCATAAGGTTTATCCCTGTAAATCTGACTATTCTTAAGTTTCCATTCTCCATTCCCTATATAATATTTGGATTCTCTGATCTTCAGTAACTTTTTTCCTACTAGTATTTGCTTCCATGGTGGATAAAGAATACAAGGTGATAAGTGGAAGGGAGAATCGTCTAGTGCTAATCAATTTCATCTTCATCAGGTAATATTGCAGTCAATAAAGAATACTTTACCAGGAGAGAGATCTTTCCCTTCTTGACGACTAATCTTGCCCCCGAAACAACCCAATATCCAGGAATTTCCTGTGGCCCTCGTGTAATCTCGGTTGTCTCGACAAATTTCAAAAGCTTGGGAGCTTGAACAGGCACGGGAGGGCCTCCGGGGTAAACGGCGGAGTTTATATTCACATCTGCTGGCCTTGGAGGCGGCTTCTGAACTTGTGCGAAGTGATGACTGATTAGTGTGGATATGAGCCCAGACTTGGCTACCGACCCGGGTGATCCTTCCCATTCTGGCTGCTTAACAGAAATAGCTCCCAAGACAGTTGAGAAGCGTAGTCGTAAAAAGAGAACACTTTTAAAACCATGATTCTCAACCTGCAATTGGGCTCCAGTTACAATGGAAAGATCCTCATCAGACTCAATGGGAGCGGTGCATACATGAGAGTAGTTCTTCCAATAAACTTTCTCGTAGTATTTACGATCATGAGACTCTTGGCAGAAGTTCCCTTTTGGATCATCTATAAGTTGGAAGATTTTGGGAAGGGAGGAAAGGTGCTGCAAGTGTATGGCCAGGCGGTTGCTCCTTTTACCTTCGAGATATAGTCGGAGGCCAGTTGCAGGCCTCTTACCCACATCAACCTGTCACAAAATTATATAATGAAAAATCAGATATATTTTCCTTTGATATGAACAAAGACTTGCTCAATGACTCAAGTGCTAGTATCGGTTTCCAACTTTATCTCCATGCTATGCGACAAATGAATTATCGATCCTCAAGTTGGGAAAGACCTAGAGAAAACAAAATCTTAGACAAAATAGTACTGATATGAGTTTCCAGTAGCATTTTCTTTGACGGACCGATAGATAAATCTTATTTAACTATAAAACGAGATTCCATTTTAACATACAATCATCAGGCAAATAATTTTTAAATTTAAAATGTTGAATAGACTCTAGTGATCATCTGTAAATCCAACACCAGCATTGAACACTGTCAGATTCTTATCAACCTGAGGGGCTAATAAAAACTACTCAAACCCATAAATGGATGAAATCTGCATGGAAACACTTGATACATCTAAAAAACCAGAATTTTTCAAATTTAAAAGTTTCTTTACCGGAATAGTGTTCACAAAAAGCTTGGGACCCATGAAGCTGAATTGCAAAGATGCAGTGCTTTGTTGCTTTCGTTGCGGACCAAGAGGAAGTTCACTGAAAATCGGTGCCCACTGTCTTGGAAGCTGAAATTCCAAAAACTGGTGGAGCTCTTCAATTGGTGGTTTATCTGTAAGAGCAATAGCTTGCAGATGAAATATGTGTACATTGTTTGCTACAAAATAAAGTATCATTTGCGGTGGTATGCTAAATGAAGGAAAATGAGGTCCAATAACAAATTCATGTTGTTTCATGATACAAATCATGGAAAGCTAGAAATACCCCATCAATTATTCAGTCCCAAATCTCTCTCACAGTTGAACATTTCTAGTTAAGGATTTCATGATTACATAAGTGATAAAGGCTCAACTCCTATCGAGGTAGTTTGGTACTTACTAACGACCTACGATCATTTATAAAGGTTTTAATCAAAATAAGCTCATAATTCATGTTTGATTGCCTGAGAATCTAAGACGGCTTGTGAACTTATGATATATTTAACAAATTATAAAGAAGCAAAAATACGAGGCATACTTATTCCAGAGAATAATAGAGGCATTTCATGTTTAGGAAGAAAAAAAGGAGAAACAACAATTTGAAGTGGGCAGTAGAAGAAAATAAAAATGCATTACGTAGACACAATAGGTCTTGCTTACATCGCAAATAAAGATTTATGGCATGGCTCAGAAATCCACAGCCCGGAACTCCATTCAACAGAGAAGTAATAGGAATAAAGGACATTGAGATTACATCAGGCTCTAACTGAACCGTTTGTAACCAGTCAATATGAGAAAGGTTTCTATTATCACTTCCACCTCTCCTTTTGCAAATGGTTACAATATCCTGCAATTTTTAGGTAATTATTAACAACATTGATATCGGGAAACTTAAACCTTTATCAAGGAGCTGTAACTATTAAGCAAACAACACCATATAGAAGAAAACCAACCTCTTTATGTGCATATGAACTTGATGGACTGTTACTAGCAAACCTTTGCCGCTGCTCCCTGATTTCAAACTGAAACAGATATAATTGTATTAGATCCCACGGGAAAATGGGGAAACACACATCATGCCAATGTTTCACTCATAAGGATGATTGACAGATAAATTAAAACCAATAAAAACTTAAAAGACCTAGAAAATAACAGTAACCTCATAAAACATTGGAAGGCTTGCAGCAATCAAAGCATAAAGTGACAAAGTAATAAAACTAAAAACAAAACTGCCAACCAAGTTGAAATACCTAGAAAATAACAGTAACTTCATAAAACAGGTGGCAAAACAAAAACAATGACAGATCCAGATCCTGGTGCAAAAACCTGAACACTTAAAACAGTAGCAGACAAGTAATATTCTCTGGCAACTATATAACTGGTATATCATTGGAAACCATACAACATTTAGTGTGAAACAGGGTTGTGGTGTTACTATGTTAAGAGAGAGTGAGAAAACTCTCCCTTTTAAACTGTGCTTCTCAAAACAAATTTTGGCGTCAATATGAAACATCCTGCAATACTTCCAGAATAACACCCTGCTTGCCAGGTCAATCATGGATATTGTACCCCTGTTGTAAATGATATTGAACTAGGAATATTGATTTCATTCCATCCAAATAAGGAGCATGATTTATGTATATATACAGCTATAGATTAGAAGATTTATTGTCACAGTTCTATAGCAAACCTTGTCACTCTGGAAGACTTGCTCAGGTACCATGCTGTATTGTTCACTGGCATCTAAAAACCTCTTGTCAGCCATATCCTTCAGTCTTTTCTGGATCTCAGCAGGTTGAAGAGTAGAGGAATGCTGCTGTTTTATGTAAATAACATCCGTCCCTCCCATCTTCACACCAACAATTATGTGGGTGCCATAAGTTTCAATAAACCTGAGATGTCAAGATTATATATCAACCTCAAAATACTATACAGCATAGAGTAAATACATTAAATAAAGTAGGCAGCAGAAAATTCATAGTCACCAACACAACAGTATTTTTCATATGTTCATTAAGAATATGCATGTTGAACCAGCAAAAGATAAACAAAAAAGTTGATCATTGAATTGCTCTCCACATGACAATAGAACTCAAAAAGAGAGGGAATCAGAAACACACATTGGAAGAAGCCCAATTCATTGAATAGGGGAAAAAGGCCTCATACATGGCAGCATTCAATGATCAAATTTGCATCAAAATTCACCTTGCCAATGCTGCAGGTTCCCATGTAGATGGAACTGCTTTCCTGATATGATCACGTAGCACCATTTGGGATTTCTCCAGTGCGACTGAGTAGAGGGTGATGAACACCCCATCAAAAGCAAGGGTCTTGGTATTGGCAGCATCTTTTTGCCAATAACCAGAGAATTCAAATATTGAATTGAAGAGGCCTGAAGGTATTTTTCCAGTCAAAGATATTTCTTGGTTGAATTGTTCTGACATCTGGAGAAAATAAAGGAAAAGAAATGAGGAAAAGCAGACTCTCGCATATCTTTCACACGATTTAACTCATGCTACAACAATTTAACTACTAATAGCATTGAACAAACGATGAACTATTACCTGCTGGAATGAGAGAACATCGGACCTGAACCGTGTGCGCTCTCCTTTATCACATTTTATTGATTTGGACACATTGGGTATCGAAATTCCACCAGGTAAAGCAATCTCATGGCCTCCATCTTCATCAATCTCAATAAGACATGAATCTTTCAAACTATTCCCTTTACAGTACTTCAGCCGAAGATCCATTCCGATATCATATCCACATCCAATACACCCAATGGCAATCTCGGCCGCCTTTGGAGCTGGCATCTTAAGCGCCATTGCTCAGTGCATCACTCTTTTTCACCAAAACTGGAACCAAGTTCACACGTGATTCAATTATTCAAACCAAACATAGTACACTCCAAGTAAAGCAAAAGCAACACTGTTTCAACCATTTACATAAATAATGCTAACCCAAATCATATAAATAGCCCAACGTGTAAAAACAGAACAAAAATCATCATACAAATTTTCCTTTTAAGTATTATTACTAAAACAGAACAGATCGAAAGTTCATATATAGCTCAAATATTCAAATTCATATCAAACAAAAGCAGTTTTCATACTCTTTCCCAGTAACAATTACAACTAAAATCAATTTACCTCAAATTAAGAAGAAAATTAGCCGATTTTCACGAATTAACATCCCAAAACCTAATATAGTTCCGATTGAGCAAACACCCCCGAAACACTAGATCCTAAAGCTAAAAATAGATCCAAAATGATTTTTCTAAAGAAGGTCAGCTCATATTAGACAAAAAAAGTTCGTACATTTTATGCTGCTCAATAACTAAAGTGGGGAATCTTTGGTGGGTTTTTTAGAGCATATTTTGAAGCTCGAAAAAAATCCCAATCCAAGTAACTCTCTCAAATTGAAGCCCAAACGTCAAGCCCTTCGATTTCGAAGTGTTTTGAAACTGCAAGATTTCCAGGTTGGGGAATTCCAAGAACAAAACTTGAACGGAAATAATATAAAAAAATGGCTCCTTGATGGAGAAATGTAAATTACAATAACAAATGAAAAAAAAAACAGATAGAAAGAGAGAAACCCTAAGAAAGGGGAAGAATGGCTGAGTTGAGACACGGACGAAAGTAGTGCTAATGGGTTTGACTGGAAATAAAGAAACTCCTTTGTATAAATTGACATGTGAGTTGTGAGTGAGTCGGACTCAAGCCATTTTAGCTCCGAGTTGAGTTTTGATCGAGGAACAGTAGAAAAATAAAGGGTGAAAGTCAAAGGTGTTGCTTTCAATGCATGGCCTTGGGTTCCATTTTACATTATTATTCTAGGGTAAATTAACCCTTAGTCACTAGGTTCTCTCGCTTTAATCACTTAATTATAAAACATCAGTTTTATCGTTAAATTTTTTAAATAGACTTTTTTGTTATTAGATTATTTCATTAACGATATGATGATGTAATCATTATTTTTATAAAAAAATCTTATATTATTTTGATCGTCGTCATCGCCTGATCGTCAGTCATTATTCTTCGTGATAAAATCGATATTAAATGTTAAAATTCCTCTTCTTTTTTCCTTAACGATTTGATTTTTCATAAAATTCATTTAAAATTGACGAAAATTCATTCAAAACTTCAACGTTATAATATTTTGATATCCTCTGACGATAGTCCGATGAGGTTAGTTTCTTGATATATTGTTCGTCTTCTCATAAGAATGTTTTTTACCGTTCAAATTTTCTAAAGAACACCTCAAATCTGACAAAACTCCAACCCTAAAAATGGTGTATTTTGTGTGTTTAATTTCATGAGTTTAACAAAAAAGATGACGAGGGAAAAACTAGAAAAAAATGTCACATCAAATAAAGATAAATAAAAAATTGACTTTCACATCAGTAAAAATGTCATGTCATTTGAATGTTAATGATTCAACGATTCAGTGATAAAAACAAATTTGAGGAAGGGTAATTATCCCATCTACAAGCCTTAGTTTTATGGTGTAAGGATTTTGTTTAGAGTTTAGAGGTTTAAGTGTAGTATTTTTGAATTTAGGGGTTGTTGATAGAATTTAGGGGTTAGGGTTAAAATTTAGAGTTTATAGGTTAAAACCTAAATCCCTAACTATATTTGTAACACCCATTTTCCGTACTGAATACGAGCTAGAGATGTCACATTACTAATGTCTTATCTTGTTTTGTCCATATACGTTTCAGCATCAAAATTGATTAATTCTCCATCGTTTAGTTTAATTTCATGCATCATACTCTACTAGCAGATAAATAATTACATGCCCACTAGAAATTATCATAAGATAGAATATCTTACTGATGTTTTGCAGATTGAAGCTTGATCAGCAAGCTCGACTCCTCTTCAAAAACTCCACCTTAACCTACGTGTGAATCAAACACACGCTAAGTATGAAACTTAGTGAGGCATATGATGAGTAACATATATAAAAATATATAATAAATCATGATACTTTCACAAGCATAATATTCTTTGAATCATACAATATATAATGCAAGAAAGCATAACATAATCATTCTTTGACTTAAAAGCATACTTCATTTCATGAAATCATATAGCCCAAGTTGAATATCAAGTGATTAAGGTACGAGTTGTGTACTATAAAGTACTATCCTTTACGGGCGACACGAAATGTCGAATACAGGCGCCACAATAAAGTGACGAATACGGGCGACACGAAGTGACGAATACAGACGCCACAATAAAGTGACAAATATGGGCGACACGAAGTGTCGAATACAAACGCCACAATATAGTGACAAATGTCGAATACAAACGCCACAATATAGTGACAAATACGAGCGACACAAAGTGTCGAATACAACTTAAACTCATAATAATATACCACAATATAATCCAACTCAATATTCTATTACCAAGGGCAAACTTTAAAACAATTCTTGCAGTAATGACAGGTAACCCAAATTCCATACATACATACATACATTTATTTATCATATAAAACACATTCATACTGGAGCAGTTCATACTCCAATATGTACTTTAACATTCATAATATGCTGCCATTTAAAAATTAAAATCAAGTATCATGCTAAAACATATATGCTTTCAAAAATAATTACCTTTTTGGGTCGACTTATCACAAGTCTTCCTATAATATGTATGTTACTAACATACATTATAAAAACATGTATGCACTCACCTGTCCTTTCCTTCATAATACCTCGACCCTTCTTTTGATCTAAATCAAACTTCATTGATCATATAAATACGAATAACATTCGTTAGATTCAAATCTAATAATACTTTAAACATGCTATCGAATCTAGTCATTTGAATATACAAAATTTCCAAAAGTTTTTCCTTCCTTCCTTATACTGTCCAAAACCCATTTTTGGTCTTTAATGTCCATTTAGAACTTCCATTAACCCCTTTCAAGCTTACTAATTAACCTTAGATACAAAATGCATCAATTCTCATTTTCGACAGATTGCACTACCTTCAAAGAAATATTTCTATAAAATACTCTAAAACTTGGAATTCGATTCCGTTTGTTCTAAAAGAAACTGGATTCAGTAAGCTTTTCAACCATATAAATTAATAGCCCAAATTCAACTTGTACGATTTATGGCGAATTTTCAAAGTCAATTACAATGCTGGAATTCAGAACAGACTGGTGCTCTATTTTCTGACCTTTCGTCACTTAAAAATTCATATCTTTTGACTCGGAACTCGAAATCAGTTTCCGTTTTTTGGAGGAGAAACTAGACAAACAAATATTTACATTGGTATAAAATTCATCTTCTAACCATTTTTGTAGAATTTATGGTGAATTTTCAAACTTACTGCCAAAACCAGTCTTCTACATAGCTTTCCATAATAAACTTCTAATTTATACTAACTTCTTCTTATTTTTCTTCTTGTCAATTTAGTCCCATCACTTGCTTTAAACCACTAATGTATCACTTTCTTCATCAAATAAATATTCAAAAATAATTTCCTTTAATTTTTCGTTCTTTCTGAAATAGTCACTAAAAATGCAAAGATAAGGATTCAAACTTCTTAACTTTGCAAATTAGTCCTCAAATCAACATTACTACTTGAATTCTATTATTTCAACTAAAAAATCAGATTTAATCCTTATCAAAAACCTCATCTCCGAATTGGTCACTTAACTTTGACAATTTGTCAAAATGGTCACTATACCTTTAATTTAGGGTTTTGCTTCCAAATAACAAATTCAAGCTTACTAGATCATTTATCCAACATCACAAACCCTAAATCAAACTTGAATCCATAAACCCTAATCATATTCATACAAACTAAAATACGTAGGGTTTAAATCCCAACTCAATAACATGATTTTAACATCACATAAACTTGGTTTCAACTTGAATTTCATCATGAAATAATAAAATCTCAAAACCCCCAATTTAATCCATAAACCCTAATTTATTTCTCATGGAAATTCTCATAAATAAATCATGTATTTAATGAATTATTTACACCAAAAGATAGAGCTTGAAGAGTAGGTCAACTTTGTAGTTGATGAGATTATCTGAAAATCGAGTTTCGGGGCTTGAATCGAACATGGAAAAATTTTCTCCATTTTTCTTTCTTTCTCCCCCTCATATTTTGAAATTTTAAGATGAAGAATGGTCTTCATCTTTTATTTTTTTCATCCAATTTGGCCACATGTCTTGTATAAATGAATTTTAAATTCATTTAGATAGTGAAATTACTAAAATGCCCTTTTAATCCAATGGTTGAGATTGATCTTATCATCAATCAAGGGCCAAGATTAAATCTCCCATTTCCTCTTTCCAATATTGCCCTTATAACTTTTTAAATATTTCAAAATTGCCATTGTGGC
The DNA here is from genome assembly GCA_019671005.1 of Hibiscus mutabilis. Taxonomy (NCBI): domain Eukaryota; kingdom Viridiplantae; phylum Streptophyta; class Magnoliopsida; order Malvales; family Malvaceae; genus Hibiscus; species Hibiscus mutabilis. The sequence continues at coordinate 8,848,098 of CM033754.1, read as the reverse complement.
CAAATGATCAATTTACCCTCCAAGTAGTTTTTATTTACTAGTTTGCCATTCTTGTAAAAATTCAACTAAATCTAGTTGGAATCCAACCAATTATAATAAAATATTCATAAAATAGTATTTTATGACTTTTCCATGGCTTTTGGATCAGTCTCTGAAATTCCAGTTCGATCTGATTTTCTCAATATTCATAAAATACTTCTACTGCGATTTTACCTTTTTCTGAGCTATTGAATTTACTCCGAAAATTCTATATTTCCATATTTGAGAAATAAACTCTATTATCCTATAAAACTTCCTTTTCCAATGACTTGGACTGAATTTTCTTAACTCAGTCTATTTTCCCGATATTTATCGAAAATCTTCATAGAATAAAATTCCTCTTAGAATTCCTTTATTGATAATTCATACAAATTTTCTCTACTCTTACTGAGTCCAAAATATCGATCAGAAACACTTTGATGGGACCTTCCCGAAGGTCACCCATCCTTGTATTTCTCTAGCCTAAGCACACTTAACAATTTCATTCGATCCATATTCGGTACCTTTTCTTGCATCTTAATTCTTAAAACCAATATCAAGGTTCCTATTTTAATCCGATTTACTCTTATACCGAATAAAATTACTTTTTGGGGAAATTTACACTTTAGTCCCCAAACTTTTCCAAACTTTATGCTTTAACCTCAAAACTTTCAAAATTTACATTTTGGTCACTAGCCAAAATTTGGGATATTACAATATTACCCTAAAACTTAAACCCTAACCCTAAACCTTAAAATCCAAACCCTAAAGTCTAAACCCATACACTAAAACCCTAAAACTCTAAACCTTAAACTAAAACCCTAAAATTAAGACGTTTGTGGAAACAAAAAGTTTCCACCGCATGTGAATGGGATAATAATCCTTGAAGAAAATGGTAAATTACACAGATCATTACTCAATTATCTTCTCACTCCTATTTTCTCACTCAACTTTAAATTTTTTTAATTTAATAGCTGAACTTTCAAATTGCTCATATTTTGATCCCTCCACATTATTTTAATTATATTTTGATGTGACATGATATATTTTATTATTATTAAATATAAAATCATTTAAAATAAAATAAAAATCATATTTTATTATTAATATAAAAAATAAAAAAATTCAAACTCATTTTCAACCCTAACTCTAACCCCCAATTTCTCTAAGTAGTCAACCCCTCTCTCATCGAAACCCCACCTTCACCGCCAAGATTAATGTTGCTACGGTACTTGATATAAAATTAAGAGAAACCTATGAAAGGGGAAGAGTGGCTGAGTTGAGACACGGACAAAAGTAGAGCTAATGGGTTTGACTAGAAATAAAGAAACTCCTTTGTATAAATTGACATGTGACTTGTGAGTGAGTCGGACTCAAGCCATTTTAGCTCCGAGTTGAGTTTTGATCGAAGAACAGTAGAAAAATAAAGGGGTAAAGTCAAAGGCGTACCTTTCAATGCATGGCCTTGGGTTCCATTTTACATTATTATTCTAGGGTAAATTAACCATTAGTCACTAGGTTCTCTCGCTTTAATCACTTAATTATAAAACATCAGTTTTATCGTTAAATTTTTTAAATAGATTTTTTTGTTATTAGATTATTTCATTAACGATATGATGATGTAATCATTATCTTTAGTTTTATAAAAAAATCTTATATTACTTTGATCGTCGTCATCGACTGATTGTCAATCATTATTTTTTGTGATAAAATTGATATTAAATGTTAACACCTCTTTCTTTTTTTCCTTAACGATTTGATCTTTTATAAAATTCACTCAAAATTGACAAAAATTCATTCAAAACTTCAATGTTATAATATTTTGATATCCTCTGACGATAGTCCGTTAAGGTTAGTTTCAAGATTTATTGTTCGTCTTCTCATAAGAATGTTCTTTACCATTCAAATTTTCTAAAGAACAACTCAAATCTGACAAAATTCCAACCCTAAAAATGGTGTATTTTGTGTGTTTAATTTCACGAGTTTGACAAAAAGATGATGAGGGAAAAACTAGAAAAAATGTCACTTCAAATAAAGATAAATAAAAAATTAACTTTCACATCAGCAAAAATGTCATGTCATATGAATATTAATGATTTAACGATTCAGTGATTAAAATAAATTTGAGAAAGGGTAATTATCCCATGCACAAGTCTTAGTTTTAGGGTGTAGGGATTTTGTTTAGGGTTTAGAGGTTTAAGTGTAGTATTTTTGAATTTAGGGGTTGTTGATAGAATTTTGAATTTAGGGTTAAAATTTAGAGTTTATAGGTTAAAACCTAAATCCCTAACTATATTACCCTAAAACTTAAACCCTAAACCTAAACCTAAACTCTAAACCTTAAAGTCTAACCCCATACACTAAAACCCCAAAATCTAAACCCTAAACTAAAACTTTAAACCCTAAAATTAAGACGTTTGTACAAACAAAAAGTTTCCGCCGCTTGTGTATGAGATAATAATTCTTTAATAAAATGGTAAATTACATAGATCATCACTCAATTATCTTCTCACTCCTATTTTTCTCACTCAACTTTAATTTTTTTCAATTTAATAGCTAAACTTTTAAATTGCTCCTATTTTGATCCCTCTACATTATTTTAATTATATTTTGATATGACGACATATTTTATTATTATTAAATATAAAATCATTTAAAATAAAATAAAAATCATATTTTATTATTAATATAAAAATAAAAAAAAATTAAACTCCTTCAACCCTACCTCTAACCCCCAATTCCTCTAAGCAGTCAACCCCTTCCTCATCGAAACCCCACCTTCACCGCCAAGATTAATGTTGCTACGGCATTTACTATAAAATTAAGATTGAAGACTCAAATTTCATCATTAAAAATTTAATAATAGTGGATTTATGTAATGTATCAAACCAAATATTTTACTGGTTTTAGATCAATTGTTTTAAACTGATTATTGAATATTTTCACCCCCTTTCCACCTTACCGCACCAGCTCTCAGCCTCCCACCCCTCACCTCCGCACCCAAACCCCATCAAGAACTATTTTAAATGAATTAATTTTCTCTCTGTCCTCAATACCTTCTTTTTCTATGTAACACCCTAAACCCGAATGTCACATTTGAGCCTTAAGCTCGAACTGTTACTCAAAATTTCCAACCTAGTTAGCCCAAAAGAGTTTCTTTCCATAATTCATTTAGATCCAACAGTTAAAACATTGATAAATAGTTTAAAACGTTTACAAAGGGTGCTCCATTTAAATTTAAAACATTTAAACATTCACTTGCTTAATACAAATCCAAAATAAGAGTTACAACAATACAATAGGGTCCTACGAATACATAGCCCAATAAGACCTAAGTGTTGTACTCTGAACAAACGATGCGCTAAAACCTACTTCGATGATGTTCCTCCAATGCACGTGTCGACCTAAAAATCTGCGAACAGAAACGACGATTCCAAACGCTAAGCTAACAAAGCTCAGTGGATACACTTCCACTCTACTATGTTTCATGCAAATCATAAATATAAGCATGTATCTAGTAAGGGTGTCATGGAATTAAGGTCATTACAAGGCGTTACTACTAGTCACCTAAACACATGTTATCTCATCTAGAATGGCATCCAAGACACATCATATGCAACACAAGCAATCAATCTTACAAACCTGGAATGAAGCCCGGAGACACATAGCATCGGGACCATTCACTCGGAGTGTGGTCTAGGGACACACAACATTAGAATCCACTACTCCATACTTGGAAATACCCATCGAATATCTTCGAATGAGGCCTGGGGATAAAAAGCTTCGAGATCTCCCGTTCGACATCTTACCATCGTGTTGCAACACAATACCTGGTTCTGGATCCCACCAAACAAGTGCCTACATGGCACGCAACATCATCATACAACCAAACAATGCTAAGGTTACTAACAACATATAAGCACACATGCCAGTTACCAAGCTTCTTACAAGTTATGGTCGAGTGTAAAGGTCATTTCTCGGTTTCTCAGTTTTACAATTCATTTTACCATATTAGAAGCCTATTGGACCCTAATCCTCGAATTATCATCCCCTCAAACTCAAAACCAACATTTTTTGGTATATTGCCCAATGGGTAATGATACCAAATTCCGAGTACTGATACGACACAATGGGTACCAGTATCTGCCTCTACCTAGTGATACGCGAGCATCGAAAGGGAGAGGGGTAAACAATGCTCAGTACCAATACTCGGGCTTCGAGTATTGGTATGCCTTTAGTACTGATACGCCATCACAACGTACCAATACGCCATCACAACGTACCAATACGCGATTTGCTTATTAGAATTCTAATAAAACAGAGGGTGCCGATATCTAAATTCGTGTACCGGTACTCTTTGAATCCTGTACAGGTACTAGTTGAAGTCCGTATCGGTACTTCCCTTTATGTTCAGCACAACCAACAAAAATTACACGGGGTACCAAACCCGTACTGGTACTCGAGCCCATAACTTTAAGTCTAGTGCTCGAAAATCACCCATGGGGACCCCAAAAGATCACAAAACATCCCCAAATGATACATACATGTTATGAGAGTGGTTTTCTACTAATTTTACATGTTTTAACATGAAATCTGGATTTTACCATTATCAAGGCTTTAAGCAACCAAAACACCAAAAATCATCAAAATAGCATACAAGACATCATTTTTATGATGTCCATGAAGACAAAGGAGTTAAAGGTGTACTAACCTTACTCCTACAGCTGAGAACGAAGCTCTTAGGCCAAACTTCAAGCTTTCTTCTTCCCTTACTCCTTGGAAGAATTTCTAACTTCTTTCACTACAAGAATATATTGTAAAACGAGTTACAACATTGCTGGAAGCTTAAGATATACTAAAGGAAGAATTCTACAACAAGAAATAGAGTTAATTCCCTCATTCTCGTTCTTCTTCTTCAACCCCACCAAAAACCCATTTTCTCCATATACAACTATTTCCTTTCATCTTTAGTTTTGTTGATAGATCCTTTGATGTAGATTCCAACTCTCTTAACCCAAATTTTAGGAATAACACTCTAAATAACAAAGGTTTGATCTTTTTCTTCTGTGTTTGAGGTAATGAAGAAGAAGATAATGTGGGAAAATATGGGTAACAAGAGTGATATCATTCTTCCCTTTTTTTGCAGAGGTTTAATGCCTAACCAGCCTTTGCTTTTGAATAAGGGAAAATTACACCATAACTCCCTTTTCTTTCTTTTCATCATATAATAAGCCAAGCCCAAGCCCAGGAACAAGAACAAGAACAAGAAACTAGCCTATTAAGGTCCACCTACAAAAGCTAACCGGCTTAACTCTTTGGCCCACATACAAGGCCCATGGCTCGGGTGAACCATTCAACGAATTCCGAAATCCGGGTCATTACATTCTATTTCTAGATGTTTGGTGTTGGTTTTGGGTCCTGTAACTATTGGTTCCTGGGATTGCAAAGAAATAGGTTCATCGGTGGTTAAAAGATTCATCAATGATGAAGAAGAAAGATGGTACATGTGGTACCATGGAGTTTCCACCATTACCCAAGACTCAGATTCCATAGGATTAGAAGTTTCAAGCAACGAGGTTCATTGGGAGAGAGTGTGACATTTGATGTAAGGTTCGAGGATACTAGGATGAAGGTGGTGAGGATATTCGGTGAAGGATGGTTGTCGACTGGTGAGGGTTTGGGGTAAAGTTTAGAAATTTTCTTTTTATTTTATTTACCCTTTTATTTTAAAATTTATTCTATACTAATTATTAATAAATAATGTCATGTCATACTAAAAAATAATAAAAATAATCTATAGTGATTGAAACATGAATAATTTAAAAGTTCAGTTATTAAATTAAAAAATTTTAAAGTTGAGTGAGCAAAATAGAAGTGAGAAAAAAGTTAAGTAATGATCTGTGTATTTTACCCTTGAAAAAATTAGTGATAAAATTGAAGCTTTTTATAATTTAGTAGCCAAAATAAAATGTCCTATAGTTTAGTGATTAATGGTGTAGGTTACCCTTATATTTATTTTACATTAATCCTTTAATTATTGTCTCAAATAATAATTAATCAATCCACTTGCTTTCTATATTTTTTTAATGTATATTTATAACAATTTATATCTAATGCATTTAAACATAAACTAAAATGTAATTGTTCAAATAGGATTTTGAGGAATCTTATATGATGGAGAGGTAAGACCCACAAGCCATAGATAATACCCCTTTATGAGGAAAGTTTTGTCTTGTTATACCAAAAATAATAATAACAATAATATTTCTCCATTTACTTTTATGAGTTATTTATATTGTTTACTAATAAGTTTAATTATAGAGAAATGCTAAAAAAAGTTTAATTATAGAGAAAAAATTTTATGTATTAGTGTTGGAAAATTTATTTTTTATAAGTGTGCTTAATTTAGGGTTTAGATATTTAGTTTAATGATTTATATGTTAGGATTTCAAATTTGAATATTAATGTTGAAATTTAAAGGTTAGGGTTAGGGATTTAGATTTGTTACATTGTGGAGTTAAAATAGACAGATTTGTATAAAAACACTTACACAAACATGTCTATTTTAACTTTAAAATCTAAAATCTACATCTCTAACCTAAAACCTTACATATTAAACCTTGATCATTAGATCCAAAATGATATATTAGATTTTTTGACATGTCTAAACGATATATTATAAATCATATAACTTAAATCAGTAATCCACAAACCAAATCTCTAACCCAAAATAACCTTGTTTATAAAATAATTTTGATAGCCATAATTGAATAGGACGACCCATGGTCCTTGTTCCTACAATTGATAATAATTTAGTTGTTATAAATTGATTCAAATTTTAATTGTTAATTAAATTAAATTTTATTGTAATTATTATGGTTGAATATTACTTGATAATTAGGGTTTACTTTATTGAGTAAATATCTATATTATGTAAGAAATCTTATTGAATAAAGTTTTTTGGTGACCAAATATTTGAGTCTATAAATATAGACTAGGATTTAACCTTTAGAATCATGAGAGAAGAATTAGATGAAAGAGAATTATTATTTGGAGAGATGTAACCACTTTTAGGATCTCTGCTACTATAGCAGCTATATGTTGTAGAGATATTGAGAAGAGAGTTTTGGATACGCTAGGCTCTGTGATATATACCAAGTTTTGGGATACATGATATATTATGTATTTGTACTCTTCATGTTCTCTATGTTGATAGTAGATTATTTGTTTCCCTCATTCGTGGAGGTAGACAAGGTCGAAACACATTAAAACTCGTCTCTTATGCATGTCTTATTTTATTTTGATCTCACTTTCGTTATTTTTCCGCATATAAATTCCTAATATTAGTGATATGTATGAAATTTATTAAATAAATGAGTAATTAATGAATTAGTGAACATACTATTAAAAAGTTTAGAAACTGTGATAACGGAGTCGCCACCGGTCCTTTTTTAAAATAGGTAGACCAGGAACCTAAAACAAATCAGAGATTACGAAACCTCGAAGGTTCGGGGTCATAGTTACCTGTGGGGAAGGGTTAGCACCCTACAATGCCCGTAAAATGACACTTTTTTGGTCACTCATATTTTTAACGTGTTTTGGGTTTATACATGCATAATTTTATATTTAAGCCTAATATCTACAGGTTTTAGTGTTTAAAATTTTACTTTAATTAAAAAAAATTAAATGAAGGAATATTTACTAAAGTGCTAGATTTAAGTTATTTAAAGATCTAAGTTAACTTTAATTAAAACCTATTTAAAGCCTAGTTAACTAAAAAAAATCTAAAGTGTGAATTATTGGATTAATTAGAGTTTAACCTAGGTAACTAATTTATTATGAGAACAAATTAACTAAAGTAAATATACTTTGTCATTAATTTTAAGAAACCTAAACTAGTGGATCTAGTTATTTAACCTAAAAGATCCTAATTAAAGGCTCTAATCCTAAAAGGCAAAACCATTAAATAAATTTACATCAATGTGAATAAATAATAAAAAGATCAAAATAAATAGAAAAGAGAATTAAAGAACATAATAAAAAATGAGATTGAGGAAAAGAAAAAGTGAAGAGCTGTTGTGCAAGATCCACCGAAGAATAACGCGAGTCATGGCTCGAATCTGGATCACCAAACATTTGATGTGAAACCTTTTTAAAAAAACACCAAGATCTTATTTAATGCTAAAATCATTACCCAAGCATGTTTTTTTTATATTAAACTCCTGAAATCCCAAGAACGCTTCCCACGAACTAAGCGTTCTTCACTCTAATCTAGATCCAAGTTCGATAGAACTTTTCCCTTACACCAACGCTAACCTAGCCATACTCGAACCAAATCATGTTTGCAGCATCGACAGTTTCGGACATGAGTCACGATGGTGGTATATGGTGGCCCTTGCGGCGGTGGATGGTGAACAACAATGACAACAGTGGATGGCAACGACAATGACGGATGGTGGAGGTAGTGGTGGACGGCGGTAGCTTGCTTAGCGAACACTCTTTCCTTACTCTTTTATTTCAAACATAAAAACAAGACAAAGAACGAAAAAGCAGTAAAATAAATAAACAAAAAAGAAAGATAAACGATGTACCTCAACGAAGTCTTCAAACTTGTATTGCTCAGAATTTCAGAATACAACTTCTTTGTATTTTTGTGGGTGTTTTCAAGAAAAAATGTGTGTGAATACGTATGAATGTGTGGTTTTTTCTCTGTGTGAATGTGAATTGTGTGCTTACAATGGTGAATTACAAGGCTATATATAGCCAAAGAAATGAAGAACATAAGGGAAGAATCCATGATTCTTTCCCAAATTACAATGAAAAAAATAAAAACCCCCTAGAATCTCCAAGATATGCCCGACTTCTTACTTTTTTGCCTTTGATTCTTGCTTGGGGAAAACATCGGATGAATGAAGTGCAAACCTAGTGTCAACAAAATATCGCTTGGCAAAATATTAAGTATTTTGTTTGTCAATTCAGGAAATAATGCCAAGGATATGTCTTTTACATGCAAGTATACACGGTCAACAAGTAATAAAGTAGTGAGTTGAGTATCTACACATGGATTATCCAAGAATTAATTGCCACGATTAATACTTGTGAAATGTAAAATAAAAGTGATGGCAATTGATTGAGAGAACGAGTAAAATAAAAGAATTAAAGAAATAAAATATGATAAAGAAACTGAAGTGGAGATCGAGGTAGGCAAATAACTGGTGTAGTGATGATTGGAAAGCTTCAAAAGGGATGTTTGGATTTCATGCCAGTAAAGACAACAATTAGTAACATTAGTTTTATTGCCGAGCAAATTTAAAGTTAGTATTGCCTCTATCGACGACAATACCATAAGTTAACTACTCTTCAACACCTATATGTCTATAGCGAGTTTTCAAATAATTAACTTGGTGAAGTTTCAATCTTTAATCCTAAGGGGTAGAATCATTTCAGGTGTAAGTTCATCTACTTGAATATCTTCTGTCGAAGTTTATTTCCTTAGTATCTGGCAATTAATCCTTATCTCCTAAGTCTATTAAGATATTAGGGGATAATAAGAATTCAATGCCAACTATTGTATGACATAAAATATATGAAATGTAAGCATATGCGAAATAGACAATAATGCCAAAGCACGCAATTATTAAAAACTAAAAATACTAAGCGTTCATCGCAAACACCCCTAGCCAATTTAAAACATTAGTTCATGGATAGGGAAACCAACAACAAATCATTGTTTTGATTCATCATCACAAAAAATAGAAATAAATCAAGAGAGATGAACAAAAGAGGGAGTTCTTTTGATGCGGCCCCTTAATGGATTCAGAGCTCTCGACAAAACTACCCAGGTTGCTTCTACCCTTCTCTTCTCCTCGTGGCTTCAGCTCTCCATTGGCTCATTCTTGAACTTGTTTATATAGGCGCATGTGAAGCCCTAATTAAGCTTAGGATTGAGTCTCAGTTTTTCGGTGTCACAATCTTTGGACGCGACATCTATGTGTTATAGCAACTAGGGATGACGTGGCTCTAAGTTAGTGTAATTTTTTTGGGCATCGTCCTTCATTATTTTGCCAATTGAGCTTGGTATTCTTCTTCCTTGTTTTCCCAACCAAGTTTGTCATTCTCCTTTTGCTTTTGCCAATTGTGCTCGACATTTCCTTCCTGCGTCCACTTACTTCAGTCTTGCCGATCTTGCACACCACGACAAAAAAACACCCTTCGCTCTAGCAATAAAAAATATACATTCCTTAACTCCTAAATGCAAATGCATGAATTTATTAAAAAATATACTAATATGTGCCTAAAGTCAAGCAATATCATGGCAATATATACATGAAAAGTACACCTTTTGAGGAGTTAACAGCTAGGGTTTGACTGTGGTGGCTAGGGCATGTAGCGACGGTGGCACCGATTGAGGGCTAGGGATTTAAATGGACACTAATATATTTACAATCACATATTTACAAAAATAAAAGGTCGTATAAAATTGGTGACTACAACTGCCCCTCTTTGCCTATTTTGGTGAACGAGAATAGAGCAAAGAATTAAAGACACCTATTTTATCTGGTCAAACTATTCAAAGGTAATCATGGTCTTGTCCCAAAGTGGTAGTGTATCGTTCGCCTACTACTCCGGTTGAAGGTGATGCCGAAATAATAGGGTGTCATTCGCCTATTTTTTCTGCTGAAAAACGAAGCGACATAGGGTGTCATTCGCCTATGACCTTTCCTAAAGATAAAATATCTTGTCCCGAAATAATAAGGTGTCGTTCGCCTACTACTCTAGTTGAAGACGGTGTTGAAATAATAGAGTGTCATTCGCCTACTACTCCTGTTGAAAAATAAAGCGGCATAGGGTGCCATTCGCCTATGACCTCTTCTGAAGATAGAATGTCTCATCCCGAAATGATAGTGTCGTTCGCCTACTACTCTGGTTGAAGACGGTGCTAAAATAATAGGGTATTGCCCCCTCTAAAAATTGGACGTCTTGTCCATAAAGTAATAGGATGTCATTCAACTACTACTCTAGTTAAAGACGGTGCTGAAGTAATAGAGTGTCATTCAACTACTGCTCCTGAAGCGGTATAGGGTGTCGTTCGCCTATGACCTCTTCTAAAGATAAAATGTTTGTGTTCTTGGTGAGAAAACTCTAACTTCTGCTTTGATCTTTGCATATTTGCTTGTTTCATCTAGTGATCATGACTAGTTATCTTGTTGTCTCTCATTCTTTGTACCTCTTTGCTTTAGTATTTGTGTTGAGCTCTTCAAACCGCTTTTAGGTGAATTTTCACGATATGACTTATTCCTACCTCAAATGTCTTTGAATGATATCGACTTTTTAATCTCTTCTTTTTATTTCTATCAAGGTTGAGGATCTTACGTCACGGCTTGCCCCAAGTTTGATTTCCTGGGTAGAAATATATGCTTATGCAAAATTTCATGAGTATAGTTAAAATAATGAACCACATTATAGTCCATATACTTTTAATGCATTTTTAGAGTAATGCACAAAAATTTCTTATTATATGTGTATAATAACCCAATTGGTTCCTATTTTGATGTAAGATACAAGTTAAAGGGATGCAAAAGAATGAAGTTTTGGAATGTAGGCTTTATTAATAATGTGGCAAACAAGGCGATTACAAAAAGGTAAAATTAAGTAATCGGATATCAAGGGCCAAAGTATTCCGAGTTAATCCACCGGAAGTACCCCAAAATATAGCCTTTGTTAAGAAAATTTCGAGTCCCTACGATGACGTGTGAAGAAATGGCGTTCCATCTGATTTGTCAAGCTCTCAAGGAAGTTCATTGTATGTCTCTTTTACGTTCGAGCTGCCCTTTTTTGGGTTTCTAACTCAAACCATCATTCGGTTTCAAGACGTCATTTGCGGGTTTTCATCTTGAACCTCATTTTTTATTTCCCCTTTTTGGGTCTAAAGCACCATTTACGAGTTTTCACTTTTAGATCATCTCATTGTTTTTCTCAAAGTGCCATTTTTCAGTTTTCACTTTGACTTTCTTTCTTTTTTTCTTTTTCTTTCTTCTCATTCCTTCTTCTCTAGGCGTAGTATCGTTTGACCAAGTCTTAGTTCACTGGATTTTGGATTTCATCTCCATCGATCTCGACCATGATTAGGGCTTATAAAAGGCCTTTTTCACAACATAGAGCCCTTCACAATTAGCTGTCCATTTACCACGAGAATTTCTCTAGATTGTCAATATCTTCTTCATCACTAAGTCTCCCTCTCGGAACTCTCTTGGGCAGACCTTCTTGTCGTGTGCCAATATCATTCTCTTCTAGTGCATTTGGCCATTATAGATTGCTTTTAGCCTATTTTCCTCGATCAAGTTTAGTTGGTCGTACCTTGCTTTGACCTATTCTGCCTCATTTAATTGTGCCTTCATTAAAATGTGAAGCAAAGGGATCTCAACCTTTATGGGTAAAACAACCTCCATTCCATAGACTAATGAGAATGGCGTTGCCACGATAGATGTTTGTACCTCAATTCAGTAAGCGTATAGAGCAAATGGCAACTTTTCGTGCCAATCCTTGTAGGTGTCAGTCATCTTAGAGACTATTTTCTTGATGTTCTTATTGGCCATCTCTACCGCCCCATTCATCTTCAAGTGATAGGTCATTGAATTGTGATGCTTAATGTTGAATTGCTCACAGACCTGATCTATCATCTTATTGTTCAGGTTAGAAGCATTGTCAGTGATGATACTCTCTATCATTCCATAAAGCAGATGATTCTTTCTTGAGAAATTTGTAGACTGTAGCTCTAGTGATACTCGCATAAGAAGCAGCTTCCACTTACTTGGTGAAATAGTCGATGGCTACCAAGATGAACCAATGCCAGTTGATGCTTTCGAGTGAATTTGACCAATCACATCCATGCCCTACATAGAAAATGGCCAATGAGTATTCATGACATATAAAGGTTGTGGTGGTGCATGAATTTTGTCTGCATAGATTTAGCACTTATGTCACTTCTAAGCATAACTAATACACTCTCCCTCTATCGTGGACCAATAAGAGCCAAGGCTTATTATTCATCCTGCCATGGTAAATCCACTGGGTGTGTTCCAAACACTCCCTTATGAACCTCTTATAAGATTAGTTGGGCTTCTCTGGCATCTACACATCTCAGCAGGACTTGATCACGTATCTTCTTGTATAGAATCTCACCATCTAGGACGTATCCTGTAGTCATTCTTCTTATTGTTCTTTTATCATTCTCAGTTTCTTGTTGTGGGTATTCTTGAGATTTTATGTATCGCAAGATGTCGTGGTACCATGGGAGATTGTCTGCTTCTTCTTTCACAGCGTAGCAATAGGCAAAGGACTCAAAAATTCATAATTTGATAGACATTATTTTGGCACCTTGGTTTGCTTTGAATGCTGCAGCCAATGTTGCAAGGGCATCAACCATTTGATTATCCTCTCTAGGGAGATACTTGAAGGTGATTTCATCAAACTCCTTGATTAGTTCGAGGACCAGCTTGTGGTACCCAATCAATTTTGCATCTTTTGTCTCCCATTCCCCTCGAATTTGATAGATAACTAGGGCGGAGTCCCCGAAGACCTTTAGAATCTTGATCTTTCTTTTTGTCGCTACTTGTAAGCCCATGATGCATGCCTCGTACTCTGCCATGTTATTGGTACAGAAGAATTCTAACTGACTCGTGAAAGGATAGTGGTTGCCTTCTGGTGAGACCAAGACTGCCCCGATGGCTCGTCCTAAAGCGTTGGTAGCACCATCAAAATTTAAGACCCATAGCCTAGTTGGGTCTTTTTTTCAGTTGAAATGCACATAAGATCTTCGTCGGGAAAATTAAAGTCTAGGGCCTTATAATCTTCAGAGGCTCAGTTTTCTAAAATGTCTGCTATAATGTTTCCCTTTACTGCCTTTTGACCAACATATTGAATATCATACTCGATGAGCAACATTTACCAACAGGTCAGGTTTCTTGACAAAGTTGGTGCTTCCATCATGAATTTTTGGGGATCGAGTTTCGATATCAACCATGTGCTATGGTATAGCATGTACTGCATGAATCTCTTAGTCGCCCATACTAGTGCGTAACACATCTTTTTATAGATTCATTACGTGTTCTTCTTCTGTTTGGGATTTTTCGATCATGTCATCCACGTATACTTTGATTTCCTTGTGCATCATGTCATGGAACAAGGTTACCATTGTTCTTTGGTAGGTTACCTCAACATTCTTTAGGCCGAATGACATTACCTTGTATCGGTACGCCTTGAGAAAAATTGAAGGGATCGTATCAGTACTCAAACCCGTGTATCAACACCAGTACAAATTTTCCTCAAGGCGCACCGATACGGTGGCTAGGTGTACCGATACCCTTTGATAATTTTCGAAGGATTGAACCCTTCCAGACCCCGCGTACCGATCTTTGGATACTTGTACCGGTACGCAGAGGCCTGTAATAACCTCTAGGTCCAACATATGACACTTTGGCTCACTCAAAACATCCTTAACACATAAATAAACATCATATAACATCAGAAGCATGCTTGACAACATCAACATAGCATTTTAAGCAATCCTAGCAAAATTAACCACAAAGTCTATAGGCATACTCCATATTCAACATCCAAAACATAAACCCGTCCACATCTCAATCATTTTAAACCACTTCCAAATCCAAACCAATAATTAAAACTTGCACATACAGGGTGTTCACCAAATAAACCTCCCAAATCAACATTTCACACATTGCCCTTATTACTACTATATAACGTTCTAAACCATACTTTGAAAACAAGTCCTTGGAATTCCTTTCTTAACCCAGCCACAATCTAACGTTTTAACCCATCAATCAACATCTAAAAACACAGCAACAACATCCTTATACCTTTAGCATTCATAAAACCTCCACAACACCTCAAGAACTCATAGCTAACAACCTAGAAAAATAGAGATTCACTTAGTTTCGGCATTTCAATGTTAAAGACCTCTTATTAACATTATTAAACATCAAAATCATGATTAGAATCAATCAAGAACTCAAAAAACAGAGTCTATTCGAAAATCCACCAATTAAACCTATTAAACCTCAATTTAACCAATTTCCCATAATTAAACTATCAAATCAAGTTAGAAAACATATGTAAAGGATCAATAACTTGAGAATTTCAATAAAGAACCTTGTATTAGAGGAGGAGAACGAACCTCACATATAATGGCTGCCTTTCCCCTTAATTGGATGGATTTACACAACAAAACAATGAGAAACCATTTAAATTTTGTTAGGAAATCATCATAATTTCATTAGACTTTTTAAGAGAAAAGAAGTGTTTGGCTGGAGAGAATTAGAGAGAAAATCCTTTTTGAGAAAAGTTAGTTACGTCAAATTGTTTAATGCTTTCTAATTATCCAATTAATTCTCCAAGCCTTTTTTATTTTATTATAAAATCATTTAAAATAGCCAATTAAGGGGAAAAGTATGATATTAGACTTTGGGATAAATAGATCCTTAAAAATTCAAAGTTTTGACCCTTTTACAAAACAGTCACTAAAAATAGTTATGAAACATTACATTTTGGTCACTAAACAAAATATCCAATTTCGAGACCCCTTTTTGTAAAATGGATCTCACCAAAATCATTTGCATATTAAATAAAGATTTTAGACTATTTTTCCATATTTTTATCTCACCTGGAAATATTTTTTTGAATTAAATCCCGAAACTGACTCAAATCCTCTAATTCGATCCAACAGACCGTCTAAACCACTTAGAAAACTCCTAGGCCCAAAACCGAGGCGTTACAACTCTCTCCACTTTAAGAAATTTCTTCCTCAAAATTTACTTGATGGGAACAGATGCGGAAATTGCTCAACCATGTCCGACTTATTCTCCCACGTGGCCTCTTCAACACCGCGATATCGCCACATCACCTTAACAAGCTCAATCGTTTTGTACGAAGAACTTTACTACTAGAGTCAAGGATCCCCACTGGCTCCTCGTGATAGGAAAAATTCGGTCGCAACTTAACATCCTTTACTGGCATCATATGCGACGGATCCGAACGGTACCTCCGTAACATGGATACATGAAACACATCATGAATTTTCTCCAACTCAGGAGGCAACCTCAACCAATAAACTACAGGACCTATGCATTCCAACACCTCATACGGTCCAATAAACCTCGAACTGAACTTCCCTTTACGCCCAAAGCGCATCATCTTCTTCCAAGGTGAGACTTTCAAGAATACTTTTTCACCAACCGCGCACTCAACCTCTCTACGCTTCAAATCTGTGTAGAATTTTTGCCTATCCGAGGGTGATTTCAAACAATCACAAATAAGCTTTACTTTCTCATCTGTGTCTTTCAACACATCAGGCATGGAAATATACTTTTCTCCAGCCTCAGCCCAAAACAAAGATGTACGACACTTCCTACCATACAAGGCTTCATACCGTGCTATCTTTATAGTAGCCAGATAGCTATTATTGTATGCAAACTCTACCAAAAGCAACTACCTTTCCCAAGTTCCTTGGAACTCAATGATGCAACATCTCATCATATCCTCCAAGATCTGAATCATACCTTCAAACTGGCCATCCGTCTAAGGATGATACGATATACTGAAATTTAAGCGAGTACCCAAAGCTCGATGCAAAAAATTCCAAAAACTCGATGTAAACCATAGATCCCTATCCGAAATAATCGACTTAGGTACCCGTGCAACCTCACAATTTCAGCAACATAAAGATCCGCCAACCTATCCAAGGTATACGTTGTATGTACTGGCAGAAAATATGCACACTTTGTAAACCGATCGACAATAATCCAAATAGAATCCTTTTTAGTCAATGTCAAAGGCAATCCTAACATAAAATCCATGGTGATCCTCTCCTATTTCTACTCTGAAATTTTCAACGGTTGCAACAACCTGAAAGGAAACTAGTGTCCAGCCTTCACATGCTGACATACCATACACCTAGCAACGAAATCAACCACATCTTTTTTCAAACCCACCCAATAGTACTCTTCCTTTAAATCTCGATACATTTTAGTACTACCGGGATACATAGCAAAATGATTGGCATGTATCTCGGTCAAAATCATCTGCCTCAACTCCTCATCACTAGGCACCACTATCTGATCTTTAAAACACGACACCCTATCACTATTAAAGTGAAAATCTGTAGGATTTCCATCCATGATGTCCATGAAATGCAGTACCAACGCTTCATCATAAGGTTGATTTTCCTTAACCAGCTGCGAAAAAGATTATTTCACTTGTAACTCGGCCAACAACCCTCCATTACGAGTCACACTCAACCTAGCAAACATGACCCTTAACTCCAAGATAGCTTTTCTACTCAAAACATCAGCTACGACATTCGCCTTGCCTGGATGATACTCAAATTTTAAATCATAATCCTTAAGTAACTCTAACCATCTACGTTGCTTAAGATTCAATTCCTTTTGCGACATTAAATACTTCAAACTCTTATGATCCGTGTATAAAATACACTTTTCACCATAAAGGTAATGTCTTCATATCTTTAATATAAACACTACTACTGCAAGCTCGAGATCATGGGTAGGATAGTTACGCTCGTACACCTTCAACTGCCTCGATGCATAAGCTATAACTTTCCCACCTTGCATAAACACATACCCCAAACCAACGTAGGATGTGTAGCTATACACCACAAACTCTTTCCTTGACTTAGGTTGAATCAAAATTAGAGCTTGTGTCAAAGCTTTCTTCAACTTCTCGAAAGCTTGTTGTCTAGCTTCCGTCCACTCAAATCATACATCCTTTTACAACAACTTGGTCAACATAGCAGCAACCCTTGAAAATTCATCCACAAATGATGGTAATAGCCGATCAAACCCAAGAAACTACAAACTTTCATCATCGACTTAGGTTGCTTCCAATTCACAACTGTCTCTACCCTTTTTGGATCCACCTGGATACCTACAACAGAAACCACATGACTGAGAAAAACCACTTCTTTAATCCAAAATTCAGACTTACTCAACTTGGCATAAAGCTGATTATCCAACAAGATTTTCAACACAATTCGAAAGTGTCGATCATGATCCTCCTCAGTACGAGAGTACTCAAGAATATCATCAATGAACACTACTACGAATTGATCCAAGAATTCATAAAACACACAATTCATCATGTCCATGAATGTTGCATCCGCATTTGTCAACCCAAACGGCATCACCAAAAACTCATAATGCCCGTACCTTGTATGAAAAACAGTTTTCGGTACATCTTAGTCTTTAACATTTAACTGATAATATTTGGATCGCAAATCAATCTTGGAAAACACCATAGCACCACGAAACTGATTGAACATAACATCAATTCGTGGCAAAGGATACTTAGTCTTAATCGTCAACTTATTCAGTTGTCGATAGTCGATGCACATCCTCAAAGTGTAATTCTTTTTTTTACAAACAACACCGGTGCTTCCTACGGTGAAACACTAGGTTGGATAAAACCACAGTCCAACAACTCCTGGAGTTGCGTCTTCAACTCTTTCAAATCTTTGGTGCCATTTGATACGGTGCAATAGACACCAGAACCGTATCAGCATATGTCTCAATGCAAAACTCCACCCCACTGTCCAGTGGCAAACTAGGTAACTCTTCCGAAAACACACCAGAAAGTCACAAACAATATGAATATCTCTAATTCGTAACTCCTCCACATTCGGATTCATAACATAAGCCAGATATGCCTGACACCCACATTCTAGCAACTTTTGCGCATCCAAAGCTGAAACCGCGTTGGACAAGAACTTAACATTCTCACCCACAACTACCACTTTATAATCATCAGCAAGTTTCAATGAAACCCGCTTGGTCTCAAAATCAACCATAGCCCGATGCTCGAACAACCAATCCATACCCAATATCACATCAAAACCATAAAACGACAACTCTATCAAATCAGTTGCAAACACATGACCTTGAACCATCAATGGATATCTCTTATACAATTTTCTCGTAATGACCGTCTCTACAAAAGAACTCGTTACTTGCATACCCACATCAAGCATTTCTGCCGGTATACCAAGCAAATGTGCATGCTCATGCAAAATATATAAATGCTTAGAACCAGAATCTATCGAAGAAAGTAATAACATAGACTGCAATGTAAAGGTACCTGCTATCATGCCCGTGTTATTCCTCCCTTCACGATGAGCATAGATTCTCACTGGTCTATCATCCTCGGGTTGAACCGCCACTATATGCTCTACAATCCTCTGTCCCTCATCTTTTTATTGGAAGTTACCTCGACTGCGCTCATGGCCTCTAGGTGGTGTAACAACAGGTACAAGTGCCTGCCTACCTCTAGCAAGCAAAGGACAATCACGTCTCATATGATATGTAGACCCACAACTCCAGCATAAATTTACAGCCATAATCGCAGGAGCCTGTCCATCTCTGGCCAAACGTGGGCAGTCTTGCCTCAAATAATCTCTCGATCCACAAACCCAACAAATATTATGTGTTGTCTGACCTTGGTACCCTACCCCTGTGATCCTCACCCAACACCATCTCCGCCACGTCTTGCATCTGAACAGAACCTCCTATCTCGGTGCCTCTTAGTCTGACCACCATAGAACCAAAATCTATAACTTTTTTCCCCGAGTCAGAACCTTTATAACTTAGAGATAAACCCAAACTCTACTCAATATCCTTCGTCTGTGTAACCAACACGTCAAAATCGGTATAGTCAGTGGATAACATATATGTCTTAACATCCTGCGCCAATCCATATCGGAATCGTTCACAGCGATGCCTCTCATCTAACACCAACTCAGGCACATACTGACTCAGCCTCACGAACTGCACCTCATACTCGAATACTGACATAATGCCCTGAATCAAGGCCATGAACTCACATTTTTTTTCATCCAAGTATCTAACTCCCATATACTTCTTTTTGAAGGCAACTTAGAAGAGTCCCCATGTCATATCATCGGCTTCCATGCCTGTGATCATAGTAGTCCACCAACTGTAGGCATCACCCTATAACAAGGACACAACACATCCCAGCTTACGCCCGTCATTACACCCAATTTGATCCAAAATCTATTCCGTACTGGTAAATCACTTTTTAGATATCTCAGTGCCAACCCTCTAAGCTCAAGTCTTCCAAGATTGCGCAGATGCTCTAACAACAATCCCATATTAGTAGTAGCAAGTGTCGGTACAGGTACATAAACTCCAGCCATCGCGGCTTGGAACACTTCTGTCATCGCCTGAACCAAAGGCATCATATCACCATACACTGGTCCAGGTGGTGCAAGTGGTACTTGTTTTACTCCCTAGGAGGATTAGACGGAGGAGGCTACAATCCCTCAGGATGTACAATCTCGACCTCTACTCCCTGCCCTCCAGCAGTAGCGTTTCTGCTAGATTGTAATTCTCTCCTCGGTGGCATCGTATAAAAACATATCTAAGGCATGATAATTACACCAAAACAAAATCAATCAGGCCAGCTTCAAGAAAGGATCCAAGACTTCCATTTCAAACCAAAATTATTTCATAATTGTAGTAATAAGGCAACGTGTCCCAAAAATACCCCAATATGGCATATTTCAAACACGGTTTATATAAGCAATCACCGTGCATAGCAAACAATATTGAACAATCATTATCAACGACATCCCAATTTTTTGTAAACTTGGCTCTAATACCACCAAATATAACCCCATTAGCTCAATCTAGCCGAAACCGAACTAAAAAGATCATATTAGGTTTGGCGAAGCAAACCTAAGCTAATAACCTAAACCGGTCATTTTTTCCCTTTTTATCTTGTCTATATGCATCAAATTAATTCCTATGGTGTACATGCTTCAGCCGAAACGTTACATTGAAAACAAATTTCAAAACGGGGTTCAATTGCTCAAAAACGTGTATTAGGGACCAAAACGTAAATTTCCACCAATTACAAGGTCTTTGTTAAAATTTATGTTACCATTACTTAATTAGTCCAATTACATGA
The DNA here is from genome assembly GCA_019671005.1 of Hibiscus mutabilis. Lineage (NCBI taxonomy): Eukaryota > Viridiplantae > Streptophyta > Magnoliopsida > Malvales > Malvaceae > Hibiscus > Hibiscus mutabilis. The sequence continues at coordinate 8,827,068 of CM033754.1, read as the reverse complement.
TCACATGTTAAATTCTAGCTCCAGACAATCATTTGAACTCATTCAATTGCATACAAAACATTTAAGGACTAATCTGCAAGTTTTCCCAACTTCAGCAACTTGACATACACAAAAATAGCAAAGAGTACTGATACGAGCAAGCCCATATTGATACAGATTAACAAACATAGCGGCTACTCTTACCGATACACGAGTGTCTGTATCAATACAGTGTGTTAACCAACCCGTACCGATACAACCTTGACTTGTACCGGTCCCTCTTGTGATTTCTCAAAACTCAGAATTCTAGTGACCAAAATACATATCGATACGGTACCCCGCATATCGATATAGTGCTTTAAAATCGAGGGATCGTATCGGTACTCCAACCTGTGTACCGACACCAGTACAAATTTTCCTCAAGGTATACCGATACGTTGGTTAGGCGTACCGATACCCTTTGATAATTTTCAAAGGATTGAGCCCTTCCAGACCTCGCGTACCAATCCTTTGGTACCCGTATCGATATGCAAAGGCCTGTAATGACCTCTAGGTCCAACATATGACACTTTGGCTCACTCAAACATCCTTAACACATAACTAAACATCATATAACATCAGAATCATGCTTGACAACATCAATCTAGCATTTTAAGCAATCCTAGCACAATCAACCACAAAATCTATAGGCACAATCAAAACTTGCACATACAGGGTGTTTACCAAATAACCCTCCCAAATCAACATTTGACACATTGCCTTTATTACTACTATATAACGTTCCAAACCATACTTTGAAAACAAGTACTTGGAATTCCTTCCTTGCTTCCTAGCTGCCTACAACCTTTAATTCTCTGCATTGATGGAAAGAAGAGCGTAAGCACACTAGGCTTAGTGAGGAATGCTCAAAAACCAACCATCATCAATGCATTTAAAACCATTTAACAATCCTTTTGAAAACCACTTTCCAAAACACTTTTAAACCATAATTTCAACTTCATGCCTTGTCAAACCATGCACTTAACATTCCAAATATATGCACATTAAACCTTATGCAACATGTATCATGGATTAACAGCAAAATCCCATTTGCTATCCTCAATTTAAGCTTTCTCATGCATACTACCAATGCAAGGCTTAAAGAGTAAAACTTGTTTAAACCACATTAAACAACATAATCCAAGTAATTATACATCATCAATTATATTGGCTTACAAGTGATCATTAACCAAGTTCCACTTTTTTCAAAACATAACATCGGATGCACGGATTCAACAAGTGTTCCCAACACTTCATTCCACCACAACATGAATTAACGGTACCATTACAACCGAGTAAAATCACAACCCCACACATCAGTTAGATGCATAACCCATTAACGGGAGTCTTCGGTACAAAGATTAAAACTCTTCAACCATTAGGGTACTCAGATAAAGTTTATGGTACATGGATCAAAACCCCTCAACATCCAAGGCAACTTTTATAGTGCACTATCAATCCTATGGCCGCCAACTAAATCCGATAACATTTTCAAATCTTTTCATACCATCACTTGTTAATATAATTCATTTTATTAACAACAACTCACTGTTTTCATATGCATCAACAAAAACCGTTTAACCAATGCAAGCAACCTTGCATTAACCAATGTTTAACAATATTTATCATCAACATTATATGATCAATTTCCAGCATTAAACCATGCTCAAAACATGCATATACAATGAGTAATTAAACCTTTAAAACAAGTGCATAAAAACCAATTGTCAAACCGAGTTCAAGAGAGGACACAATGCATCAAAATGCATTCAACAACACAACAACATAAATCCTCAACATCCATTACCCAATTCCACTCCACAACAACAGAAATTAACATCAAACATCTTCCAAACTTAACCCAGCCACAATCAAACGTTTTAACCCATCAATTAACATCAATCAACATCTAAAAACACAGCAACAACATCCTTATACCTCCAGCATTCATAAAACCTCCACAACACCTCAAGAACTCACAACTAACAACCTAGAAAATTAGAGATTCACTTAGTTTCGGGATTCCAATGTTAAAGACCACTTATTAACATTATTAAACATCAAAATCATGATTAGAATCAATCAAGAACTCGGCAAAACAGAGTCTATTCAAATATCTACCAATTAAACCTATTAAACCTCAATTTAACCAATTTTCCATAATTAAACCATCAAATCAAGTTAGAAAGCATATGTAAAGGATCAATAACTTGGGAATTTCAATAAAGAACCTTGTATTAGAGGAGAAGAACGAACCTCACCTCTAATGGTTGCCTTTCCCCTTAATTGAATGGATTTACAGAACAAAACAATGAGACACCATTTAAATTTTATTAGGAAATCATCATAATTCCATTAGAAATAAAAAGATTAATTAAAATAAGATTTTTCCTGAGAATTTTGAAGAGAAAAAAGTATTTGGCTAGAGAGAATTGGAGAGAAAATCCTTTTTGAGAAAAGTTAGTTACGCCAAATTGTTTAAAGCTTTTTAATTATCCAATTAATTCTCCAAGCCTTTTTATTTTATTTTAAAATCATTTAAAATATATAATTAAGGGAAAATTCTGATATTAGACTTTGGGGTAAATAGATCCTTAAAGATTCAAAGTTTTGACCATTTTACAAAAGTAGTCACTAAAAATAGTTATGAAACTTTACATTTTGGTCACTAACCAAAATGTCCAATTTCGAGACCCATTTTTGTAAAATTGATTTAACCAAAATCATTTGCATATTAAATAATAATTTTAGACTATTTTCCATATTTTTATCTCACCCAAAAATATTTGTTTCGAATTAAATCCCGAAACTGACTCGAATCCTCTGATCCGATCCAACAGACCGTCTAAATCACTTAGAAAACTCCCAGGCTCAAAACTGAGGCGTTACAATCTCTGTTTCTCAGTTTTTCTATTCATTTTACCATATTAAATGCCCATTAGGCCTTAGTCCGCAAATTATATGTCTTTCGAACTCAAAATGTAATTTCTGTGCAGATTACCCAACGAGTACCAATACTCACTCAAGAGTACCGATACGCTCCTCTGGGTATCGATACCCACCTAAGCGTACAAATACTCAACTTAACATACATATAGGGTCTAACCAAAACCTCGTACAAATACACAAAAATCGTGCACTGATACCCCAACGATATAGATATGCCCCTAAGCGTAGCCATATTTATTTTTGCTACTAGAATTCATGAAGAGCAGAGGGTATCGATACGGCCTATGCCCGTACTGATACGCCCTTCAAATTTTGCTTGAGTTAGCCACTCAAAAGCAAAGGGTACTGGTACTGGTTCATCTCGTATCGGTACACGAGCCCATAATTCAAATTCTAGAGCTCGCAAATTATCCCCAACACCCCCAACCCTTCATGGTAAAACCCCAAATCGAACCTACAAGTTATGGAAGGTAGTTTAAGTGGTTTACTACCATTTTTACACCATTTTAACACCAAATTCAGATTTAGACATTAAATGGGGTCTCAAGCTCTCAACAACCAAAACATCAAACCAAGCAACAAGCACTATAATTTATGATTTCCAGGAATACAAAGGAGTTAGTAGTGTACTAACCTTACTCTTATAGGTAAGGGTGAAGCTCCTAGCCCAAGCTTCAAGATTTCTTCTTTCCTTAGTCCTTGGAGGAGTTTCCAACTTCTTTCACTATAAGAAAAAGTTGTAAATCACATGACAACATTGCTGGAAACTTAAGATATGAAAAAGGAAGAGTTCAACAACAAGAAATAGAGTCAAATCCCCCATTACAGTTCTTCTTCTTCAACCCCCACCAAACACCCATTTTCCAACCTCCACCAAAACCAACCATTCTTACCTTGATAGATAGATCCTTGAACGATGATAAATCTTCCCTCAATAACAAATATGTGATTTACACCCCTAGACAAAAGATTGAACCTTTCTCGTGGGTGGGGAAGTTGAGAGATGAGAATGGGTGAAAAATGAAGATAAGGGGACAATGGTGATCTCACCATCCCAACTTTTCTATAGGAGAAATTAAACACCTATTCCCCCTTTTCAAAAAGGGTAAGTTACCAAAGTACCATTCTCACACCATCCTAACCCATCCACCAACCCAAGACCCAAACCCAAACAATAATACACAAGCCCACTAAAGCTCTCAAGGTCCAAACTCACGGCCCAAAATCAAAACCCGCTCTTCGAGTTAAACCGACCCTTAGATTTCAAAATCTAGGTCGTTACATAAATCATATAAAGTATTGTGTTGCTCTTTTAGACCTTTACATATGATTATTTTTAAAATTGCGATTAAAATTACTTGTGAAGAGAATCTATTGAATGATTTTAGTGGTAAAAGGTGATATATATTTTTAAATGATTCGAGTTCGAGTAATATAATTTATAAATGTATATTAATTTATTCAGATATAAAACTAGACTATAATATTATTTTGTAATTGAATTAGAATAATAAAATATACTTAAAACAAGCAACACTCCACTAATAACGAAAATAATTATCACACGCATGCATGCACGCTTACACACACGTACACACAAAAGTTGGGCTTGGTTTTTCCAGTTAAGGGTAACTAGCACAACCGTCCACATTTCACAATTATTTTGGTCCATTTGTGATTTCAAATCTTCGATCAAAGTCTTTTCTGAGCCTCTGAATTTATCACACATATAGCTTTCGTGGATAAGTCTCCCAACGAGAATTTTCTGCATACACAAGACCTTGAACTAAAGATATACTTAAGCGATATCAAATTGCTTACCAGTTGGATCAACCTCTGTTAGTCGGTACAAATTCTTTCAAATAATACTATAACATAATTTTAAAATGTCATGACGCTCCCTTTAACACCCTTATAAGAAAATAACAAAACATGCAACAAAAAATAATTTCATATACTAATGTGAAAATGAACAAATTCATGTATCAACCTGAGAACAATATAGTTACAAATTAAAAGTAAAAACTTGAATTGTATTAAGGTTTCCTATACATTTTTCTCACTTTACACTCTAAACTATTTTTTCTCTCGGTTTAAACCTTCAAACTTTAATTTTTATCTCATTTTGTCAAAAAATAATTATTGATGTCCAATAAGAACATGTTATGTGTCACACTCTTGATGTTTTTTTTTTCTTTGAATTGTAATGGTCACTTTATTGTTTTAGATAAACTGGGATGAAAATAATAATTTATGGGTAAAATAAGGAAAATCATAGTTTAAAATGCAAAAGAGAAGAAAAATACTTTAAAGGAGAGAATCATGAACTTATACAAGTTGACTAACCCAACTTGACTCGAAAATGCAAAAAAAAAAAAATACATTATAAATATTTACAATTAAATTTAAACAAAACTCGAATAACTTGACTCGAAAATGTTTTAAATAAAACTTAAGGTATAAAATATGACCCTTCAACTCGACTAACCCAAAAAAATTCGACTCGATTCCAACTTCCTACGTATCTTCTTGTATAAGCAAGTAATTATACAAGTATGAAATTATACTCAAATATATGGAGTATTATTTTTTAATAAAATTTCCAACATATTTGGTTTCAACTTTCAAGTCCGCATAAGATATAGATAGTGAATAGCAATGGCAGAGTTGACATGGTTATGAGTAAATTCCTCTACGGTTTATTTAGCGCACAGATATAAATTCAATCACATTAAATTCTATGCTGCAACTAAACTCTTCAACATCATGCAACCAATCTTTGAAACTCAGATCCTGTTGAATTCTCTGCTCTCTCTCTGGAAATGATAACTAGCCGGATGAAGCATTAATTCTATGATTTATATAGTTTTGGTATGTATAAATAATAATGTAGAGTTTAAAAGAAAAAAAAAATTAATTCTATGATTTCGAACCCAAAGAATGGTCCTAGTAACGTAGATTTATTTATTTCTCTCGGGTTCGAATAACTTTATATGCAAGGGTCAAGGAATGAAAAAATGATACTGGACAACCGGGTCCGGACAAGACACCCGTGTACCCCTCTTTGGCTTAGCTCCTGCTGCAAAACTATCCAATTATTGTCCCGATCCAATGAAACTCCATGGCCTAAACCCTCATCAGTCTAATCATATTTCAACCAAAGACATCATTTCCTCATTTTTACCAAAAACCAAACCAAATGCGGTAACGCTCTAAGGTGTTTCAGCAGGGTGATATGGGAGCCAGTAAGGAATACTTAACCCGTAGAGCAATCCTGCCTTTCTCAACAACCAGTCTTGCCCCAGAAACAACCCAATACCCAGGAGGATCTTCTGGCCCTCTCTTCATCTCTGTTGTGTCCACAAATTCCAATAGTTCCGGGGTGTAATTTGGCCTTTGGGGGCCTCCAGAGTAAAGTGTAGACCTTGCATCTGGCTTAGGTTGTGAACCTTGTGGTGGAGGTGCCCTTAAACACGTAATGATAGAAAAGAATCCGGACACAGGCAGGACGCCAGACTGAGGTGCAAGTCCAAATGATTGATCCCACACCGAAGGCCTTACGATCACCGCTCCCAAAATGGTAGAGAAGTGAAGCCGTAAAAAGAGAACATTTCGGAATCCATATTTCCTTACCAGTAGCTGAGCTCCAGTAACTACGGAATTATCATTGGAGGTCTCTACAGGAGCTGTATAAACTCTGGAGTAGTTCTTCCATCGAACTTTTTCAATGTATCTTTTATCATAGGACTCCTGATCAGGGAAGGTGCCATCAGGTTCATCCACAAGTTGAAAACATGTCGGTCGAGAAGCAAGGTGCTGCATGCAGATAGCCAACCGATTACTTCTTGTACCCTCCAGGTAGAGCCGAAGACCTGTAACTGGTCTCATCCCTACATCAACCTGCCATGAAATTGGTAATAATGTTAAACTTATGATCTTAACAGAAACAAAATAAATACAATTCACAGAAATTCCCCATGCAAATATTAAGATCCGAATGAAATCAACTCCCATAGGACTTTCTTGTAGCAGCAGAAGCAGGAAAATATTAATCTGACTAATTGTTATGAATTGAAAATTTTCCTATCAACTAGAGTAACTCCCTTGTATTGGATTTCTAGCATAAAACAGCAGAGATTTAAGAGGATGAAGAAAACTTTACCAGGATGGTGCTAACATAAAGCTTGGGCCCCATGAACCTGAATTGCAAAGATGCGGTGCTTTGTTGCTTTCGTTGTGAACCAAGAGGAAGTTCACTGTAAGCCGGTGCCCACTGTCTCGGAAGCTGAAAGTCCAGAAACTGATGGAGCTCTTCAATTGGTGGTTTATCTGTAAGAGAAATAGCTTATTGAAGAAATATGTAGACTATTTGTTGTAAAATATATACCATTCGCAGCAATAAGCAAAATGAAGGAAAATGAGGTCCAATAACAGATTCTCATTGTTGGACGATAAATTTTATGAAAAGCTAGAAATGCCTCTCAATTTTTCTGTTCCAAATATATCTGTCTGCTCAAGCACTGCTAGTTAAGGATTCAATGATAACAAAAGTGATCCAATATCAATTCCTATTGATGCAGTGTGGTACTTACCAACAACTCATTGTCATTTAACAACAGTTTTAATCAAAACAATCTCATGACTCTTGTGTTTGATTGCCTTGGAGATGCATAATAAGAAGATGGTCGGTGAATGTATGATATCTTACAATATTTTAAAAAATAGGCACACTTCCATGTTCAGAGAAAAATGGAGATGATATAATTTGATGTAAGCAGTAGAAGAAAATAAAAAATCCATTAGGTAGACAGACAGAATAGGTCTTGCTTACATCGCAAATATAGGTCTATGACATGGCTCAGAAATCCCCTACCCGGAACTCCATTCAACAGAGAAGTAATAGGAATAAAGGACATTGAGATTACATCAGGCTCTAACTGAACCGTTTGTAACCAGTCAATATGAGAAAGGTTTCTATTATCGCTTCCACCTCTCCTTTTGCAAAGGGTTACAATATCCTGCACATTTTAGGTAATTATTAACAACATTGATATCGGGAAACTTAAACCTTTATCAAGGAGCTGTAACTATTAAGCAAACAACACCATATAGAAGAAAACCAACCTCTTTACGTGCATATGAACTTGATGGACTGTTGTATTAGATCCCACGAGAAAATGGGGAAACACACATCATGCCAATGTTTCACTCATAAGGATGATTGACAGATAAATTAAAACCAATAACAAGTTGAAATACCTAGAAAATAACAGTAACCTCATAAAACATTGGAAGGCTTGCAGCAATCAAAGCATAAAGTGACAAAGTAATAAAACTAAAAACAAAACTGCCAACCAAGTTGAAATACCTAGAAAATAACAGTAACTTCATAAAACAGGTGGCAAACAAAAACAATGACAGATCCAGATCCTGGTGCAAAAACCTGAACACTTAAAACAGTAGCAGACAAGTAATATTCTCTGGCAACTATTTAACTGGTATATCATTGGCAACCATACAACATTTAGTGTGAAACTGGGTTGTGGTGTTACTATGTTAAGAGAGAGTGAGAAAACTCTCCCTTTTAAACTGTGCTTCTCAAAACAAATTTTGGCGTCAATATGAAACATCCTGCAATACTTCCAGAATAACACCCTGCCTGCCAGGTCAATCATGGATATTGTACCCCTGTTGTAAATGATATTGAACTAGGAATATTGATTTCATTCCATCCAAATAAGGAGCATGATTTATGTATATATACAGCTATAGATTAGAAGATTTATTGTCACAGTTCTATAGCAAACCTTGTCACTCTGGAAGACTTGCTCAGGTACCATGCTGTATTGTTCACTGGCATCTAAAAACCTCTTGTCAGCCATATCCTTCAGTCTTTTCTGGATCTCAGCAGGTTGAAGAGTAGAGGAATGCTGCTGTTTTATGTAAATAACATCCTTCCCTCCCATCTTCACACCAACAATTATGTGGGTGCCATAAGTTTCAATAAACCTGAGATGTCAAGATTATATATCAACCTCAAAATACTATACAGCAGAGAGTAAATACATTAAATAAAGTAGGCAGCAGAAAATTCATAGTCACCAACACAACAGTATTTTTCATATGTTCATTAAGAATATGCATGTTGAACCAGCAAAAAACAAAAAAGTTGATCATTGAATTGTTCTCCACATGACAATAGAACTCAAAAAGAGAGGGAATCAGAAACACACATTGGAAGAAGACCAATTCATTGAAAGGGGAAAAAGGCCTCATACATGGCAGCATTCAATGATCAAATTTGCATCAAAATTCACCTTGCCAATGCTGAGGTTCCCATGTAGATGGAACTGCTTTCCTGATATGATCACGTAGCACCATTTGGGATTTCTCCAGTGCGATCGAGTAGAGGGTGATGAACACCCCATCAAAAGCAAGGGTCTTGGTATTGGCAGCATCTTTTTGCCAATAACCAGAGAATTCAAACATTGAATTGAAGAGGCCTGAAGGTATTTTTCCAGTCAAAGATATTTCTTGGTTGAATTGCTCTGACATCTGGAGAAAATAAAGGAAAAGAAATGAAGAAAAGCAAACTCTCGTATATCTTTCACACGATTTAACTCATGCTACAACAATTTAACTACTAATAGCATTGAACAAAGGATGAACTATTACCTGCTGGAATGAGAGAACATCGGACCTGAACCGTGTGCGCTCTCCTTTATCACATTTTATTGATTTGGACACATTGGGTATCGAAATTCCACCAGGTAAAGCAATCTCATGGCCTCCATCTTCATCAATTTCGATAAGACATGAATCTTTCAAACGATTCCCTTTACAGTACTTCAGCCGAAGATCCATTCCGATATCATATCCACATCCAATGCACCCAATGGCAATCTCGGCCGCCTTTGGAGCTGGCATCTTAAGCGCCATTGCTCAGTGCATCACTCTTTTTCACCAAAACTGGAACCAAGTTCACACGTGATTCAATTATTCAAACCAAACATAGTACACTCCAAGTAAAGCAAAAGCAACACTGTTTCAACCATTTACATAAATAATGCTAACCCAAATCATATAAATAGCCCAACGTGTAAAAACAGAACAAAAATCATCATACAAATTTTCCTTTTAAGTATTATTACTAAAACAGAACAGATCGAAAGTTCATATATAGCTCAAATATTCAAATTCATATCAAACAAAAGCAGTTTTCATACTCTTTCCCAGTAACAATTACAACTAAAATCAATTTACCTCAAATTAAGAAGAAAATTAGCCGATTTTCACGAATTAACATCCCAAAACCTAATATAGTTCCGATTGAGCAAACACCCCCGAAACACTAGATCCTAAAGCTAAAAATAGATCCAAAATGATTTTTCTAAAGAAGGTCAGCTCATATTAGACAAAAAAAGAGTTCGTACATTTTATGCTGCTCAATAACTAAAGTGGGGAATCTTTGGTGGGTTTTTTAGAGCATATTTTGAAGCTCGAAAAAAATCCCAATCCAAGTAACTCTCTCAAATTGAAGCCCAAACGTCAAGCCCTTCGATTTCGAAGTGTTTTGAAACTGCAAGATTTCCAGGTTGGGGAATTCCAAGAACAAAACTTGAACGGAAATAATATAAAAAAATGGCTCCTTGATGGAGAAATGTAAATTACAATAACAAATGAAAAAAAAAAACAGATAGAAAGAGAGAAACCCTAAGAAAGGGGAAGAATGGCTGAGTTGAGACACGGACGAAAGTAGTGCTAATGGGTTTGACTGGAAATAAAGAAACTCCTTTGTATAAATTGACATGTGAGTTGTGAGTGAGTCGGACTCAAGCCATTTTAGCTCCGAGTTGAGTTTTGATCGAGGAACAGTAGAAAAATAAAGGGTGAAAGTCAAAGGTGTAGCTTTCAATGGATGGCCTTGGGTTCCATTTTACATTATTATTCTAGGGTAAATTAACCCTTAGTCACTAGGTTCTCTCGCTTTAATCACTTAATTATAAAACATCAGTTTTATCGTTAAATTTTTTAAATAGACTTTTTTGTTATTAGATTATTTCATTAACGATATGATGATGTAATCATTATCTTTATTTTTATAAAAAAAATTATATTACTTTGATCGTCGTCATCGACTGATCGTCAGTCATTATTTTTCGTGATAAAATCGATATTAAGTGTTAACATCTATCTCCTTTTTTTTTCTTAACGATTTGATTTTTCATAAAATTCACTTAAAATTGACGAAAATTCATTCAAAACTTCAATGTTATAATATTTTGATATCCTCTGACAATAGTCCGATGAGGTTAATTTTTTGATATATTGTTCGTCTTCTCATAAGAATATTTTTTACCGTTCAAATTTTCTAAAGAACACCTCAAATCTGACAAAACTCCAACCCTAAAAATGGTGTATTTTGTGTGTTTAATTTTATGAGTTTAACAAAAAGGATGATGAGGGGAAAAAAACTAGAAAAAAATGTCACTTCAAATAAAGATAAATAAAAAATTGACTTTCACATCAGCAAAAATGGCATGCCATTTGAATGTTAATGATTTAATGATTCAGTGATAAAAACAAATTTGAGAAAGGGTAATTATCCCATCTATAAGCCTTAGTTTTAGGGTGTAAGGATTTCGTTTAGAGTTTAGAGGTTTAAGTGTAGTATTTTTGAATTTAGGATTTGTTGATAGAATTTAGGGGTTAGGGTTAAAATTTAGAGTTTATAGGTTAAAACCTAAATCCCTAACTATATTACCCTAAAACTTAAATCCTAACCCTAAACCTTAAACTCCAAACCCTAAAGTTTAAACCCATACACTAAAAACCTAAAACTCTAAACCTTAAAATAAAACCCTAAACCCTAAAATTAAGACGTTTACAAAGGGAGCTCCATTTAAATTTAAAATATTTAAACATTTACTTGCTTAATACAAATCCAAAATAAGAGTTACAACAATACAATAGGGTCCTACGAATACATAGCCCAATAAGACCTAAGTGTTGTACTCTGAACAAGCGATGCGCTAAAACCTACTTCGATGGTGCCCCTCCAATGCACGTGCCGACCTAAAAACTTGCGAACAAAAACAACGATTCCGAGCGCTGAGCTAACAAAGCTCAATGGATACACTTCCACTCTACTATGCTTCATACAAATCATAAATATAAACATTTATCTAGTAAGGATGACATGGCATTAAGGTCATTACAAGGTGCTACTACTAGTCACCAAAACACATGCTATCTCATCTAGCAAGGCATCCAAGACACATAGCATCGGGACCATTCACTCAGAGTGTGGTCCGGTGACACACAACATCAGAATCCACCACTTCATACTCGGAATTACCCCTCGAGTATCTTCGAACGAGGCCCGAGGATAAAAAGCATCAAAATCCTCCGTTCGACATCTTACCATCGTGTTGCAACACATTACCTGGTATCTGGATCCCACCAAACAAGTGCCTACATGGCACGCAACATCATCATACAACCAAACAATCCTAAAGTTGCTAACAACATATAGGCACACATTTTAGTTACCAAGCTTCTTCTAGGTTATGATCGAGTGTAAAGGTCATTTCGGTTTCTCGGTTTTACAATTTATTTTACCATATTAGGAGCATATTGGACCCTAATCCTCAAATTATCAGCCCCACAAACTCAAAACCAACATTTTTGGGCAGATTGCCCAATGGGTAATGATACCCAATTTTGAGTACTGATACGACACAATGGGTACCGGTACTTGCCTTTACATACTGATACGTGGGCATCAAAAGGGAGAGAGGTCAACAATGCTCGGTACCAATACTCAAGCTTTAAGTATTGGTATGCTTTTAGTACCAATAGGCTATCATAGTGTACCGATACGCCATCACAGTGTACTGATACGCAATTTGCTCACTAGAATTTTAAAGAAATAGAGGGTATCGATATCTAAATCCGTATATTGGTACTCCTTGAATCCTGTATCGGTACTGGTTGAAGCATTTATCGGTACTCCCCTTTATGTTCATCACAACCAACAAAAAGTACACAAGGTACCAATACGTGTTTATCTTGTACCGGTACTCGGGCCTAGAACTTCAAGTCTAGTGCTCGAAAATCACCCCTAGGGACCCAAAAGATCCTGAAACATCCCCAAATGATATCTACATATTATGAGAGTGGTTTTAGGTGGTTTTCTACTAATTTTACATTTTTAACACCAAATCTGGATTTTACCATTATCAAGGCTTTGAGCAACCAAAACACCAAAACCATCAAAATAGCATACAAGAAATCGTTTTTATGATATCCATGAAGACAAAGGAGTTAGAGGTGTACTAACCTTAGTCCTACAGCTGAGAACGAAGCTCTTAGGCTAAGCTTCAAGCTTTCTTCTTCCCTTACTCCTTGGAAGAATTTATGTAACACCTCATTCTCGTATTCGATTACCGAATATGAGTCAGAGATGTCACTGAACAATAATATGATTTTTATAAAAAAAAAATTCTAGAAATTTAAAACCTTTGAAATAATTATATCAAATAATATACAAAAGCGGAGCTTCTTTACTTAAAAAATTGACTATTCGATAAATGTCAGACGTTAGACCAAAATTGATAAAATTATCCCATTTATACATGCCACTAAAGTAAATTAAAAACCTCAAGTAGGATGTCATTACTGCGGCAGCTTGATGAAAATTTCTGAACTTGATGCAACTGTTTGCTTCGTCCAAAGATTCGAACCACCTACGTGTGCACAATCAAACACACGCTAGGTACGAACTTAGTGAGACAATAAAGGAAGTTAATAAAAATAATCTAAAATTTATTCGACTTCATGGCTACGTTTATATAACATGATATGCCAATGCATCAACTTTCACATTACATTAGTAATGATTTACTATATGCCAATGTCATAAAACTTGCATGCTTATCCATTTGTCATAATATGCCATATATGCATAAATGCATCATGATCACTAGATATGTATTACCATCATGTTAATCATATATTAACATAATATAAGCCATATATAAATTTCTTACCAATATATATATTTGCCATTTATTTCAAAAGCTCATGAGCTCATTCACCTGTTTATTTTTTATTTATTATTTATTTTTTTACCAATAAACCTTAGCCCAAATATAAGCCTATAAGGATCCTGGGTACATGAGTCAAATATGCACTGAAGTTCTAATACACATAAGGTCGTGCCCACCATAATACACATAAGGTCGTGCCCACCATATGCACTAAGTGTCCTTTATATACACTATAGTGTTAAACCGAGTACGCAGCGTGATGCTGGACTCTATGGCATACCAATTATACCCTGTCCCTCAATGACATACTTGGGCATATATTCCATATTTATTTCATCCATGGCAATGTATATCAACATAATTTAACACGGGCAGTTCATACCCGAAATAACATTCATAAGATAACATCATATATAACTAGTGATCCATGCATTTATATTCAACTTTTGACATATTTAAAATATGTCAATCATATGCTGCATGACATAAATATAATGACAATAAAATTTGGGTAGGCTCATCGCAAGCCATCTTAATGATGTATAAAACATCAATGTGTCATGATATCTATGCAATTGCACTCACCTTGGCCACTTAACACAATGCCTCACTAGGTCCTAGTTCGATCCTTTCTTTCATAGTACCTCGAAACTTCTTTGATTTGGACTTGACTTCATTAATCACTTGAATAAAATAAAATACTTGTTAGATTCAAATCTAACAATACCTTAAACATGGTGTCTAATATAATAATTCGAATATAAAATTTCCAAATATTTTTCTTTCTTCCTTGTATTGCTCAAAAACTCATTATGGTCCTTTGCGACCAATTTGAACTTCCATTAATTCTTTCGAGCTTGCTGACTAACATTTAAATACAAAATGTTTCAAATTTCATTTTTTGACAGCTTGCGCTTCCTTCAAATATTTATTTCTATAAAATAATCTACAACTCGAAATTCAATTCTGTTTGTTCTGAAAGAAACTAGATTCGATAAGCTTTTCAACCATATAATTTAATAGCCCAAATTCAACTCGTATGATTTATGACGAATTTTCAAGGTCAATTACAGTGCTAAAATTTGGAGCAAACTGGTACTCTATTTTCTAACCTTTCATCACTTAAAAATTCATATCTTTTGATATACAAATAGAAATCAGTCACCGTTTGTTTTGAAAGAAACTAGACTGAACCATGAATACAATAATATAAGAATCACTTTCTAATTATGTTTTTTAGAATTTGTGGTGAATTTCCAAACTCATTACAAAAAGCTAAATTCTGGGCAGATTTCATAATTCTAATCTTTATCACTCTTTAACCATTCCAACACTCTAAAATAACTTCAATTACATAATCAAGCATAAAGAAAATCATTCAAACTATTTCCATCTCTAAAGAAATTTTTGCAATATCTCCCCCTAATTTTCTTTAATTGCCGAATAGTCCCTAAACCATATACCAGAGAAATTTCACCACTTTAAGCATAGAAACAACATCATAACCTCATTTCTAGTATAAATAAATCTTAAAACATGAATTCCCAACATGTCCTTCATCCAACTTAATCACCAATATTAACTTAGAAGCATGGAAACCTTGCAAAACTTATATCAAAAGAAAAAGAATTCCATGGAGATCAAATCTTTATTTCATGACTTAATCCAAAAATCAACTAAATCAAGATCAAAAATTGAATTGAATTTTTTTCTTACCTAGCTTGGAGACTCATGGCCATGGAGGAGAAAGATGAGCTAAATTCCAATTTTTTTTATTTCTTTATTTCATGCCAAATGGCATTATTTAACCATATTTTATAATAAAAATCTCCTTAATAGTCAAATGACTATTTTACCCTCGATATCCAATGAGTCTCATCTTGCCATTTTTCATCCAACGGCTCATATTTAGCATGGAAAATCAACTTAAATCCAAGGGTTCATATTCTTCCAACACAAAGAAAATATCTTAGACATGTAAAATGACATAATTAACCTTGTCTTATCATCCTTCAAAATATCTTGGATATTCGATTTGATCCGTTTATCCGAATATTTTTATGAACTTTATCGCTTTATAACCAATAATACAAACTCTGTACGAAAAATCCGGATAACATGGAAACGTCATTCTTGGGGGTAAACTATTCATTTACGGGGTTAAAATACACAACTTTTAAAAATTACACTTTGGTCCCTGAACTTTTCCAAAGTTTATATTGTAGTCACAAAACTTTCAAAATTTACAATTTGGTCACTAGCCAAAAATTGAGATATTACAATACTCCCCCTTAAGAAAATTCGTCCTCGGATTTTCAACACATACCTAGTTAAAAAAATGAGGAAATTGTTTTCTCATATCTTTTTCTCTTTCCCAGATCGCTTTTTCGACTTCATGATTTCACCAAAGAACTTTAACAAGTGGGATCATCTTATTCCTTAGTTTTTTGACTCCATGTGCCAGTATCTTTACTGATTCTTCCTCGTAAATCAAATCCGATTGAATCTCTATTCCCTCCGGGGTAATGATATGTAAAGGATCTGATCGATACTTCTTGAGCATCGATACATGAAATAATTTGTGAATCTTGTCCATTTCCGGAGGTAAGGCTAGCTAATAAGCCACCGGACCAACTCTTTTCACAATCTTATATGGCACAATAATTCTCGGACTGAGCTTCCCTTTTTGTCCAAACCATAAAACCTCCTTCAAAGGTGAAACTTTTAAGGAATATTTTATCCTTAACTTCATATTAAATATATTTTCTTTCAAAATCAGTAGATAATATCCATCATTCTAAAGAAATTCTAGATTGCTTCGAACCATTCTTACTTTATTCTTCGCATCCTGAAATAAATCAAATTCAATCACCTTTTAGTTCTCTTTTTAACTCATTATTACCGAGGATATAAATTACCCCTTGATAATATGAACATCCTTTAGATTTAACATCGAAATCTTTAATTTTCCTTTTTCACCTTACTGAATACTTTCCAGGCATATCTTATCCTCCATTTGTAAATCTTTTATCCGATTTGTCAAAGTAGACTTGAGCTGAAGCTGTGTAATCAATACATTATTTTCCTCCAAAGATAATTGGGCATTTAATGCTTATAAGGAAAAGAATAACTTTTGGCTAAATACATCAACTACTACTTTAGCCTTATTACATCAATATACATCCCAACCTATTATGGGACGTATCATTAAATAACATGGAATACTTATTAACTTCAGACTGTATTAATACTAGTGTTACCATCTTAACTTTCTTAGGATTTACTCAGATCCTCTATTTGAGACAATGTAACCTGGAAATGCAACTTGAATTAGTCAAATTCACATTTGGGTAACTTTGTATATAACTACCTTTCCTACAAGGCTTGTAGCACTATTCATAAATGTTTATCATAATTTTCTTTCACACTACACTTTCGATAAAGCCATCTTTATACTCGATTGATAGCTTTTACTGTAAGAAATTTCATCTAGTGACACATACTTTCCCCATGAGCCTTCAAACTCAATCAAATAGAAACTATACATATCATTCAAAATCTAAATTAACCTTTCAGATTGTTTGTCATCCTATGGATGCAAAGCAGTGTTAAAATTATGTCGAGTCCCTAATGCCTTATGCAAGGAACTCCAAAATCTAGAGATAACCTTGGATCTTAAACACTCACAATGATAATAGGTACATCACGTAACTTGACAATATTTTTTTAATTTATAGTTCAACATATTTATTCATTACGAGTTTATTCAATCTATCCATAATTACCCAAATCGAATCATTTTTACTCAGTATCATTGATAACCTAGTTACGAAATCCATAACTCTTCCACTTCCACTAGGGGAATGGAAATATGTTACCACATTTCCGATGGTACTTGATGTTTTGCTTCCAGTTGCTAAACTGTCAAGCATGTAGTCATAAATTCAGTTACTGACCATTTTATATATGGCCATCAATATTTGCTCTTCAGATCTAGATACATCATATTCCCTTCTAGATGCATCGTCAATGAACTGCAGTGTTCTTCAGTAAAACATTCTAGTTTCCACTCATCATCATCATCAAGAACATAATATTTTTCCTCAAACATCCGACAAACTTAACTTTGAAGACTTTATTTTCACCATATTCAAATTGTTCTAACCCTAAAAACATTTTACATCTTTCAACTAAAATCTTTAATCCGACCTAAATGAATATGTCTAAGCTAAAGTTCTGTAATTACCATACTATCCTCTTTAAAAATAGTTGCACATTCAATGCTCTTAAAGTAGAGAATGTCTTCCAACTAAGTACATTGGCTACTATATTAGCCTTTCCAAGATAGTAGCCAATCACAACATCATAATCCTTGAGGAGTTTTATCCACCTTCTATACCGCAGGTTTCGATCCTTTTTGGTTCATCAAGCATTTTTGAACTTTTATAATCCTGAAGACATAACATCGCTCACCATATAAATGATGATACCATTTTTAGATCCAATCAAATTCTTTCAATCTTGGCAATATAGCCTAAAAATACAACTTCAGATATCCAAAATTTACATTTAGACAACCTCAATTATCTAGAATCCATACTTAGACATCTTGACATGCAATTTCTTTTCTTGTAAAATTTGAAGTACCCCCCGAAACCATAAATCATAATCTTCCCAAGGTAATATACTAAGTCGTACAGAACCTAAATCCAATAGTTCAAGTAGCTGAACCTTTAACTCTCTTATCTCTATAAGAGCTATTTTGTACAGTACCATTGATATAAGTTTAGTGCCAGAGAAAACCTAAATCCTGAATTTCACTTTACGGTCATATGGTAACTTGGCACTTCTTGAGGGAGAACATCCTGTTATTCATTGACAGTTGGGATACTTTCCATGTTCACCTTTGAATACTTGTATGTTCACAACATAATCTAGAAATTTATTACATCCTTGTGATAGCAGTTTCTAAAAAAAATTATTGTTGAATCACATCGATCAGAAAAAATCTGATTTTTCCCTCATCATTACAATCTCCAAACTTTCTAGATCCTTTCAAAATTATTCGTTTCAAGCGAAAATTCATAACTACATAATAGGCCCATAATCATTCCATGCCCAGCGAAATCGCAATTCATAAGAGGCAACTCTATTAAGCTTACTAAAAATTTGATTTCTTTGAATTACTATCGAGTAATTCTTACAAATTTTACTTACCCTTGTGCTATATCCCAAAGGATAAGTTACTATCATATCGAGCTTTTCCTGATCACCACAACGAAGCCCTTCTAGCATCATCATTATATTTGTTAAATCAATAGTCTATCGACATTGATTTTCCATCGATATCCTACTTGAAGTCCAACATTTTCAGACTTCCTAGCTCTCTAGTAATAAAAATCTAAGGAACTTGGGGTTAAATTTCCTCTAAAATCATATCCAGGGTTTGAAATAATAAACCTTGGTTTAGCTAGGCATTTCCAACTATGCCCGCACATTAACATCATATTGAGAGGAAAGCAGTTAATGATTAACCTTGTTACTACTTTTATGGGCCTCATTCTTAACCCAACTATTCGATCGTTCTACATGATTTCTCAACTTCGGACATCTATAACTTTATTCAATCAATTAAATAAGCAGTTGCATCAAGTCACTCAAGCATTCAAACAGTAATTATGACATCCTAGTGGCATGTATACACTTACTGACTGACAACAAGCTCGGTTTGGATCTAGAACCGGCTAAACCTAATGCTCTGATACCAATAAATGTAATACCTCATTCTCGTATTCGATTACCGAATATGAGTCAGAGATTTCACTGAACGATAATATGATTTTTATAAAAAAATTCTATAAATTTAAAACCTTTGAAATAATTATATCGACTAATATACAAATTCAGAGCTCCTTTACTTAAAAAAATTGACTATCCGATAAATGTCGGACATTGGACCAAAATTGATAAAATTATCCTATCTATACATGCCACTAAATTAAATTAAAAACCTCAAGTAGGATGTCATTACTGCGGCAGCTTGATGAAAATTTTTGAACTTGATGCAACTCTTTTCTTCGCCCAAAGATTCGAATCACCTACATGTGCACAATCAAACACACGCTAAGTACGAACTTAGTGAGGCAATAAAGGAAGTTAATAAAAATAATCTAAACTTTATTCGACTTTATGGATACGTTTACATAACATGATATGCCAATCCCTCAACTTTCACATTACATTAGTAATGATTTACTATATGCCAATGTCATAAAACTTTCATGCTTATCCATTTGTCATAATATGCCATATATGCATAAATGCATCATGATCACTAGATATGTATTACCATCATGTTAATCATATATTAACATAATATAAATCAGATATAAATTTCTTACCAATATATATACTTGCCATTTATTTCAAAAGCTCATAAGCTTATTCACTTGTTTATTTTTTATTTTTATTTTTTTACCAATAAACCATAGCCCAAATATAAGCCTATGAGGACCCTGGGTACATGAGTCAAATATGCACCGAAGTGCTAATACACATAAGGTCGTGCCCACCATATGCACTAAGTGTCCTTTATATACACTATAGTGCTAAACCGAGTATGCAGCATGCTGTTGGCTCTATGGCATGCCAACTATACCCTGTCCCTCAATGACAGACTTGGGCATAGATTCCACATTTATTTCATCCATGGCAATGTATATCAACATAATTTAATATTGGGCAGTTCATACCCGAAATAATATTCATAATATAACATCATATATAACTAGTGATCCATGCATTTATATTCAACTTTTGACATATTTAAAACGTGTCAATCATATGATGCATGACATAAATATAATGACAATAAAATTTGGGTAGGCTCATCGCAAGCCATCCCAATGATGTATAATGCATCAATGTGTCATGATATGTATACAATTACACTCACCTTTGCCACTTAACACAATGCCTCACTAGGTCCTAGTTCGATCCTTTCTTTCATAGTACCTCGAAACTTCTTTGATTTGGACTTGACTTCATTAATCACTTGAATAAAATAAAATACTTGTTAGATTCAAATCTAACAATACCTTAAACATGGTGTCTAATATAATCATTCGAATATAAAATTTCCAAATATTTTTGGTTCTTCCTTGTACTGTTCAAAAACTCATTATGGTCCTTTGTGATCAATTTGAACTTCCATTAATTCTTCTGAGCTTGCTGACTAACATTTAAATACAAAATGTTTCAAATTCCACATTCTGACAGCTTGCGCTACCTTCAAAGATTTATTTCTATAAAATAATCTACAACTCGGAATTCGATTCCGTTTGTTCTAAAAGAAACTATATTCGATAAGCTTTTCAACCATATAATTTAGTATCCCAAATTCAACTCATATTATTTATGACGAATTTTCAAAGTCAATTACAGTGCTGAAATTCGAAGCAGATTGGTACTCTGTTTTCTGAACTTTTATCACTTAAAAATTCATATCTTTTTATATACGAATCGAAATCAGTCACCGTTTGTTTTGAAAGAAGATATACTGAACCATGAATACAATGATATAAGAATCACTTTCTAATTATTGTTTTAGAATTTATGGTGAATTTCCAAACTCACTGCCAAAAACTAAATTCTTGTCAGATTTCATAATTCTAATCTTTATCACTCTTTAACCATTCAAACACTCTAAAATAACTTCAATTACATAATCAATCATAAAGAACATCATTCAAACTACTTCCATCTCTAAAGAAATTTTTGCAATATCTCCCCCTAATTTTCTTTAATTGTCAAATGGTCCCTAAACCATATACCATAGAAATTCCATCACTTTAAGCACAAAAACAACATCATAACCTCATTTCCAATATAAATAAATCTTAAAACATGAATTTCCAACATGTCCTTCATCCAACTTAATCACCAATATTAACTTAGAAGCATGGAAACCTTGCAAAACTTATATCAGAAGAAAAAGAATTCCATGGAGATCAAATCTTTATTTCATGACTTAATCCAAAAATCAACTAAATCAAGATCAAAAATTGAATTGAAATTTTTTTCTTACCTAGCTTGGAGACTCATGGCCATGGCGGAGAAAGATGAGCTAAATTCCACATTTTTTTATTTCTTTATTTCAAGCCAAATGGCATTATTTAACCATATTTTATAATAAAAATCTCCTTAATAGTCAAATGACTATTTTACCCTTGATATCCAATGCTTCTCATCTTGCCACATGTCAATTTATTCATCCAATGGTAAAAAATAAACCAATAAGTTAGTAGTTACCAACTTTGCCCTTATAATTTTCCAAAATTATGATCTTGCCATTTTTCATCCAACGGCTCATATTTAGCATGGAAAATCAACTTAAACCCAAGGGTTCATATTCTTCCAACACAAAAAAATATCTTAGACATGTAAAATGACATAATTAACCTTGCCTTATCATCCTTGAAAATATCCTGGATATTTGATTCGATCCGATTATTCGAATATTTTTCTGAACTTTATCTCTTTATAGCCAATAATACAAACTCCGTACGAAAAATCTGGATAACATGGAAACGTCATTCTTGGGGGTAAACTATTCATTTACGGGGTTAAAGTACACAAGTTTTGAAAATTACATTTTGGTCCCTAAACTTTTCCAAAGTTTATATTGTAGTCACAAAACTTTCAAAATTTACAATTTAGTCATTAGCCAAAAATTGGGATTTTACAATTTCCAACTTCTTTCACTACAAGAAAATATTGTAAAATGAGTTACAACATTGCTGAAAGCTTAAGATATACTAAAGGAAGAATTCTACAACAAGAAATGGAGTTAATTCCATCATTCTCGTTCTTCTTCTTCAACTCCACCAAAAACATATTTTCTCCACATACCACCATTTCTTTCCATCTTTAGCTTTGCTGATAGATCCTTTGATGTAGATTCCAACTCCCTTAACCCAAATTCCAGGAATAACACTATAAATAAAAAGGTTTGATCTTTTTCTTTTGTGTTTGAGGTAATGAAGAAGAAGAGTGTGTGGGAAAATATGGGTAACAAGAGTGATATCACTCTTCTCCTTTTTTGCAGAGGTTTAATGCCAAACCAGCCTTTTCTTTTGAATAAAGGGGAAATTACACCATAACTCCCTCTTCTTTCTTTCCATCACACAATAGGCCAAGCCCAAGAACTAGAAACTAGCCTATTAAGGTCCACCTACAAAAGCTAACCGGGCTCAACTCTTCGGCCCACATACAAGGCCCACGACTCGGGTGAACCAGCCCATAGACTCTAAAATCTGGGTCGTTACATTCTATTTCTAGATGCTTGGTGTTAGTTTTGGGTCCTATAACTATTGGTTCCTGGAATTGCAAAGAAATAGGTTCACCGGTGGTTAAAAAATTCATCAACGATAAAGAAGAAAGATGGTATATATGGTACCATGGAGTTTCCACAATTACCCAAGACTCGGATTCCATAGAATTAGCAGTTTCCAGCAACGAGGTTCGTCGGGATAGAGTGTGACGTTTGATGTAGGGTTCGAGGGATACTAGGATATGAGGGTGGTAAGGATATTCGGTGAATGATGGTTGTCGATTGGTGAGGGTTTGGGCTTGGGGTAAAGTTTAGAAATTTCTTTTATTTTATTTACCCTTTCATTTTAAATTTTATTTTATATTAAATATTAATGAATAATGTCATGTCATACTAAATAATAATAAAAATAATCTAGAGTGATCGAAACAGGAATAGTTCGAAAGTTTAGTTATTAAATTAAAAAAATTTAAAGTTGAGTGAGCAAAATAGAAGTGAGAAGAAAGTTAAGTGATGATTTGTGTATTTTACCCTTGAAAAGATTAGTGATAAAATTAAAGCTTTTTATAATTTAGTAACCAAAACAAAAAATGTCCTATAGTTTAGTGACTAATGGTGTAGGTTACCCTTATATTTATTTTACATTAATCCTTTAATTATTGTCTCAAATAATCATTAATCAATCCACTTGCTTTCTATATTTTTTAATGTATATTTGTAATAATTTATATCTAATGCATTTAAACATAAACTAAAAAGTAATTGTTCAAATAGGATTTTGAGGAATCTTATATGATGGAGAGGTAAGACCCACAATCCACAGATAATACCCCTTTCTGAGGAAAGTTTTGTCTTGTTATACCAAAATAATAATAACAATAATATTTCTCCATTTACTTTTATGAGTTATTTATATTGCTTAGTAATAAGTTTAATTATAGAGAAATGCTCAAAAAAAGTTTAAATATAGAGAAAATATTTTATGTATCAGTGTTGGAAAATTTATTTTTTATAAGTGTGTTTAATTTAGGGTTTAGATATTTAGTTTAAAGATTTATATGTTAGGATTTTAAATTTGGATATTAATGTTGAAATTTAAAGGTTAGGGTTAGGGATTTAGATTTGTCGCACTGTGGAGTTAAAATAGACATATTTGTATAAAAACAATTATGCAAACATGTCTATTTTAACTTTAAAATCTAAATTCTACATCTCTAACCTAAAATCTTACATATTAAACCTTGATCATTCGATCCAAAACGATATATTATTTTTTTGACATGTCTAAACGATATATTATAAATTATACAACCTAAATCATTAATCCACAAACCAAATCTCTAACCCAAAATAACATTGTTTATAAAATAATTTTGATAGCCATAATTGAATAGGACGACCCATGGTCCTTGTTCCTACAATTGATAATAATTTAGTTGTTATAAATTGATTCAAATTTTAATTGGTAACTAAATTAAATTTATTTGTAATTATAGTGGTTGAATATTACTTGATAATTAGGGTTTATTTTATTGAGTAAATATCTATATTATGTAAAAAATCTTATTGAATAAGGTTTCTTGGTGACCAAATATTTGAGTCTATAAATATAGACTAGGATTTAACCTTTAGAATCATGAGAGAAGAATTAGATGAGAGAGAATTATTATTTGGAGAGATGTAACCACTTTTAGGATCTCTGCAACTATAGCAGCTATATGTTGTAGAGACAATGGGAAGAGTATTTTGGATACGCCAGGTTCTGTGATACATACCAAGTATTAGGATACATTATATATCATGTATTTGTACTCTTCTTGTTCTTTACGTTGATAGAGGATTATTCGTTTCTCTCATTTGTGGAGGTAGACAAGGTCAAGCCACATTAAACCTCATCTCCTATGCATGTCTTATTTTATTTTGATCCCGCTTTTATTATTTTTCCACGTATAAATTCCTAACATTAGTGATATTTATGAAATTTATTAAATAAATGAGCAATTAATTAATTAGTGAGAATACTATTAAAAAGTTTAGAAACTGTGATAACGGAGTCGTCATCGGTCCTTTTTTAAAATAGGTAGACTAGAAACCTAAAACAAACCAGAGATTACGAAATCTTGAAGGTTCGGGGGCACAGTCACATGTGCGGAAGGGTTAGCACCTCACAACGCCCATAAAACGGCGCTTATTTGGTCACTTATATTTTTAACGTGTTTTGGGTTTATACATGGATAATTTACATTTAAGCTTAATATCTACAGGTTTTAGTGTTTAAAGTTTTACTTTAATTAAAAATGATTTAAATGAGGGGATATTTTCTAAAGTGATAGATTTAAGTTATTTGAAGATCTAAGTCAACTTTAATTAAAACCTATTTAAAGCCTAGTTAACTAAAAAATCTAAAGTGTGAATTATTGGATTAATTAGAGTTTAACCTAGGTAACTAATTTATTATGGGAACAAATTAATTAAAGTAAAGATATTTTGTCATTAATTTTAAGAATCCTAAACTAGTGGATCTAGTTATTTAACCTAAAAGATCCTAATTAAAGGCTCTAATCCTAAAAGGCAAAAACATTAAATAAATTTATATAAATGCGAATAAATGATAAAAAGATCGAAATAAATAGAAAAGAGAATTAAAAAACATAATAAAAAATGAGATTGAGGAAAAGGAAAAGTGAAGACTCGTTGTGCAAGATCCACCAAAGAATAACATGAGTCATGGCTTGAATTAGGATCACCGAACATTTGATGTGAAACCTTTTTTTAAAAAAAAACACCAAGATCTTATTTAATGCTAAAATTATTACCCAATCATGTTTTTTTACATTGAACTCCTGAAATCCCAAGAACGCTTCCCACAAACCAAGCGTTCTTCACTCTAATCTAGATCCAAGTTCGATAGAACTTTCCATGTTACACCCACGCCAACCTAGCCATACCCGAACCAAATCATATTTGTAGCACCGACAATTCCAAACATGAGTCGTGATAGTGGTGTAAGGTGGCCGCCCTTGCGGCTATGGATGGCAGCCACCAAGGCAGCGGTGGACAGTAATGACAGCGATGAATGACAACTACAACGAAAGATGGTAGAGGTAGTGGCGGACTGCGGTAGCTTGCTCAGCAAAAACCCTTTCCTTACCCTTTCATTTTGAACATAAAAACAAGACACAGAAAGACAAAGCAGTAAAATAAATAAACAAAAAAACAAAGCTAAACGATGTACCGCAATGAAGGCTTCAAACTTGTATTGCTAAGAATTTCAGACTATAACTTCTTTGTATTTTTCTGTGTGTTTTCAAGAAAAATGTGTGAATACGTATGAATGTGTGGTTTTTTCTCTGTGTGAATGTGAATTCCATGTTTAAAATGGTGAATTACAAGGCTTTATATAGCCAAAGAAATGAAGAACATAAGGGAAGAATCCACGATTCTTTCCCAAATTACAATGAAATAATAATAAAAAAACCTAAAATCTCTAAGATATGCCTGATTACTTCCTTGTTTGCCTTTGATTCTTGTTTGGGGAATACATCAGATGAGTGAAGTGCAACCTAGTGTCAACGAAATATTGCTTGGCAAAAGATTAAGTATTTTGTTTGTCAATTCAGGAAATAATGCCAAGGATATTTCTTTTACGTGCGAGTATACACGGTCAGCAAGTAATAAAGTAATGAGTTACGCATCGTCTCCACAGGGATTATCCAGGAATTAATTGCCATGATTAATACCTGTGAACTAGAAAATAAAAGTGATGGCAATTGATTGAGAGAAAGAGTAAAATAAAAGAACTAAAGAAATAAAAAAATGATAAAGAAACTGAAGTGAAGACCGAGGTAGATCAGAAAATAACTGGTGTAGTAATGATTGGAAAGCTTGGCAAGGGATGTTTGGATTTCACGCCAGTAAAGATAGCAATTAGTAACATTAAACTCCAGTTTTATTGCTGAGCAAATTTAAAGTTAGTATTGCCTCTGTCGATGGCAATACCCTAAGTTAACTACTCTTCAACACCTATATGTCTATAGCGAGTTCTCAAACAATTAACTTGGTGAAGTTTCAATCTTTAGTCCTAAGGGGTAGAATCATTTCAGGTGTAAGTTCATCTACTTGAATATCTTCTGTCGAAGTTTCTCTTCTTAGTATCTGCAATTAATCCTTATCTCCTAAGTCTGTTAAGATATTAGGGGATAATAAACATTCAATGCCAACTATTGTATGACATAAAATATATGAAATGTAAGCACATGAGAAATAGACTATAATGCCAAAGCACATAATTATTAAAACTAAAAATACTAAGTGTTCATCGCAAACACCCCTAGCCAATGTAAAAGATTAGTTCATGGATGAGGAAACCAACAACAAATCATCGTTTTGATTCATCATCACAAAAATAAAAATAAATTAAGAGAGATAACAAAATAGGGAGTTCTTTTGATGCAGCCCCTCAATGGATCCAGAGCTCTCGACAAAACTGCCCAGGTTGCTTCTACTTTTCTCTTCTTCTCGCGGCTCTAGCTCTCTATTGGCTTATTCTTGAACTCATTTATATAGGCGCATGCAAAGCCCTAATTAGGGTTAAGGTTGAGTCCTGAGTTTTTGGTGTCGCAATCCTTGGAGGCGACATCTACGCGTTATAGCAACTAGAGCTGACGTGGCTATGATTTATTGTGATTTTTTTGGGCATCGTCCTTCATTATTTTGCCAACCGAGCTTGGTATTCTTCTCTCTTGTTTTTCCAACCAAGTCTGGCATTCGCCTCTTGCTTTTGCCAATTGCGTTGACATTTCTTTCCTGCGTCCACTTGCTATATCCTTGTCGATCCTGCACACCACAATAAGAAAACACCCTTCGCTCTTACAATAAAAACTATATATTCCTTAACTCCTAGATGCAAATGCATGAATTTATTAGCAAAATAGACTAATATATACCTAAAGTCAAGCAATATCATGGCAATATATACATGAAAAGTACAACTTTTGAGGAGTTAACACCTAGGGTTTGACTGTGGTGGCTAGGGCATGTGGTGACAGCGGCGGCAATTGAGGGCTAGGGTTTTAGCCAATTTGGGCCTTCGTACACAAAACATTTTTTTTTTTTTTTGGATTCTATATATTTTTTGGATTTAAATGGACACTAATATATTTAAAATTACATATTTACAAAAATAAAAGGTCAGATAAAATTGATGACTACAGCTGCCACTCTTTGTCTATTTTGGTGAAACGAGAATACAACAAAGAATTAAAGACAACTATTTTATCTGGTAAACTATTCAAAGGTAACCTTGGTCTTGTCCCAAAATGGTAAGGTATCGTTTGCTGACTACTCTGGTTAAAGGTGATGCTGAAACAATAGGGTGTCGTCGCCTATTGCTCCCGTTGAAAAACAAAGCGGCATAGGGTGTCATTCACCTATGACCTCTCCTAAAGATAAAATGTCTCATCCCAAAATGATAAGGTGTTATTCTCCTACTACTCCAGTTAAAGACAGTGTTGAAACAATAGGGTGTCGTTCTCCTACTGCTCTTGCTAAAAAACAAAGTAGCATAGGATGTCATTCGCCTATGCCTCTTTTGAAGATAGAATGTCTCATCCCGAAATGATAGGGTTTCGTTCACCTACTATTTTGGTTAAAGACGGTGCTAAAATAATAGGGTGTCATTTGCCTACTACTCTTGCTGAAAAATAAAGTGGCATAGGGTGTTATTCAAATATTTCCCCGCTAAAAATGGGATGTCTTGTCCCTGAAGTGATAAAATGTCATTCAACTACTACTCCAGTTGAAAATGGTACCGAAGTGATAGGGTATCGTTTGCCTACTACTCCTACTGGAAAATGAAGTGGCATAAGGTGTCATTCAACTATTACCCGTCTAAAAATGGGATGTCTTGTCCCTGAAGTGATAAGATGTTATTCAACGACTACACTAGTTGAAAACGACGTCGAAGCGATAGGGTGTCATTCGTCTACTCCTCATACTGGAAAACGAAGTGGCATAGGGTGTCATTCAACTATTTCCCCCTCTGAAAATGGGATGTCTTGTCCCTGAAGTGATAGGATGTCATTCAACTACTACTCTAGTTAAAGATGGTGCTGAAGTGATAGGGTGTCATTCAACTACTGCTCCTGAAGCGACATGGGGTGTCGTTCACCTATGACCTCTTTTAAAGATAAAATGTTTATGTTTATGGTGAGAAAACTCCAACTTTTGCTTGATCTTTGCATATTTGCTCGCTTCATCTAGTGATCATGACTAGTCATCTCAGTTGTCTCTTATTCTTTGTACTTCTTTACTTCAGTATTTACGTGGAGCTCTTCAAACTGATTGTAGGTGAATTCTCATAACAGGACTTATTCCTACCTCAAATATCTTCGAATGATATTGGCTTTTTAATCTCTTCCTTTCATTTCTATCAAGGTTGAGGATCTTACATCGCGGCTTGCCTAAGTTTGATTTCCTGGGTAGAAATATATGCTTACGAAAAATTTCATGATTATAGTTAAAATAATGAACCACATTATAGTCCCTATACTTTTAATTCATTTTCAGAGTAATGCACAAAAATTTATTGTTATATGTGTATAATAACCCAATTGGTTCCCATTTTGATGTAAGATACAAGTGAAAGGGATGCAAAAGAATAAAGTTTTTTAATGTAGGCTTTATTAATAATGTGGCAAACAAGGCGATTACAAAAAGGTTGGTGGCTCGATTCGCGTTGGCGAGCAAAGCGAAATGTATTGGTGAGTGCGTAAACGTTTTAAAGCTCTTTAAAGTTTTGATCAATGATCATGGGGGGTTAGTTAGAGCCTAACAAGCTTGACTAAGCACAAGTGTAAGTTCTTATATTTTTGCCTTGAATATTGGATTGATATGAGCTTTGAAATACATGTTTGGGTTTGTAAGCATGGTTTGATTTACTTACTGTTAATGTATCATTTTGAGATTAATATGCAATTTTTATCAAAGTATATGGATGTCTATGAGTTTTGAAATTGTTCCTTGAAGGAATGCGTTGTTGCCCTTGGCAATGTGGTTTTTGTATATGAAATGGTTTTATGAAATGCATTGGGAAAACAACAAGTAAATGTATTTGAAAATGATATATTGGCTATGTGACGTAAATAAGAAAGTATCGGATATAGTTGGCATGCCATAGAGTTTAAAGTGCATTATAATATAAAGTCAACCACGCCACGGATCTTGAGGTATAGCGATTTAACTAGGCTACTCAGGCTGATGGTTTCTTTAGTTCTTGCAATAGGGGTGAGCCTATTTGCTGTGTGTTAGGGGTGAGCCTAGCACGACGGGATAGGGTGAGCCTATTCCCGGCCGAAGTAAGATTAGGTGGAGGTAAGTCAACTGGGAAATTTGTGTATCCAATGTATTCTGATAAAACATATTGTTTTTGTTATGAGGATAGAAGTGAGTCTATCTGGGGTTACAATACTTGCCAATATATGAGATTTAATGGAAATGCTTTTGTGCATATGGTGATTTATGCATGGTTATTAGAAGTTTTGCTGCATATAGTTCTTATGCATGACACAATTTACGAAAGATTATGAGAAATGCTTTGGTTATTTTTAAGCACACTTTACTTTGAAAATGACTCTTATTTTTGAAAAGGTTTTGGATGCATCAATATTTTACATTTGAGCTTCCTCACTAAGCAATGTGTTGCTTACGCTCTCTTTTTCCTCATTGATGTAGTTGAGTAGAAGAGAAGCACCTTACGACAAGGATAATCCAAGATAACGACAACTTACTTGAGTATGAAAAACTCAGTTTTATGTTCGGTTAATAAGGCAATGCGTTACCATGTTTTTGGGGGTTTTGTAATCTAGATTTTATTGTGTTGTGGAGGTTTATATACTGTGGTTTGATGGTATATTATGTTGATGGATTGAAGCATGAATGTTGGTTGTTTGCATATAGTTGCTTTATGCTTGAAAGCTTACATGGTTATGTGTATAGGATGGAAATGCTTACGCTTATGTTTTTGTGGTTCAAACATGTTTAAAATGGTACCAGTAGACTATTGATGTGATCCCAATGTCGAGATATGCCTTGAATATCTTTTTAAATCTTGAGTTGGACGAATTAAGGAAGCATGCCTCTAGTATTGAGATGTGGTGTAATATACCTCTAGTTGTTCCTATTTTCAAGGGCTTTTTACTTGTTTAAATCCTTGGTTTATTGGTGCATATGTGTATGATTGATTAAGGCATGTTTAAGATATCTAATGGGTGAAAAACCAGCTAAGTTAGACATTACAGGTCCAGTGGTATTGATACTCGGGCCTCAGTATCGATACGAGTAAGTGTAAATTTGGCTTGGGTATCGATACTCAAATAAGAGTATCGGTACGAGTATGTGGAATTTGACAAGGGCATCGATACTCGAGAATGAGTATCGATATGACTTTTAGCTACTAAAATTTGGGATTTCGGTAATTTTTCCCAAGTATCGATACTCGAGAGAGGGTATCGGTATTCCCTTACAAAATTTGACCAGGTATCGATACCCTAGCACGAGTACTGATACTCTTGAGCATTAGTTTTAGTCAAGTGGTGTTATGGTTTTAATTCTTCCATTTTGGTCTTCGGTCCATATGTATGCTGATTGTATGAGTTTGGATGATCGTTTTAAGTTGAAATTTGACATGTATGCATGTAACCTGATTAATTAAGGTTTGGTAACTTCAAAGATAATTAAGCTCTTGTAGTTTTTTAGATTTTCAATTTGGCCCCTAAATTACAGTTTACGCGCTATTGGATGTCAACTTGACGTCCAATTCCATTGAGACTTTTTCCACTGCCAATATGCACACCTTAGGTTATAATGTTGTATCTAAACAAGAAAAAAGAAAAAATTGACCTAATTTGAGTTAATTGTTTTATGTTTGTTTCGAAAAATCCAGTATGCACACCTTAGCTTGCAATGTGCTAGTGTTTAAAAATCTGATTGAGTGAGCTAGTTCCATGATCGAGCAGAGTAGGCGACTACCGGATGTTGCGCTTCGGGCATTGGCGCGCAGCAGTATGGACCTACTATGTCCAATTCGATAAGGTGAGGACTGATATCGTAGAGTCCACTGGAGCAAGGGTGGGTAAAGTTGAATATCGATGGTGCTTGGCATGTTATTTCAAGTGTTGCGTCGTGTGGTGGTGTTTTACGTGACCACATGGGTGAGTGAATCTTTGGATTTTCCAAATTTATAGGGGCTTGTTCAATCATTGATGTTGAGTTGTGGGTTGTGCTCGTTGGTTTGGAGAGTACTTGGAGCCAGGGGTCTCAATAGGTAATTCTTAAAATTGATAGCTTTTGTAACGCCCCGGTTTTGGGCCTAGATGTTAATTAGGTTAGATAGACAGTTCGAATAACTGGATAAGAGGATTCGAGTTAATTTCAGAATTAAATCATAATAAATATTTTTAAAGGAGTTAAAAATATAGAAAAATGTTTTAAAATCTTTATTTAATATATAAAGACATTTGGTGAAATCAATTTTGGAAAATAAGTTTTGGAGGTAAAACATTTTGTGGTAGTGACCAAAATGTAAAGTTTGTAAAATTTGTTTTGCTAGTGACTAAAATGTAAAGGGATAAAACTTTGAATCTTTAAGGAGCTATTTACCCAAAGTCTAATATCAGACTTTTCCCTTAAATTGGATATTTTAAATGATTTTAAAATACAATAAATAGGCTTGGAGAATTAATTGGATAATTAAAGTTTAAAACAAATTTGACGTAACTAACTTTTCTCCAAAATATTTTCTCTCCAATTCTCTCCAGACAAACACTTTCTTCTTCTTCAAAATCTTCAGGTAATATCTTATTTTAATTAATCTTTTGGTTTCAAGTGGTTTTATAATGATTTTCCTATCAAATCTTATTGTTTTCTTGTGCAAATCCATCAAATTAAGGGGAAAGTCATCAATTAGAGGTGAGGTTCGTCCTTCTCCTCTAATACAAGGTTCTTTACTGAAATTCCTAAGTTATTGGTCCTTTACATGTGTTTTTTAATGAGTTTTTATGGTTATAATAGAATTAATTTGTTTAATTGAGGTTTAATTGTGGAAATTGATGAGATTTCAAAATTGATCTGATTTGATATGTTCTTGATTGTATTGGAACATGATTTTGATGTTTTAATAAGTGGGTTTTGACAATGGAATCCTGAAACTATATGAATCTCTAATTTTCTAGGTTCTTAGTTATGAGTTTTTGAGGAGTTGTGGGACTTTAATGATTGCTGGAGACATAAGGATGATGTTAATGTGTTTTTGTATGGTAATTGATGTTAACTGATAGATGAGATCCCTAGGTTGTGGCTGGGTAAAGTTTGTGAGTTGTTTGATGGTGTTTTTGGTTGGTTTAAAAGGGTAATTGCTTGAGAAATTGACGAGGGTTGTTGTAATTTGATGTTGCTGGGTTGTGAATGCATTTTGATGCATTAAAACCTCTATTTTTTATGGTTAAAATAGGGGAGGTTGCTCCGCAAGCTTGTATCGAAGTTTCGAAAGCTTTAGAGGTGTGGATTTACAACAGCAAGTAAGGCTTTGTGTTGTCGGTGAGTGAAAACATGTTTTGCAGCTTTTCAAAGGTTTGGAAATTGTATTTTAGGGGTTTAGATTAAGCTTGAAACGCTGGTCTAGGCTCAGAAGTAAGTAAATGATGTTTCTCTCTCTTGATTTCGGTTTGGCAAATTGGTTTTATGCAATTGTTTTGATAAACTTGATTACTCACTCTATATGCATGATTTGAGCATGGTTTAATGCTGGAAAATGATTACATAATGATGATGATGATGATGCATTTAGAGGTAATGCATGTTTCGATAATGTTTTGAACATTAATTAATGCATGGGTGATGCATTGGATAAATGGATTTAATTGATGCATATGAAAACAGTGAGTTTATGTTAATAAATCGAATTATATTGGCAAGTGCTGGTATGAAAAGGGTTTTGGAAATGTCATCGGATATAGTTGGCCAGCCATAGGATTTATAGTGCACTATAAAAAGTCCCCTTGGATGCTGAGGGGTTTGATCTGTAGTACCGAAAACTCCATCCAAGTACCCTAACGGTTGAGGGGTTTTAATCTGTGTACCGAAGACTCCCATTAATGGATTATACATCTAGCCGATGAGTGGTGTAGAGGGGTTTATGTGTACCGAAAACTCCACCATAGGTATCACAACGGTATAGGGGTTTATGTGTACCGAAAACTCCCGTTGGTGGACCTTGAGATGTCGATAGATTGTATGTTAAGTGTTGGGTGAACACTTGTTGAATCCGTGTATCTGATGTTATATTTTGTAAAGAAGAACTTGGGTAATGATCACTTGTAAGCTAATATAATTGATGTTGTATCATGAGATGGATTGTATGGTTTAATGTTGGATTAATCATATTTTACTCTTTAAGCCTTGCATTGGTAGTATGCATGGGAAAGCTTAAATTGAGGGTAGCAAATGAGATATTGATGTTAATTCATGGTACATGTTACACAAGGTTTAATGTGAGTGTTTTGAAAATGCTAAGTACATGGTTTGATAAGGCATGATGTTTTAATGATGATTGAAAGGTGTTCTTGAAAGTGGTTTACAAAATGATTGCTAAATGGATTTAAATACATTGATGATGTTTTGTTTTTTAGCATTCCTCAATATGCCTAGTGTGCTTACGCTCTCTTTTACCATCAATGTAGTGAACTAAAGGTTGGATGCAGCGAGCAAGCGAAGGGAAATCCAAGAACTTGTGTTTACGAAAGTATAACTTTGATAAAGACATGTAGTAATAAAGGCAATGTGGTCATTTGTTGTTTGGGAGAGTTGTTTGCTAGACTCCCTGTTTGTACAAGTTTTATATGTTGGTTTGGACTTGTAAGTGGTTTAATGTGCTCGGGATATGGTTGAATTTATGCTTTGGATGTTGACTAGGAAGCATGCATATAGGCTTTGTAGTTGATTGTGATAGATTTGCTAAGATTACTTAAAATGCTGGTTTAATGTTGTCAAACATGCTTTTGATGTTAAATGTTGTTTAGACATGTGTTAAGGTTGTTTGGAGTGAGCCAAAGTGTCATATGTTGGACCTAGAGGTCAGTACAGGCCTCTGCGTACCAGTACGGGTACCCAAGGATTAGTACGTGGGGTCTAAAAAGGCTCAAATCATTGAATTATAACAAAGGGTATCAATATGCCTAGCCACCGTATTGGTATGCCTTGAGGAAAATTTGTACTGGTGTCTGTACATGGGTTTGAGTACTGGTACGATCCTTTCAATTTTAAAGAATCGTACCGATACGTGGGGTACCATATCGGTACGTTATTTGCTTACTGGAATTCTGAGTTTTTAGAGAAACCAAAGGGGGATCGGTATAGGGCCAAGGCCATATCAATACGGGTGGATCAACACACCATATCATTACAATAGATCGTGTATTGGTATGTGTAGCTGTTATGTTAATTAGGCCATATCGATACGGGCTTTCCCGTATCGGTACGCTCTGTTGATTTTGTGTATGTCAATTTACTAAAGTTTAAAAATCTTGCAATTTAGTCTCTAATTGTTATGTATGCAATTGAATGAATTCAGATGATTGTTTTGAGCTGAATTTTTAACATGTGAACATGAAATTGGACTAGTGAAGGTTGGTAAACTTGATTTTAATTCAGTCCCTATAATTTGTAGAAATTACATTTTAGTCCTTAATGTACGCGTTTGGGAAATCAGATCATGTTTCAAAACCTTATTTAATTATAACGTTTTCGCTGAAGTATGTTTACCATAGAAATTAATACTGATGCATTTAGACAAGTTAAAAGAAAAAAAGAAGACCTAATTTAGGTTATTAGCTCAGGTTTGCTTCGGCAAACCTAATGTGACCTTTTTAGTTTGGTTTCGTCTAGTCCGGGCTAAGGGGATTTCATTTGGTGATATCAGAGCCATGTTTTGAAAAGTGGGATGGCATTGGTGTATTGTTTTGTGTGTTTATGAAGAACTGGTATGCTGTTGATGATTGTTCAATGATGTTTGCTATACACGGTGATTGTTTATATGTATGATGTTTGATATATGCCATGTTGGGGTATTTTTGGAGACATATTGCCTTATTACTACAGCTATAAAATGATTTTTGGATTGAAATGAAAGTCTTGGATCCTTACTTGAAGCTGGCCTGATTGTTTTTGTTTTGGTGTACTTATCATGCCTTAGATATATTTTTATACGATGCCACCGAAGAGAGAGTTAGGATCGAGTACAACTACCGTCAAAGGGCAGAGAGTCGAGGATAGTGTTGTGCTACACGAGGTGTTGCCGCCTCCTCCGCTGAATCTTTCTGAGGGAGTAGAGCGTGTATTTCCCATATAAGTTAAGTCAGGTTATTTTAATTTGACGCCAGCAGAGTGGGTGATAGCCAAAGCTTTTCGAGCAGTCGTGGCTAGGGTGCATATGCCTACATCTGCACCTGTTGGAGTTGTGTATTCAGGAACCCCAGTCGAGGGCCTAGAGAGGCTGAGAAGCATTGAGTTTAGAGGGTTGGCACTCATGGTGTCGAAAGTGAGAACTACCGGTTTAGAGCAGAGTCGAGGAATATCTGATCATGTTGGAAGCTCTGGTTCTCAAAAGGGAGTTGTTGTAACCAATGTTGGAAAAAGTGGGAGCAAGAGGCTCCATGACAGGAGGCGTCAACCCAATGTTGGACGTGCTGGGGCAGTGCCAAAATAGGACAGTTTGATCAGAATTCAACTATTAAGACACTTGGGTGTGCGCACTATGGGAAAAGTTATCCTAAAGTATGTTGGAAAATACTAAAGACGTGTTGGAGTTGTGGGTTGCGAGGCCATGCGAGACATGACTGCCTAAAGCTGGCTAGGGGAGGACAGGCGTCTGTGTCTGTAGTTGTGGATTCTTGCTGGAGATGTGGTTTAGGAGATCATCTATGGCGTGATTATATGTGGATGGCTAGAGGTGCGTTGGTTCTTACATCTATTGTGGCACCGCTAGAAGACCACGAGTACGGACGAGGTTATTATCAGCATGGTGATGAGGGTCAGTGGGTCGTGACGCCTAGTGTTGTTAACCAGTCTGGGGATGGAGGTTTTTTGAGGGTGTGTGCACATCGCGAGGGATGAAATGACATCAATATGATTGCAGGTATTTTCACATTAGAATCCTTATTGTTTTCTTGGGTAGATTATAGTTCTAAACATTCATGCATCTTAGATGAGCATGTAAAGTTGTTTGATGTGCATATTGAAATCTTTAATATTGTGTTCGAGTAATTAGTTTTGGATGAGATGGGAGTGATACGAAGTTGTACCGTAGGTGTTCCTTGATGATTTAAGATCATGGGGTTGTCGAGAATTTGCAGAAGTTATCATTTTATGGTTTGGTAAGGTGTTCTGTAAAGATTGGTTGTTCGGGTATAAAGACGTTGCGAGCTTGGAAATCAAACCGAGCAGTGAGTGTTAAGGCTTGTGGTTGTTTGTGAGATTGCTGTTGTTGTTATGGTCATGAGCTGAGTGTCAAACCTATGTTAGGGATATGCCGCTGAGTTCTGGGGTTAATGGCTAGTAAGAACTTGGTGATGATGACACGTGGTCTCTTTAAAAAAAGGGGTAAGGTTTGACATGAGATGTTAGAGTATAAACTGTTTTTGGGAAGCATTTGTAAGAAGAGAATCTTAGTTTGGTAGTTCAGTTTGGAAAAAGGCTAAATTGCTTGTTTGTTGTTGCTCCAGTTGTGATGTTTGATGGTTTTTGGTTGCATGGAATTGTGATTTGTGCAGGAGGTTTAGGTGGGAAATATTGGAGCTCTTATGTTGGGTGTTTGTGTGAAAGAAGTGGCTCTAGAGTGGTTTGAAGCAAGTTGTTGAGTTCTTTGAGGATTTGTGATGTCTATGGCTTTTGGTAATGTGTCGCTAGAGGATACTGAAAAATTGTTGATGGTTGTGAGGTTAATTTGGTCGTAAGTTATGCTATTATATGGCTAACAAGGCTTGCTTGTAAGTTATTGACGAACGCCAACAAATGTATGCGTTGGGTTATGTCTTTGAACAAGGATGGCAGGAAGAATAATGCTTTGGAAGTTTTGGTCTTAGAATAATCGTGTGATTGTAAGCGATAGTAAGTGGTTTGAGATGATGGTTAGTAAAGTTTGTAAAGTGTTGTTAGGTTGCCGAATGTTTTTGTAAACATTCGGGGTTGTAGCGTGATAAGTAATATGAGAATGCTTAGTTGAGTGGGTAGAGAGAGAGTGGCGGTACACTCTTGTTTAGGGGAACTAGGAAGGATTTTTCCTAAAGACCGAAGGTTGGTTGTTAAATCTTCAAAGCTAGGTGGGTGGATGTTCCTGGCTAGCTTGTTTTGAAGCAGACAAGTAGGTAGGAATGTCGATTCTGGAAATGTTATCAATAAGTGTGGATGATTGATCATACATAATGCATAAGCACTTATATGTATATACTTAAATATTCCAGTTCATGCATGCATGTAGCATGACAATAGTGGTCTCACATTTATATACATAGGCATCATTGAGAGCATGTAAGTAATCATGCATACATGTGTCCCCACTTACGGATCAGTTTCTGGGAATTAGTGTGGTGATGGCATAAGTTGGTTCATTGGGAGGTTAGTTTGTATAGGGTTCTCTGGGTTTTGGTGGTTTGGTGAATGTTCTTTATGGAATAAAAGGGTAAAGAGGGTTGTTGAAGCCATAGTTTGGGTTGTATGATAGCGGTTACTAGGTGATAAGTGGAAGTAGTTGTTAAGGTCTTAAGAGTATGAGATGGTTTTTGTTACGTAAGGAGTGGAGTAGTAAGAAGTATTTGGGGCTGAATAGCTGAAAGAATGAGGATCGATGTTGGGGAACAATAGTGGTAGGAAAGTGGTGGTAGGGTAAGGTGGAGCAACCCTTGATAGTAAGTTGGTGAGGCATGTTAAGGATATGGTGAAGGGGAGATCATCATTCTTTTATGATGATGGTGTTTTAGAAAAAGGAGTTGCGTATTTTGGTAGCTACGTGTATGGGTTGTCAGCGCGTTAAGACTAAGCATCAATTTTCTTCTGAGTTGTTGCAACAGCTGAAGATTTCAATGGAAGAGGGAAAGGTTCAGTGTGGGTTTGTGTTGGGATTGCCTTTAATGCCAACTGAAAATGGTTTTCTTTCGGGTGATCATTAACCGGGTTGCGAAGAGTGCATGAAGTGTTTAAGTCTGTGGTTTGGGATAGAGATTCAAGTCTCTATCGAGGTTTTGTGAGTGCCTGCAGTAAGCTTTGGGTACTCGGTTGCCTTTTTGTATTTCGTATCATCTTTAGTCGGGTGGTTAGTCAAGTGTGCTATCATAGCTCTTGAGGTTATGTTGAGAGGTTGTGGCTTGAGTCTCTGAGAACCTGGGGAAGACGGTTGCCTTTGGTTGAATTTGGTTGTGATAACAATTTTGTGCTTGTACACGGTTGGCGTCCTTTGAAACGTTGAATGGTAAGGAATGCTATATATGTTGTGTTAGGCTGAGGATGGAAAGGAGCGTGTTTCCTCGTTTGATGTATTAAGAAATACCCATGTGGAGGTGAAGCTTGAGTGTGACTGTTTTAATGTAGCTTCGGATCTTTAGGAATCTTACGCAGAATTAAAGCGCGGAAAGGTTGTGTATACCGTTGATAAACATAAACTACCGTTGATGAACGTGCGCTCATGAAGTTTTTGCCTTGGAAAACGGTGATGCGCTTTAGATGGAAAGGAATTTGAGTTTGGGGTTTGTTAAACCATGTGAAGGTTCAGTGGCTTATCGGTTGAGGTTATCTCCCAAGTTGGAGGAAGTTATGATGTGTTTTATGTATCGGTGTTGCGGAGGTGACAGTCGGATTCTTTGCCTTTTGTAATTGTAAAGAATGTTAAGGTGTGTTATATGTGTGTGGTAATGAAGAGCTTGTAGAATTCTGGATCCCTGTGGAAATTGAGGGGATGAGTAAGCCTGTCAAGGCGGGTGGCGATGTTGTGGTGTTGAGGAGGCCATGCGGAAGTTTAAGTGAGTTGATGGGAATAGTTTTCTCATCTTTTCTGCTGGTTAAATTTTGAGGACAAAATTTTTTAAGAGGGGGAGAGTTGTAACGCCTCGATTTTTGTTCTAGATGTTAATTAGGTCAGATAAACAGTTCGAGGAACCAGATTAGAGGATTCAAGTTAGTTTCAGGATTAATTCATAATAAATATTTTTAAAGGAGTTAAAAATATGGAAAAATGTTTTAAAATCTTTATTTAATATATAAAGACATTTGGTGAAATCAATTGTGGAAAATGAGTTTTGGAGGTAAGACATTTTGTGGTAGTAACCAAAATGTAAAGTTTGTAAAATCTGTTTTGCTAGTGACTAAAATATAAAGGGTCAAAACTTTGAATCTTTAAGGAGCTATTTAACAAAAGTCTAATATCAGACTTTCTCCCTTAAATTGGATATTTTAAATGATTTTAAATACAATAAATAGGCTTGGATAATTAATTGGATAATTAAAGTTTAAAATAAATTTGACGTAATTAACTTTTCTCTACAAGATTTTCTCTTTAATTCTCTCCAACCAAACACTTTTTTCTTCTTCAAAATCTCCAGGTAATCTCTTATTTTAATTAATCTTTTGGTTTCAAGTGGTTTTATAATGATTTTCCTATCAAATCTTATTGTTTTCTCATTGTTTTCTTGTACAAATCCATCCAATTAAGGGAAAAGTCATCAATTAGAGGTGAAGTTCGTCCTTCTCCTCTAATACAAGGTTCTTTATTGAAATTCCTAAGTTATTGGTCCTTTACATGTGTTTTCTAATGAGTTTTTATGGTTATAATGAAATTAATTAGTTTAATTGAGGTTCAATTGTAGAAATTGATGAGATTTCAAAATTGATCTAATTTGATATGTTCTTGATTGTACTAGAACATGGTTTTGATGTTTTATAATGTTAATAAGTGGGTTTTGACAATGGAATCCCGAAACTATATGAATCTCTAATTTTCTAGGTTGTTAGTTATGAGTTTTTGAGGAGTTGTGAGTGTTTAACGATTGCTGGAGACATAAGGATGATGTTAATGTGTTTTTGGATGGTAATTGATGTTAATTGATAGATGAGATCCATAGGTTGTGGCTGGGTAAAGTTTGTGAGTTGTTTGATGATGTTTTCGTTCGTGTAGAAGGGTAATAGCTTGAGAAATTGATGAGGATTGTTGCAATTTGATGTTGCTGGGTTGTGAATGCATTTTGATGTGTTAAAACCTCTATTTTGTGATGGTTAAAATAGGAGAGGTTGATCCTCAAGCTTGTATCGACGTTTCAGAAGCTTTAGAGGTGTGGTTTTACAACGGCAAGCAAGGCTTTGCATTGTCGGTGAGTGAAAACGTGTTTTGCAGCTTTTTAAAGGTTTGGAAATTGTATTTGATGGTTTAGATCAAGCTTGAAAGGCTGATCTAAGCTCGGAAGTAATTAAAAGATGTTTCTCACTCTCGATTTCGGTTTGGCAAATTGATTTTATGCACTTGTTTTGAAAAACTTGATTACTTACTGTATATGCATGATTTGAGCATGGTTTAATGCTGGAAAATGATTACATAATGATGATGATTATGCATTTGGAGGTAATGCATGTTTCGATAATGTTTTAAACATTGATTAATGCATGGGTGATGCATTGGATAAATGGATTTAATTGATGCATATGAAAATAATGAGTTTATGTTAATAAAACGAATTATATTGGCAAGTGATGGTATGAAAAGGGTTTTGGAAATGTCATCGGATATAGTTGGCCAGCCATAGGATTGATAGTGTACTATAAAAAGTCGCCCTGGATGTTGAGGGGTTTAGATCCATTGTACCGAAAACTCTAACCGAGTACCCTAACGGTTGAGGGTTTTAATCTGTGTACCGAAGACTCTCGTTAGTGGATTATACATCTAACCGATGAGTGGTGTAGAGGGGTTTATGTGTACCAAAAAATTCACCACGGGTATCACAAGTGTAGAGGAGTTTATGTATACCGAAAACTCTCATTTGTGGACCTTGAGATGCCGATAGATTGTATGTTAAGTGTTGGGTGAACACTTGTTGAATCCATGTATCCGATGTTATATTTTGTAAAGTAGAACTTGGGTAATGATCACTTGTAAACCAATATAATTGATGTTGTATCATGAGATGGATTGTGCGGTTTAATGTTGGATTAAACATGTTTTACTCTTTAAGCCTTGCATTGGTAGTATACATGGGAAAGCTTAAATTGAGGGTAGCAAATGAGATATTGTTGTTAATTTATGATACATGTTACATAAGGTTTAATGTGAGTGTTTTGGAAATGCTAAGTGCATGGTTTGATAAGGCAATGTGTTTTAATGATGATTGAAAGGTGTTTTTTAAAGTGGTTTTCAAAAGGATTGCTAAATGGATTTAAATACATTGATGGTATTCTGTTTTCGAGCATTCCTCACTAAGCCTAGTGTGCTTACGCTCTCTTTTACCATCAATGTCGTGAACTATAGGTTGGAGGAAGTGAGCAAGCGAAGGTAAATCGAAGGATTTGTGTTTACGAAAGTATGACTTCGATAAAGACTTGTAGAAATAAAGGCAATGTGGTTATTTGTTGTTTGGGGGGGTTGTTTGCTAGACTCCCTGTTTTTACAAGTTTTATATGTTGGTTTGGACTTGTAAGAGGTTTAATGTTCTTGGGATATGGTTGAGTTTATGTTTTGGATGTTGACTAGGAAGACTACCTATAGGCTTTGTGGTTGATTGTGATAGATTTGCTAAGATTGCTTAAAATGCTGGTTTGATGTTGTCAAGCATGCTTCTGATGTTTTGTTTAAACGTGTGTTAAGGTTGTTTGGAGTGAGCCAAAGTGTCATATGTTGGACCTAAAGGTCATTATAGGCCTATGCGTATCGGTACGGGTATGCAAGGATTGGTACGCGGGGTCTGGAAAGGCTCAAATCATCAAATTATAACAAAGGGTATCGGTACGCTTAGCCACCGTATGGGTATTTCTTGAGGAAAATTTGCACTAGTGTCGGTACAAGGGTTTGAGTACCGGTGCGATCCCTTCAATTTTAAGGAACCGTACCGATACGTGGGGTACCGTATAGGTACGCTATTTGCTCACTGAAATTTTGAGTTTTTGGAGAAACCAAAAGGGGATCGGTACGGGGTCAAGGCCTATTGGTAAGGGTGGATCAACACATCGTATTGATACAGTAGAACGTGTATCGGTGCGTGCAACTTTTATGTTAGTTAGGCCGTATCGATATGGGCTTGCCCGTATCGGTATGGTCTATTGATTTTGTGTATGTCAGTTTACTGAAGTTTGGAAATATTGCAATTTAGTCCCTAATTGTTATGTATGCAATTGAATGAATTCAAATGATTGTTTTGAGCTAAATTTTTAACATGTGAACTTGAAATTAAACTAATGAAGGTTGGTAAACTTGATGTTAATTAAGTCAATGTAATTTGTGGAGATTAGTTTTTGTCCTTAATGTACGCGTTTGGGCAATCAGATATTGTTTCAAAATCTGATTTAATTGTAACATTTCCGCTGAAGTATGTTCACCATAGGAATTAATATTGATGTATTTAGACAAGATAAAAGAAAAAAAAGACCCAGTTTAGGTTATTAGCTCCGCTTTGCTTCGGCAAATCTAATGTGGCCTTTTTAGTTCGTTTTCGACTAGGCCGGGCTAAGGGGGTTACAGCTTGGATGTGTTACGCTTGCTTCATTGTGATCTACCGGTTCAGTGCAGATCCTCTTTATTGATGCATTTACATCAGTTGCGTCAATGGGGGTGGATTGTTCGAATGCAACATGTATGCCGAGAGGGGAATAAGGTTGTAGATGGCCTTGTCAAGGTAGCGATTTTTAATAGTTTTAATGTAGTTTACTATTCGATGCCTCCCAGTGGTTATGGGGGTTCTATCTGAGGATGTGGTAGCTTAATTTCATAGCTCTTTGGTTGTAATGGCTCTTATTATTCTCACGTGCACTCTTTTTCCTCTATTTAGGACTAAAGAGGTTTTTTAACAATGCATGCGGGAATAATCCCCTTTTCACCTAAAAATATCTATAATTACATTATGATTGTTTAATTATTATAAAATATAACTAACACGTAAATTGTAACACCCTCGGCATGGATGTCACATTTGGTCCTCAAGCCCAAACCATTACCATAAAATTTTGCAACTAGATTTAGCCCAAAACACATTCATTCGTAAAATCCAATAAGTTTGAATATTTTTCAAGTAGATAAATCCATTAAAACATTACATGAGAGCTCTATTTAAAATACATAATTAAAAGTATTCGACTCAAAAGTT
Source organism: Hibiscus mutabilis (assembly GCA_019671005.1). Classification (NCBI taxonomy): domain Eukaryota; kingdom Viridiplantae; phylum Streptophyta; class Magnoliopsida; order Malvales; family Malvaceae; genus Hibiscus; species Hibiscus mutabilis. The sequence continues at coordinate 8,782,336 of CM033754.1, read as the reverse complement.
AAAATCCCAAAATAAGAGTTACAGTACAACCTAAGGTCCTACGAATCCATAGCCCAAATATTCTAAGTACTATACTCGGACAACAAGTCGATGCTGAGGTCCTACTCCGATGGTGCTCTAACGATGCATGTCAACCTACTAACCTGCGAACAAAAACAACAATTCTGAACGCTGAGCTAATGAAGCTCAGTGGATACACTTCCACTCAACCATGATTCATGCAAATCATAAACAAAAGCATGCAACTAGAGATGATAACATGGTAACATAATAGTATTGGCACTACCTCTAGCCGCCTAAACACATAGCAAGTAAAAAGGGGATGCATTAATCTCTCACAGCACATATGCATCATACCAACAAACCTGGAGTGAGGCTCGATGTCACACAGCCTCAGAAGCGTACACTCGTACTCGAAATATCTCATCAAGTATCATCGAATGAGGCATGTGTCACACAACCTCATGAACGTACATACAAAAATCTCTTCTCATGGTGTTGCAACACTCTCACGGGGTATCCGGATCTCATCAACCAAAGGTGACCCAATCACACAAGTTCTCATACTTGGCACGTGACAACACACGATCCACCAAGGATCCTTATGGTTACTATTACAACAATCTCACCCAACATTTACCAAGTTATTACTCATTATGCTCGTATAAGAGATTAAAATCTCGGTTTCTTAGCTTTACTATTCATTTTACCACATTAAAAGCCCATTGGGCCTTAATCCTCAAATTATAAGTCCTTCGAACTCAAAACGTAATTTTTGGGCAGATTGCCCAACGGGTACCAATACCCACTCAAGAGTACCGATACACTCTTCTAGGTACTGATACCCACCCAAGCGTACTGATACTCGACTTAACATACAGATGGGGTTTGACCAAAATCCCGTACCGATACAAGAAAATCGTGTACCGATACCCCAACGGTACCTATATGCCCCAAAGCGTACCAATACTTATTTTTGCTACTGGAATTCATGAAGAGCAGAGGGTATCGATATGGCCTATGCCTATACCGATACACCCTTCAAATTTTTCCTGAGTTAGCCACTCAAAAGCAAAGGGTACTGATACTGGTTTATCTCGTATCGGTACACAACCCCATAATTCAAATTTTAGAGCTCGCAAATCATCCCCAACTCCCTAACCCTTCATGTTAAAACTCCAAATTGAACCTACAAGTTATGAAAGGTAGTTTAAGTGGTTTCCTACCATTTTTACACCAAATTCAGATCTAGCCATTAAAGGGGGTCTCAAGCTCTCAACAACCAAAACATCAACCAAGTAACAAGCAATCTAATTTATGATTTCCAGAAATACAAAGAATTTAGTAGTGTACTAACCTTACTCCTACAGCTGAGGGTGAAGCTCCTAGGCCAAGCTACAAGCTTTCTTCTTTTCTTGCTCCTTGGAGGAGTTTCCAACTTCTTTCACTATAAGAAAATGTTGTAAATTACATTACAACATTGCTGGAAACTTAAGAAATGAAAAAGGAAGAATTCAACAACAAGAAATGGAGTCAAATCCCCCATTCATGTTCTTCCTCTTCAACCCCAACCAAACACCCATTTTCCAACCTCCACCAAAACCAACCATTCTTACCTTGATAGATAGATCCTTGAACGATGATAAATCTTCCCTCAATCAACAAATCTGTGATTCACACCCCTAGACACAAAGATTGAACCTTTCTCGTGGGTGGGGAAGTTGAGAGATGAGAATGGGTGAAGAATGAAGATAAGGGGACAATGGTGATCTCACCATCCCAACTTTTCTGCAGGGGAAATTAAACACCCATTCCCCCTCTTCAAAAAGGGTAAGTTACCACAATACCCTTCCCACACCAATCCTAACTCCATCCACCAACCCAAGGCCCAAACCCAAACAACAATACACAAACCCACTAAGGCTCTCAAGGTCCAAACTCAAGGCCCAAAAATGAAGCTCGCGCTTTAGGTTAAATCGACCCTCAAATTTCAAAATCTGAGTAGTTACATAAATCATATAAAGTATCTGTGTGTTTCTCTTTTAGACCTTTACATATGATTATTTTAAAATTGTGATTAAAATTACTTGTGAAGAGAATCTATTGAATGATTTTAGTGGTAAAAGATGATATATTTTTTAAAATGATTCGAGTTCGAGTAGTATAATTTATAAATATATATTAATTTATTCAGATATAAAACTAGACTATAATATTATTTTGTAATTGAATAATAAAAGATACTTAAAACAAGCAACACTTCACCACTAATATTGAAAATAATTATCACACGCATGCATGCACGCACGCTCACACACACGCACACACAAGAGTTGGGCTTGGTTTGTCCGGTTAAGGGTAACTAGCCCAACCGGTCCACATTTCACAATTATTTTGGTCCATTTGTTTCAACTTTCAATCAAAGACTCTTCTCCATTTTTTAATATTTTTTGGACAAAAAATGCCGCCGAACGTCTCATGCAGGAGGCGTTCTCTATTTTTTTAATATTTTTTGGACCAAAAACGCCTCTTACAGGAGGCGTTTTTCCTGACACTATAGAAAATGTCATAGATTCCTAAATTTTTTCCAACGCACCCTATCTTCCAAATTTTTTTTCTAAACCATCATTTTTCCCCTAATTTCCCGGTCACTTTGTTGTTTTAGATAAACTGAGATGAAAATAATAATTTACGGGTAAAATAAGGAAAAACATAGTTTAAAATGCAAAAGTGAAGAAAAATACTGTAAAGGAGAGAATCATGAACTAAGCGTTATATATATATATAACTTTTGAACCGTTTATGATAGTTTAGTTCAGCTTAATTTAGTTACGTCTTCATATTAATTTTATGTACTGATTTTCTGGACTATATTTTGACCAAATAAGTTTATTTTATATTTCTTTTTTTTACATTTTCTTGATTAAGTTTTTATATCCTCCGGTTCAATCTACACGATGAATTAGGATGAAACAAAACTCGATTTGATTTAAAAAAAATAAAATTTTTGACCTGGTTTGACGTGAAAAAAATTAAACTCAACTTGACTCAAATCGTAATTTCAAAATCTCAACTAGAATTTTTTAAATAAAGTTTGTTTTATAAAATGAGACTTGAATAAATAAAAAAAATTTAATAATTAGTGAATCGATTTTCAAGTTCGAGTCAACTTCCTCAACTCTGTCTGATATATGTATATCATATATGAAAAAATATATATATGTATATCGTTTATGGGCGTAGAAAACCGTTTAAATTGGAATCAATTAGTATCGCAACATTATAAATATTTACAATTAAATTTAAACAAAACTCGAATAACTTGACTCGAAAATGTTTCAAATAAAACTTAAGGTACAAAATATGACCCTTCAACTCGACTAACCCAAAAAATTTCGACTCGATTCCAACTTCCTACGTATCTTCTTGTATAAGCAAGTAATTATACAAGTATGAAATTATACTCAAATATATGGAGTATTATTTTTTAATAAAATTTCCAACATATTTGGTTTCAACTTTCAAGTCCGCATAAGATATAGATAGTGAATAGCAATGGCAGAGTTGACATGGTTATGAGTAAATTCCTCTACGGTTTATTTAGCGCACAGATATAAATTCAATCACATTAAATTCTATGCTGCAACTAAACTCTTCAACATCATGCAACCAATCTTTGAAACTCAGATCCTGTTGAATTCTCTGCTCTCTCTCTGGAAATGATAACTAGCCGGATGAAGCATTAATTCTATGATTTATATAGTTTTGGTATGTATAAATAATAATGTAAAGTTTAAAAGAAAAAAAAATTAATTCTATGATTTCAAACCCAAAGAATGGTCCTAGTAACGTAGATTTATTTATTTCTCTCGGGTTCGAATAACTTTATATGCAAGGGTCAAGGAATGAAAAAATGATACTGGACAACCGGGTCCGGACAAGACACCCGTGTACCCCTCTTTGGCTTAGCTCCTACTGCAAAACTATCCAATTATTGTCCCGATCCAATGAAACTCCATGGCCTAAACCCTCATCAGTCTAATCATATTTCAACCAAAGACATCATTTCCTCATTTTTTACCAAAAACCAAACCAAATGCGGTAACGCTCTAAGGTGTTTCAGCAGGGTGATATGGGAGCCAGTAAGGAATACTTAACCCGTAGAGCAATCCTGCCTTTCTCAACAACCAGTCTTGCCCCAGAAACAACCCAATACCCAGGAGGATCTTCTGGCCCTCTCTTCATCTCTGTTGTGTCCACAAATTCCAATAGTTCCGGGGTGTAATTTGGCCTTTGGGGGCCTCCAGAGTAAAGTGTAGACCTTGTATCTGGCTTAGGTTGTGAACCTTGTGGTGGAGGTGCCCTTAAACACGTAATGATAGAAAAGAATCCGGACACAGGCAGGACGCCAGACTGAGGTGCAAGTCCAAATGATTGATCCCACACCGAAGGCCTTACGATCACCGCTCCCAAAACGGTAGAGAAGTGAAGCCGTAAAAAGAGAACATTTCGGAATCCATATTTCCTTACCAGTAGCTGAGCTCCAGTAACTATGGAATTATCATTGGAGGTCTCTACAGGAGCTGTATAAACTCTGGAGTAGTTCTTCCATCGAACTTTTTCAATGTATCTTCTATCATAGGACTCCTGATCAGGGAAGGTGCCATCAGGTTCATCCACAAGTTGAAAACATGTCGGTCGAGAAGCAAGGTGCTGCATGCAGATAGCCAACCAATTACTTCTTGTACCCTCCAGGTAGAGCCGAAGACCTGTAACCGGACTCATCCCTACTTCAACCTGCCATGAAATTGGTAATAATGTTAAACTTATGATCTTAACAGAAACAAAATAAATACAATTGATAGAAATTCCCCATGTAAATATTTAAGATCTGAATGAAATCAACTTCCATAGGACTTTCTTGTAGCAGCAGAAGCAGGAAAATATTAATCTGACTAATACGAATTGAAAATTTTCCTATCAACTAGAGTAACTCCCTTGTATTGGATTTCTAGCATAAAACAGCAGAGATTTAAGAGGATGAAGAGAACTTTACCGGAATGGTGCTAACATAAAGCTTGGGCCCCATGAACCTGAATTGCAAAGATGCAGTGCTTTGTTGCTTTCGTTGTGAACCAAGAGGAAGTTCACTGTAAGCCGGTGCCCACTGTCTCGGAAGCTGAAAGTCCAGAAACTGGTGGAGCTCTTCAATTGGTGGTTTATCTGTAAGAGCAATAGCTTATTGATGAAATATGTTGACTATTTGTTATAAAAATATACCATTTGCAGCAGAAAGCAAAATGAAGGAAAATGAGGTCCAATAACAGATTCTCATTGTTGGATGATAAATTTTATGAAAAGCTAGAAATGCCTCTCAATTTTTCTGTTCCAAATATCTCTGTCTGCTCAAGCACTGCCAGTTAAGGATTCAATGATAACAAAAGTGATCCAATATCAATTCCTATTGATGCAGTGTGGTACTTACCAACAACTCATTGTCATTTAACAACGGTTTTAATCAAAACAAGCTCATGACTCTTGTGTTTGATTGCCTTGGGGATGCATAATAAGAAGATGGTCGGTGAATGTATGATATCTTACAATATTTTAAAAAATAGGCACACTTCCATGTTCAGAGAAAAATGGAGATGATATAATTTGATGTAAGCAGTAGAAAAAAATAAAAAATCCATTAGGTAGACAGACAGAATAGGTCTTGCTTACATCACAAATATAGGTCTATGACATGGCTTAGAAATTCCCTACCCGGAACTCCATTCAACAGAGAAGAAATAGGAATAAAGGACATTGAGATTACATCAGGCTCTAACTGAACCGTTTGTAACCAGTCAATATGAGAAAGGTTTCTATCAGCACTTCCACCTCCCCTTTTGTAAATGGTTATAATATCCTGCAATTTTTAGGTAATTATTAACAACATTGATATCCAGAAAGAAACTTAAAACCTTTATCAAGGAGCTTCAACTAGTCAGCAAAGAACACTAAAGATGGCAGCAGTTTTGAAATCTGCAGACCAAGAGCCATAATTTCTTTATGCAATTAGAGATTAACTAATCTCTAATTGCCAAAGGCTATAGCAATCAAAGCATACAACGTCAAAGTAATAAAACCAAAAATGAAACTGCCAATAATATCAAGGAGCTTTAACTAGTAAGCAAACAACACCATATGAAAGAAAACAAACCTCAGAAAAGAACTCAAATTATGCAAATGGTTCACTTGCAAGGAAGATTGACAGAAAGATTAAAACCCATAAATAGTTCAAACAAATAAGCTTTTAGCCACTAAAGATGGCAGCAGTTAAGAAATATGCAGATTAAGAGACATAATTTCTTTAGTCTATAGAGATTAACTAATCTCTAATAACCAAAGGCTATAGAAATCAAAGCATACCCTGTATAAGTAATAAAACCAAAAACGAAACTGCCAACATAAACATTCAAAACAGTAGCAGACTTTTGATCTTCTCTGGCAGCTATTTAGCTGGTATCAGACTAGCAATCATATATTATTAATGTGATACTGGGTGTGGTGTTACTTTGCTAAAAGAGAGTGAGGAAACTCTCCCATTTAAACAGTGCTTCTCAACACAAATTTTGGCGCCAATGTACAACAACTTCCATAATAACACCCTTCTTGCCAGGTCAATCACGGAGATTATACACATGTAAAAGAATATTGAACTAGGAAGGAATATCGATTTCATTCACCCAAACAAGAAGCATGGTTTTTCTAGACATATAGCTATATGTTAGAAGAATATTATTACAGTTCTATTGCAAACCTTGTCACCCTAGCAGACTTGCTCAGACATATTCTTCAATCCATTGGCATCTACAAACCTCTTATCAGCCGTATCCTTCAATCTTTCATGGATATCAGCATGCTGAAGGGTAGAGGAACGCTGCTGTTTTATGCAAATAACATCCTTCCCTCCCAACTTCACAACACCAATTATATGGGTGCCATAAGTGCCAATAAACCTGAGATTACACCGCAAAGAGTAGAGAACATTAAATAAAGCAAAGTAGGTATCAGAAAATCCATGGTTATCAACACAACAACATTCTTCATATTTCCGTTAAGAATATGCATGAAGAGTTAGAATTAAAAGAAATTAAAAAGTTGATCATTGAATCTTTCTCCAAATGATGAGATGCAGCAAGAAATACATACTGGCTGAATCCTAATGCATAAAGGGGAAAAAAAAGCCTCCTACATGATGAGGTCTTAATTAAGAACTCATTATAAGAATTCAATGATCAAAATTGTAACAAAATTCACCTTGCCAATGCTGCAGGTTCCCATGTAGACGGGACTGCTTTCTTGACGTGATCTGGTAGCCGCACTTGATATTGCTCCATTTCAACTGAGTAGAGGGTGACGAACACCCCATCAAAAGCAAGTGTCTCGGTATTAGCAGCATCTTTTTGCCGACAACCAGAGAATTCAAACATGGAATTGAAGAGGCCTGAAGGTATTGCTCCAGCCAAAGAAATTTCTCGGTTGAATTGCTCTGACATCTGGAGAAAAGAAAAGAAATCAGAAAAGGCAGATTTTCATGACAGATAAAATAGTATGAAAACATAACCAAATTGCAACATGACTAGCATTTCTCATATATGCTTCACAGGATTTGACTCATGCCACAACGATTGAACCATAATATACATATATGGATATTGATAATAAAGAACAAACAACCATCACCTGTTGGAAGGAGAGAACATCGGACCTGAACCGTGTGCGCTCTCCTTTAACACATTTTATTGAGTTGGACACATTGGGTATTGAAATTCCACCAGGTAAAACAAACACATGATCTCCATCTTCAACTAACTCAATAAGACATGAATCTTTTGAATTATTCCCTTTACAGTTCTTCAGCTGAAGATCCATTACAATATCATATCCACATCCAATGGACTCTATGGCAATCTCAGCCGCCTTCTGAGTTGGCATCTTAAGAGCCATGGCTCAGGGTATCACTCTTCTGCACCAAATTTGGAACCAAATTCACACGTGATTCAATTATTCAAACCAAACATAGCACTCCAGGCAAAGCAACGTTGTTTCGATCATTTACATAAATAAACTTGTTAGTACCTGCGAACACTCGTCGCCAAGTGCCAAGGAAACACGGCCTGCAAACACGAACTGCTGGCCAACGACGACAATCTACCCCGCGAACTCCCACGTAGGCGAGCAAGTAGGAACAACCCACGATGAACAAGCCAGCTGCGAATGTATCAAGGCGAACGATGTCCAGCGATCACGTGTCAACGCACATGATCGCTACTAGTGATTAAGCATACTTAGGACGTCAAGTTATAGCCAGTCCAATCACAATACCACACCACCCGTTATGACACCTGTCTAAGTAGTATAAAAAGACGCATGCGGCGAGAAAGAGACACGATCTTAATCCAGAGACATTATCATCCTCACCAGAGTGGCCACATCTGAGCCCAGACCAAAAACATCTACCGGAACTACCATCAGACCATCAACTTCGACTCTTGTTTACTTTACCGGTCAACAAAACCTAATCCAAACTCTACAAATAGCTCAACAACTAAGAAAAAAAAGGACAAAAAGCCATCATTCACACTTTTCTTTTCCAGTACATATTAAAACAGAACAGATCAGAAGTTCATAAGTAGCTCAAACATTCAAATTCATATAAAAAGCAATTTTCAAACTCTTATCCAGATACAATCACAACTAAAACCAATTTAGGTCAATTTTCACAAGTTAGCAACATCCAATCCAAATTTAGTTCAGATTGAACAAGCATCCCTAAACACTAGAACTAAAACAGAAAACAGACCCAAAGTATTTTTTTATAAAAATTGGTTAGCTCATACTAAGCGAACAAAAAGAACGCGTATGGTGCTGACGAGCATGAACAACGAGTTCAAATTTTTGAAGTATTGTTTTTCCCTAAAGTCAACATTTTGACAAGTCAAATATCATGGATTAAAAAATTGAATTAAACATTAACTTTTGGGTAAATTACGTAAATCATCATTGATCTTTACTCTCTAATCTATTTTAGTCATTGAAGTTTTAAAATATTCAATTTACTCACTAAATTTTATACATTGAACGTTGAATTTGATGCAATTGAACTAGAGGGCCTAATTGAGAGTGTTTTTTTGACGAGGGGCTGAATTAATTTTTTGGGTCGAACTCGGAGACAAAAATACTCATTTTAGCCTAAAAATAATAAAGTATCATTGATTGAACAATATTTTTCTTCGAATTATCTATATTTATAGCTTTTTAAGGTGTTAAATTGATAAAATTATAAACATAGTGGATAGAGGTAAGTTAGGTTTGGGTAAAGAGTTATAGCTAGAGATAATTGGCGGTTGGAGTTGAAGGTGTCCAAATGGTTCGTCGGGTAGCTTCTGTGGACATTTAAGGAAGATCTTCGCAGTTTATCTTTTAAGCATGATGAGTGAAATTTTACTTGATTTGAAAAAAGATATTTTTGATTTAATATGATTTAAATTGTAATTTAATAAATTCGATTTGATTTAAAAAATTATAAATAAAGTTTGAGTTATAAAATGAGTCGAATAATTCGAAATTATTAATAATTGGTGGATCAATTTTAAAGTTTGAGTCGAGTCCCTCAACACCAAATGATATATGTATATTGCATATGAAAAAATATTTACAGATAAATTTGAACAGAAACTTTTAGTCAAAAAATTGAATAGAAACTCAAATAATTCGACTCGACTCAATTTTTTTAAAAATTAAGTTATAAAATAGAACTCTACAACTTGACTAGCCTGTAATTTTCTCACTCAACTTGATCGAATGCTTACACCGTCTTGAACTTCGTGTGCATCTTCTTGTATAAGCAAGTAATTATATAGGTATGTAATTATAATCTCAAATATATATTATTTTTAATAAAATTTCCAATAGATTTGCTTTCAAGTCCGCATATGATAGCAGTGGCAGAGTTGACATGGTTATGAGTAAATTCCTCGGTTCATTTAGCACACATAAATAAATTCAATCACATTGAATTCTATGCTACAACTAGACTCTTCCTTCAGCTCCAGACAACCTATCTTTGAAATTCAGACCCCCCGTGAATTATCTGCTCACTTTAGAAATGATAGCTAGCCGGATAAAGCTAGAAATTTTGTGTCGAGGACTAGGACAAAAGAGGGTAGATGCACCTGCCTGACCGCTTTCGGTTTCGCCCACAGTAGCCCGGGCTTGCCGAGTTCCTCATCAGCATGCATAATCATCTTACTACCAGAACATCATTTCCTCATTCTTATGAAAAACCGAATAAAAATGTGTTAATGCTCCTCAGGTATTTCATCGGGTAGTATGGCAGTTAGTAAGGAATACTTTACCCGTAGAGCAATCTTGCCTTTCTCAACAACCAGCCTTGCCCCAGACACAACCCAGTATCCAGGAGGATCATGTGGCCCTCTTTTCATCTCGGCCGTATCGACAAATTTCAATAGCTTCGGAGTGTAATTCGGCATCGGAGGGCCACCAGGGTAAGCTGTAGAGCTTGTGTGTGGCTTAGGTTGTGGTGGAGGTGGCGTTAGAGACTTACTCAACAGATCAGATAGGACTCCGGACTGAGGTGCAAATCCGAACGATCCATCCCACTCCGAATGCCTCATGATTACTGCTCCCAAAACAGTAGAGAAATGAAGTCGTAAAAAGAGAATGCTTTTGAATCCATATTTCTCTACCTGTAGGTGAGCTCCGGTTACTATGGAATGATCATTGTCAGCCTCTACGGGAGACGTACAAACTCTAGAGAAGTTCTTCCACCGAACTTTTTCAAAGTATCTTTTATCATAGGACTCTTGATGAGGAAATGTATCAACGGGTTCATCATCGAGTTGAAAGTACGTCGGTAGGGAAGAAAGGTGCTGCATGTAGATAGCCAACCGGTTGCTTCTTTTACCCTCGAGATACAGCCGAAGACCTGTAACTGGTCTCTTACCTACATCAACCTGTCATGGAATTGGTAATAATAGTAAGTATTGGTTTTAACAGAAATAGAATGAAGAAATTTGATACAAATTCCCCCATGCTAATACTAGAGATTTGAAGGAAATCACCTCCCACAAAAGGACTTTCTTGTAGTACAAGAAACAAGAAAAATGTTCATCTAATGGTCATGAATCGAAAAATTTCCTATCAACTCCAGTATATTGGATTTCTAGCATAAATTATGGTATGCATTCGACAGCTAAAATGTTGTCAGATTCAAGGATAAATTTCCCCACAGCGTACACTTGCGTGATAATGAAACAAGAGATCCGAAGAACATTTTAGTGATAAAACAGCAGAGATTTGAAGAGTATGAAAAGAAGCTTTACTGGAATGGTGTTAACATAAAGCTTGGGACCCCATAACTTGAACTGTAAAAATGATTTGCTCTGTCGCTTGGGTTGTGAAACACGGGGAAACTCTTTGAAAACCGGTGCCCACTGCCTTGGTAGCTGAAATTCCAGAAACAAATGTAGCTCTTCAAGTGGAGGTTTATCTGTCATATAAATTTTCGACAGTCATCCATTTGAAATAGTCTAAAATCTTTATACTATTAGCATCACAATAATTCCTGCAACATATGTGTAGATAAACTTGATATCTATAAAAACAACAAACCATGACTGTTAGCAACAAACAATGGAGAAAGTTCATCATGCTTACATCGTAAGTAGAGATATATGGCATGGTTCAAGAATCCGCTCATCGGCACTCCACTTAACAAAGACGTAATTGGAACGAAGGACATTGAGACCACCTCAGGCTGAACCGGAATAGTGTGTAGCCACTCAGCATGAGATAAGTACATTTCCTCTCTTCCACCTCTCCTTTTGTAAAGTACAGAGATATCCTGCATATAAAATTAACAAATAAGAACATGCACTATTTGCAAAGAAGGCTAATACGAAGAAGATTACTGAGATTTATATTTGACAAACTTCCACAGTTGCTCTTTGAACTGATAAATGTATTGCTTGGTGATACAAAATGGTGAATCCATGAGTAAAGTATAGGATGTTTAGCATTATAAACAACCTGATTATTTAGCTTCAGTCGTTCTGAGTCGATCCGACTTTGTACGTTGTTCTTTGAAAAATTCTTATCAGCCAACTTCTCCAATTTTATGTATACATCAACTGGTTGAACAGTCGATGAGTGCTGCTGTTTTACATATATTACATCCTTTCCACCCATCTCCACACCAACTATAATATGAGTTCCAAATGTCCTGATGAATCTGGAATGACAGAACCAGATGATCACACTCTTGCATGATTAGACTGCATTTAGTTTATGTTGGCACTATATGATTGTAAACATATTTCTAATTCAATTACTTCACCTTGCTAAGGCAGCAGGTTCCCATGACGATGGAACGGCTTTCCTAACATAATCATGGAGTACCATTTGCGATTTCTCCAGTGAAGCTGTATAAAGTGTGATGAATATCCCATCGAAAGCTAGGGTCTTAGTGTTGACTGCATCTTTGTACCAACAGCCGGAGAAGTCGAACATTGCATTGAATAAACCAGAAGGAATTTTCCCACTCAGAGACAATTCATGGTTGAACTGTTCTGACATCTGCCTAGAAAGAGAAAAAAACAAAGGAATGACTAATTAGAGAGCAAAAATATAACAAAACGTTCTGTGCTTCTTTGCCAGGCCAAAGAGAAATGTTCCAACTGTTAATAGTGAAGAAAATACGAATTAGTACATTTGGGAGGTAAGAAACCAACAATCATCAGCTTGCAGAAGTTTAAGTCAACAATAAGAATTCAACCCCAAAGCCAAACCATCCTATTTCTAAGTGCAATATGTCATGGCCACTCATATATAATGGGGCCATGACCGGGTAACATTCCAAGGGCCACCCATGTATACGGCCATGGCAGGGTAGAGGAACCATGGGGTGTGAGTAGATCATTTTGTATTTAGTAAATTGTCCCATTTTAAACTTTATATAGTTTCCTGAGAGCTCTCTTAAACATCCCAGGCTCTTTATATCGATGGACAATCAACGGTGATGGGCTGCTCCACCGGTTAAGGTATGTTCTAGACTCACCATTGAGGGCTGCCCCTAAGAACCGACTATGGTGTAGGTAAGCTTAAATCACTTCATTTCATTTGCCAGAAGAGAACTGAGGTAATGATTATAAACAACATAGTAAGGGAGAAAGAAGATAACACAAATGAAGCAATTTAATCCTAATTGAGAACCGTCAAGGCTGAAGAAAATAAATATATATACAAAGTGTGGGCACTAACATTATGAACTAATTGTTGGAATAAATAAAATTTACCGGCTGAAACAAATGAATTTACCTGCTGAAAAGAGATAACATCAGACTTGTTCCTCATGTCCTTGCCTTGATTACATTTGATCAACTTGGATACATTTGGGACAGAGATTCCACCAGGCAAAGCTACATCATAACATCCAACATCTTCAAACTCGATCAAGGGTGAATCCTTCCCATCCTCGTAGCAATATTTCAACTTTAAATCAAGAGCTAGATTATAGCCACACCCAATAGACCCAATTGCAATCTCAGCCGCCTTTTGAGCCGAAAACTTGTGTGCCATTTGACCGGTATATCACTATTCTTCACCAAACAAGATTCCCACACTAAGCTTTGTTGGTAGATTTGGATGCCCAAACCTGCCCATTTTCACAAACACTAAAAATTCAGAGCTCAGGCAATACATTAGACAAAACATGAACTTCCATCAAACACTTGATCTACAATATAACAAACCCATAAATATATCCCATATTCCCAAATTTTTAACCCCAATTCACCTATAAAGACCTTTTGACTCTAAACATTGACCAGGCAGGTGGACTTAGCTCCTATTAACCAAAAATCTTTGTTGCATGAACATGAATAGATGCCTATATGTATATGCATGTATAAAACACAAAGAACTTAGCTTATGTCTCCATAAAACTAGCAAAACTAAGTTGCTTATTTAACTAAGACTCTGAAACTAACCCAATCTTTGAGCTACTTCTAGAAATGAAGAGCAGCTGGTTGTTTTTGATACTCATTTTCATTTTTCACCAGAAAACATCAAAATTAATTACCAGAAAAGCTTTTCGACATGGTATAATTTTTCAACAAACGAAATTCACCTTTGCAAGGACTATCTGGTGGATGTATTCAACTCCCAAGGATCCAAATAAGTTATACAAAACAAGGAAAATACAAACAAAAAAGAGCTGGAAGAGAATACAGTGACCTACTGGTCTGAATTCAGGAATGTCTGCAAAGATTGCATTAAAAAATGTCTTTCAGACAGAAATATAAGAGAGAATAGATTGGAATTCATTATCATGACTTTGACTTTTCTTTATATGTAGTTTAGTTTCATAGATACATTGGTTTTCCCATTTTTGCCGCAATACAATCAAAGTTTCCAAGCAGTTTCGTATGTTGAAGTGAGAATTTTCCACTCTCGTGGGGCCTAAATGATTTTGAGCCATTTGGGCTTCGCACGGAAAATACTCTTTTGAGCCAAAAAATCCTAATTCTAAAAATAAATGAATGATCCTTTTTTTTTTTAAGTAAAGTTCATAAATGGTAACTAAACTTTGATTAATTATTTAATTTGATAATTAAAATTTTAATTATTTAATGTTATCACTAAATTTTTACGTGTATTTCAATTTAGCCACTGACTCGTTAACAGCCGTTAAAAGGGTAATGTGACAGTTAAATTTTTTTATATAATAACACATTTAGTCCTCCACGTTTGCATATTCAAATAATTTAATCCTAATTAAAAAATAATAAATTTAACCCTCATTATTTATACAATATTTTAATTTGGCCCTATTTTTAATTAAAATAATTTAACTCTAAAATTAAAACCTTAAACCATATACCCTAAATCCTTAAACTCTTAAACCCTATTTTCAATTTAACAATACATATATTGTTTTAGATGCCCTTAATCTAGGGTACTATCTAATGAGAGCTTCAAGGAGCCAACGGTTGGGCTCGAATCAATCAACCGATATAATCAAGAGGGGTGAATTGGCCTTCGATGGAAGCAATATATATTTAAAAATTGGACTCAAAGATTTATAATGGTTCGACTTCTCAACTAAGTCTACCTCCACTCCCTTAGCTTCCCTACTAAGGATTTTCTAAAAATTCACTCAATTTGTCTTTTCTTTTTGGCTAAAGGAGATAACCTTACGAACCCAAGACTTATACCCAAAGTCTTGTCAATCTTTCTTTCAAAGAGAAAATACAAACGAGCAAACAAATGAAAACCTCACTAGGCAATGTGTTTGCACTCTTAAGCACTCACCCAAAAACCTAAACACTTGAGCAAATTTGATAATGAAGCTCACTAGTGTTTTCTACAATATATATGACAAAATGAGCACAAATATGATTTCTCTATACAAAGAATATTGGCAATATGTTTCTTTGTGTTCTATGGATGCTTAAAGCTTGCTTTTAAACCCTCTAACGAGCTTGTGACCGTTTAAGATTGTTGGGGTTGGTTGGGGACTTAATTTCAAGCAATAAATGCTCTTTTGGTGCAGCGAGTATCGATATGCGACCTTCGGTATAGATACCTAGCTTAAACAGAAAGAGCCGTTAGACACACTAAGTAGGGCATACCGGTGCGCAATACTACAATATCGATACAGGCCCTTGCGTACCGGTACGAAAATGACCGTACCGATCCTCAAAATTTCTCACTAGAAAGGTTTCGCATATCGGTACATGCTTAGCCATACTGGTACAATTTGCTGCGTATCAATACGTGGAGTATCATACCGGTATCGACAACTTGTTTTTGACATTTTAGCTATTTTGAAAGCATTTGATCAAGTAAAAACACTTAAAAACATTTAAAAAACCATTAGAGCATATTTTTCAAGTTATGTGGACTTTGAAATATTGTTGCAAATTTGTATAAGTCCAAAAATAATTTTTATTTGAGTTATATCAAAATCAAATATCTCAACAATCTTTCCCTTTTCGATATAACGAAACTACTTGAGAAATTGTTTTTGAAAATTCTCTTGATCGACTATAAACTGACACAGTGTTGTGTAAGTGTACACTATCGATGCAAGTATAGTAGATAGGTTAATCCTATCAGATATCAATCTCATGAGGATGGGACTCTGGTCGCTTATGATTGTCGAAGCAATAGAACTAAAAATAACAAGGAATGTGAGTGTAGTTGTCAGTGCAAATGAATGGAAATGTGAAGATTTTGAAGTATATTGTAAAAGCAATGATAACAAGTATAGAAGACAATGATAAGATTGGATCCCCTCTGTGTAACTCAATAGATTACCAAGAGTTGCAAACCAAGACATTATATGATTTATCAATAATAAATATCAAGCTTATCTTACTCACTTTCTTTCAAATCTCAACTAAAGACTTAAACATGCAAATCTACAACATCTTCAAATGCTGGCAAAAAAACATGCACAGAACGAGTGAACCAAATTCCTTTGTGTTCTCATCCAACTTCCTTTGTGATGCTCGTTAACCTAAATTGTCACTGCACCTTCTAGTGTTAGTGGTTACATTCAACACTTTCGTGCAAAATATTATTCAAACCCAATAATCAAAACAAGAAAGGGAGCTATATAAAATAAACCAAAGTTCACAATCCAAAAGTATTTCTACACTTAAAGAAAGGAAAAATATCATTCGTTTAATACAAAAAACTAGTGAAACCAAATAGAAACCTCTATTCCTAAATAATTTCGAAGTGGTTCTGCGAATTTTCCTTACTATATCACTTGGTCCCTCATTTCAGGAGTTCATCTACCTCGTCGCCACCTTAGTTCACCAAAAAAAAGCTCAAGCCTCCATGGATGAAGCTTCAAAGAAAATAAAATTGAAGAATTAGGTCATCTGGATCTTTTCTCTCTCTTCTCGATGGTCCTTTTATAGTCCAATCCTAAGAGGACACTTGGCCTTCATGTGAAATTGGCGTCAAAATTCCATACAAAGTCTGTTATAACAGACTATACGACTAGCGCTCTTCATCATTATCTTTAGAAGCTTCATATAGCTGGCAGATGCGATGACAAGTTTGGCTGCAATAAATAGATGTTTTTACAATGATATTAGCAATACAACAACAGAGCAACAAAATAACCAAATCAAGAATAATTCAAGCAAAGTTAACTGAGTTAAAAATATGTAAATACTAAGCTAAAAATGCAAGAATGTATGCATGAGACACTAATGTAGGGACAATTTAATCGATAAATAGGGAGATATTGTTGAGATATGATGAACATTCTGGCTACTTGAATCATCTCAACTATCAATGAATCAATTACATATATATGACTAAATATTACATCGACAACTTAGAAGAATGAATGAATAAACTTGAAATTTCATCAATGTTAGCATCATGCCTTACATCACAGATTCTGATACATGCATAGGATGGATTTTTAGCCAAAAAGTTGAAGTTGTTTTCTAAGTCTAGAATTTTAGCCTACTTGCATCAAATTTTTTGATGGGATCTAGGCACTTTTGGGTCAAGATGTCTTCTTCGAACATATTCTTCTATCTCTTATCTTTCTAATGCATCCTAAAATGCATCAATCCGACGTCGGAAGCTCAAGTTATGTCCGTTTTAGTGAAGACTGAGCGAGCAAATTTTTTTATAAAGATATTTAGATCATTTAGGATTAGATTTGTCATTTATTTATTAGTTTTTTAAGTTAGATAAAACATGTTTGTTTATTTTATTATTATATTTACTTTTCCTAGTTCAAGTTAAACTCTTTATTTGTAGCCTATTTAAAGGCATATTTGCTTCATTAATAACAACAACAAGATTTTTTGAGTTACAAGGAACCTTTGGCCATGGGCCATTTTATTTTCAAGGTTGATGGATTTGCCTTGTTTTTTTTCGTATCAGAATCCTTTTTCAACATAAGTTCTTGTGAGGGAGATATCTTCACATTCTTGCTTGCCTAAGTAATGGCGTCTAGGAGGGTGAGTTAGAGCCTCTTGAGGGTGTTTGTTTATTTAATTGCGATTAGGAGGGTGCCTGAGGAAAACTATCTTGTTTTCTACATCAAGATCATGCTTTCTTACCGATTTGCTGAACTTGGAGTTTGAGGTTTTCACATATCATATTAGAGAGTTTGCTAGATTAATTGCGATCTAGAGGGTTCATCAATGCTAATCTCATATGATACACCTTTGAAAATAAACATCAGTGAGAAATAAAAACAAAAGTAAATAAAACACGGTGACTTCAAAACTATATAGGATTAAAGCAATATCTAAAAGGCATAAGGTTGAGACCGGAAGGCTATCAAAGAGGGAAAGTGCCCCAACAATAGAGGTAGAGAGGCCAATAGAAATTTTGCTAATTTTCTTCATATAAATCTTGGTCCTCTTCATCGCTCTTTTATCTTACTCAGGAACATGAGGCTTAGTCAAGGAAAATTTTCATTCTAGTGCCCATCACTAGTTTTGCCACATTCATTGCATTCAAAGCTGTAGAGGTAACATTTTCGACAGACCTTATAGTAGAAGGCCCACTAGCAGAAGCCACAGTTAAAGCAGAGGGCACACCTACAGTGTTCTCTAGCGGCGAGACAGTCATATTCATGATCGTACTTGCTACTACAACCACACTAGAAGAACCATCATGTCTAAGCTGGTAATATCTTCTTCAAACAATAAAAGAGCAAGTTAGTATCAATCAATATCACAACAGAAGTATAGCGATATTATATAGTTAATTGCAAATGAACTAGTGTTGACAGTTACAAGGGCCATGCTCTCATTAGACATGTTGATTTTTTTTCAAAGTAATCAATTAAATTCCTACAAAAAAATAAAATTTGAACGGATCAACAATATGGGAGTACTTACAAAAACAAATTGAGAAGAAATAACATGATCCCTTAGTCTCTTCGTTCTACATTCTAAGTTCGTCGAACTACTGTAACCCCCTCGACCCGGCCTAGACACCCGACCGAACTGAGAGAGCTACATTAGGTTTGCCGAAGCAAATTGAAGAAAGATTATGAAAACTAGTCCATTTTTTCTTTTATCTTGTCTAGATGCATATTGTTAAACCCTAGTTTTCATGCTTGCAGCGGATGAAATTACAAAGGAAACGGGCCACGGAAAAGCAACTAATTGCATAGTGTACAATTTAGGGAACAAAATGTAAAACTATAAATTTTAGGGCCAAAGGTGAAATTAGCGTTACTAATCCTCAAGTAGTCAGTTTACATGCTTACATGTTAATTCTCAACTAAAACCGACCATTCAAACTCATTTAATCGATAAAACAAGATTTAGGGACTAAATTGGAAGAAACCAGAACTGTGCATCCATGACATTAACTAAATTAACGGCCACATGTATCGATACGCGGGTAACCGTATCGATATGGTGTTCAAAACTCAACAGCCACATTTCGATATGCTGAATGTCGTACCGGTACGCCACGTCAGATTAACACTTCTTTTAAAAATTGTTAAAAGCCGTACCGATACGAAGCACAGGTGTTTCAGTACACGGGATTTGTCCCAAAAAGTAGATTCTAATAGTGTTTTAGCATACCGGTACACCCTGTCCCGTACCGAAATGAAATGCTCAAAATTGCCTAGCCCTACTGATACGGTCCCTTTCGTATCGGTACGCCTGGCCTATAATGTCATTTTTAGTTGGTTTTTCACTCGAATCTAGATGCTTTTAGGTCCTAGCAACTTGCATACATGCATACAAACATTCATTTAAGCATATTCTAACACTTGCACCCAGATTTAGCAACCATAACAATCATATGCTTTCAAAGGATCCAATCTATAACATACTCCCTAAAGCTTCCACCAAACATACCAAAACACTCAATAGGATACCTTCCAGTACCAGTAACATACCGACATATCTTTAATACCATACTCAACATGTTAAGCTCATCAAAGCATGTCAACCAATCAAGACTATCTAGATGCATACCTAGGCATTCACTTAGCATCAACCATAAACCAAAAACTATCAACGTGCTTAACAAAGTCTACCAACTCCAGAATACAACATTAAACATGCTCAAAACCAGGAAAAACAGAATTACATATCCCAAAAACCATGGCAAACACATTGCCTTATTAACCAAAAACTAAAATCGAGTTCATACTCAAAGTAGTCTTGTCCTCGGATCACTAAGACTTTGCCTTTGCTGCCACACAACTTCAATGCTCTGCATCATTAGGAAAAAGAGAGAGTAAGCACACATGCTTAGTGAGGATGCTCATAAAACAATGATGCAACTAAAATCCTTGAAAACCAACACTTGTTTCCAAAACGAAACATGTATATCAATATTTGGTAAAAACCTTTATAATTTACATGCTTAAATCCCAAAACATTAAATCAACACATGCTTAAATCCCAAAGTATTATAAAGTAGGTTTAACACATGAACTTTCATATATTGGTATTTATAGTGACCCCGGGTACACAACCCTTTACCTTGGATAGTCACCCCTACCCAAACAAATATCGGATACACTGATTCTCATACCATGCCTAGTTAAACCGCATGATATCCCAAACCTTACCTAGTTAAACCGCAAGATTTGACAACCTCGCCTAGTTAAACAGTGAGTTTGCCAACATTGCCTAGTTAAACCGCAATGTCACCACCATCTTGGACTGCCTAGTTAAACTGCATACTCCCAAGAGATGTCCCAATAGTCTGAGTGGCCTCGTTAAACCGCCATTCCTTAAGAACCCACGGTCACGATCGATTTTTAGTATATATTATAGTGCACTTTATCTTATGGCATGCCAACTATATATGATTGTTTCTCACCTTGTCACATAGCCAATATATCATTTACAAAATCACTTACTTACTGTTTTACAATGCATTAAACAAAATCACCACATATGCAACATACATTGCCAAAGCAACCGGAATGAAAACCAATACTCACTAGCATTTATATACCTTTTAACCATTGCATATGTATTCAAAACCATGCATTTACAGTAAGTAAAACAACCCATGTTTAAAACCAAAACATGTAAACAACCATGCTCATATACAAACTGATATTCGAGAGCCAAATGAGGGAAACTTACTTTCGAGCTTAGGTAAGCGTACGAAGCTTAACCTAAACTCCCAACATCATTTTGCAAACATTTAGAAGGCCTTTAAAACCAGTTTCCACTCACTGATTCCATCGCGCTTTGCTCGCCTAAGCAAAACAAGCTCACGGCAAGCCACAATCCACCTTAAGATGCTTCACCTTGATTATCCCCTATTTTTCCCATACAAAACC
Source organism: Hibiscus mutabilis (assembly GCA_019671005.1). Classification (NCBI taxonomy): domain Eukaryota; kingdom Viridiplantae; phylum Streptophyta; class Magnoliopsida; order Malvales; family Malvaceae; genus Hibiscus; species Hibiscus mutabilis. The sequence goes on along the minus strand of CM033754.1, from coordinate 8,760,954 downwards.
AGAGGAAACATACATCAAAATGCATCCAAACCACTACCTTAAAGTAATTTCTCGTAACTCACAAGTTGCCCACTCAAAAACCATCCAAAACTTGTCAAAATTAACCTAAAAAACTTCTCAAACTTAACCCAGCCATAATATAATGATTCAATACGTCAAACTTCATCAATCAACATCTAAAAACCCTTTTACAACATTCTTTTACTCCCGGCAATGCTTAAACACCAAAATCATCAAAAAAACCTTTAACTAACAACCTTAAATATTGGAGATTCAACTAGTTTTGGGATTACAATGTTAAATCCAAGCCTTTAACATTAAAACATCTAAATCATGATCTAATCTGATTAAGAACCCAGCAAAACAGATCCACTTCGAAAATATATCAATTTCATCAACCAAAACACAATTAAACTAATTTTCCTTAATTAAACAATCAAAACACCTTAGAAAACAATCGTAAAGGATCAAGAACCTGGGAATTTTAGTAAAGAACCTTTCATTAGAGGAGAAGAACGAATCCTTACCTCCAATGATGATTTCTCCCCTTAATTGCTTAGTGAAACATGAAAATCAAGAGAATAACAATAAGTATTTGTTGAAAAAGCATTAGGAAATCAAATGGAAATCAAAACCTTTGATTTTTACCTAAAGAAATTGAAGTTGGAAAGGTGTTTAGCTGGAGAGAAATTGAGAGAAAAAATTTGTAAAGTTTGTTACGTGAATTTTGTTAAAAGTCTAAAAATATGATTTATTAATTCTCTCCACTTTTAAAGCCTTTTAAAACTCATTTTAAATCAATTAATTAAAGGGATAAATCTGTTTAAAATATTCAGTATAATTATCTCCTTAAAGATTCAAAGTTTTGATCCTTTTACAAAACAATCACTAAAAATAGTTTTTAAAGTTTGCATTTTGGTCACCAGTCTAAAATGTCCAATTTCAAAATCTCATTTTCCAAAATTGATTTTACCACAATCATTATTATATTAAATAATGATTTTAGGGCATTTTCCATATTTTTATCACCTTTAAAAATATTTTATTCGATTTAATCTCGAAACTAACTCGAACCTTTAATACCGATCCACCGGACCCTCGAGTCGAACCCCAAAACATCTAGACCCAAAAATAGGGTATTACAACTCTTCCCCTCTAAAGAAATTTCATCCTCAAAATTTACTTGGAGGAAATAAATACGAGAATTGCTCTGACATGTCCGCCTTGCTTTCCAATATGGCTTTCTCGACACCACGGTGTCGCCACAAAACCTTAACAAGTTCAATCGTCTTGCCACGAAGAAATTTTATGCTGGAATCAAGGATTTACAATGGCTCCTCATCATAGGATAAATTCGGTCTCAACTCAATCTGCTCCACCAGCATAACATGCGAAGGATCCGACTGATACCTCCGTAACATAGATACATGGAACACATCATGTATTTTCTCTAGCTTGGGAGGTAACCTCCACCGATAAGAAATAGGACCAACTCGCTCTACAATCTCATACGGTCCAATAAACCTCGGACTAAGCTTACCCTTACGTCCGAACCGCATCACCTTCTTTCATGGTGATACTTTCAAGAACATGTGATCACCCACTGCATATTCAATCTCCCTATGCTTCAAATCTGCGTAAGATTTCTGCCAATCCACGGCCACTTTCAAGCGATCACACACAAGCTTCACTGTAATATCCCAAATTTTGGCTAGTGACCAAAATGTAAAATTTGAAAGTTTTATGGCTAAAGTATAAACTTTAGAAAAGTTTAGGGATCAAAGTGAAATTTTCAAAAGTTATGTATTTTAACCCTTAAATGAATAGTTTACCCCCAAGAATGACATTTCTGTGTTACCCGAATTTTTCGTACGGAGTTTGTATTAATGGCTATAAAACGATAAAGTTCGAAAAATATTCTGATAATCGGATCGAGCTAAAATTTCAGAGATAGTTCCATGGACCTTATAAGAGTCGTAAAATATCATTTTATGAATATTTGGATGTTAAAAAGATCAGGGAAAATTTAAATCGATTAAAATGTCATAGAATGGCAATTTTGTGAATAAGTTGATCAAAAAGGGCATCTTGGTCATTTTTCCCAAAAGGGACATGGAAGGAATTTTGAGATTTATTTATTTGATGAATAGTGGCTTATTAGAATCCAACTAAGTCTAGTTGGAATGTTACAAAATGGAAAATTAGAAATATAGATCTAGTTTGAGGATATTTTGTAAAGTGGAATTTATTGAATTAAAAATTTATTTTTTCATAATACAAGTGTCATAAATACATGAAATATGAAGGAATTATCAGCCAAATACCCTCCAAAACCGTGGTGAAGAGAAAAAAATTTACAAGCTCGATTTAAGCCTCGAATCTCGGTTTTCAGGTAATCTTTCGAACTACAAAGTTGTTCTACTCTTCGAGCTCTATATTTTGATGTAAATAATTCATATAATACTTGCTTGGTTGATGAGATTTGATATGAGGAAGAAATTAGGGTTTATGAACAAATTGGGGCTTTTATGATTTTATGAATCCATGGTTGATTTTAAGTCAGAATCATGCTTGTAAGATGTTAGAATCATGTTATTGAGTTGAGATTTAAGCCCTACATATTTTGGTTTGTATAGAGAAGATTAGGGTTTATGGATTCAAGTCTAACTTAGGGTTTGTGATGTTGGGTTAATGATCTAGTAAGCTTGATTTGTTGTTTGGAAACAAAACCCTAAGTTAAATACATAGGGATCATTCCGGCAAGCTTTAAAATTAAGGACCAGATCTGATTTTTATGAATTTGATGTGTATATATATTATTAATGATGTTAGAGACATGAAAATGAAGTTAGAATGCTAAACCGGTGATTAATCGCATTAGTGACCATTTTGACAAATTGTCAAACTTGAATGGTCTATTCGGTAAAGAGGATATGTAGAAGGAGTAAATCTGATTTTTTTAGGTTAAAATGATGGGATTAAGGTAGTAATGTTGATTTCAGGACTAATTTGCAAAGTTAAGAAGCTTGAATCCTTATATTGGAAATTTGGTGACCATTCTGACAAATTAAGAGAAATTAGAGGAGTAAAGGTTTAAGCTTATTTTAATGAAGGATGTAAAGAGAACATATGAATACAAGCTTTGCTCTATCCATTTGAAGTAAAGTGATGGGACTAAATTGACAAGTAGAGAAATAAGGAGATGTTGGTGTAAATTAGAAGTTATTCATGGAAAGTTATGTTGGAATTTGAATTATGGCAGTAAGTTTTAAAATTCGCCATAAATTCTACAAAAAATGATTAGATGATGAATTTTATACCGTTGTAAAGATTTGTTAGTCTAGTTTCGTTTCCAACAAACGAAAACGGATTTCGAGTTCCGAGTTAAAAGATATGAATTTTTAATCGAATGAAGGTCAGAAAAATTACAAAGCAGTTTCTGCCTGGACAGCTCTGTGACGTGAATGTAAGGAATTTTCATAATTTTTGTAGATTTTATTAATTTATGTGGCTTATACCGTTAGAACTGTTATCAAATGTAGTTTCTCCAGTATAAAAGAAATTAAGATCCAGTATGTATTCTGCCCTATACAAGTGAATCTTTGAAGGTAGCGCAAGCTGTCAGAAAATGGAATTTGAAACATTTTGTATTTAATGTTAGTTAGCAAGCTCGGAAGAATTATTGGAAGTTCAAATTGGTCACTAAAGACCACAATGAGTTTTTGAACAATACAAGGAAGAAAGGAAAATAATTAAAAAATTTATATTCAAATGATTACATTAAATATCATGTTTAAGGTATTGTTAGATTTGAATCTAACAAATATTTTATTGTATTCGTGTGATTAATGAAGTCAAGTCCTAATCAAAGAAGGTTCGAGGTACTATGAAAGAAAGGATCGAACTAGGACTTAATGAGGCATTGTTTTAAGTGGCCAAGGTGAGTGCCTTAATTATTACTTAATTATGCATGTGATAAAGGGAGCTTGCGATAAGCCAACCTTATTTATGAATGCATGATATGATATATGTTGAAGTTATGTTCTACTATTTAAATGTGGTAATTAATATGGCGAGCAATGTAGGGACAATGTTCCTAACATATGACTCAAGAATTATCTATGATATGTTATGTTCATAAAAAAATAAGAATAAGTCATGTGTTTGATACATGATCACTGACTGGAAAAGTATTCTTAATAAATAAGCTAATATAGCTTGAATAACATATTGTTTCAAGTATAAGAACTTATCTGTGAAATGTTATGATAATCACTATAAGTGATATGTTATTTGAGTATGGTGTAGCGACCTTTTTTTTTGAAAAATCGAAAAATCGCTAAAATAGATTTCTTTTCCTTTTCTCTTTTAGAAAATATAAAAATGCTGAAATTCTTTAAAAATTCGTGTTTTTGAAAACAAAAGACTTGGAGTCACCACCGGCCACTAAAGTAGGCTGGACACCATAAAACCAGAGATTCGTTCAAAAACGGGTTCGGAAGTTGGTTACGCATGGGGAAGGATTAGCACCGTCATTGCGCCCAGAAATTAGAACCAAAATATTTTAATTGATGGAAATTATCGAAATTTAAATTGAATTTAATTAAATTATTCATGATTAAATTTAGACTTTAATTAGACGGGTTTGGTCAAATTGGTGAATTCGAATTAATTAAACATTTAATTAATAAGGGTGACGATACCTTGGACCATAGATTAAACCGACATCAAATAAGCCCGACTGCCGTGTTAATTTAGGGTTCAAACTTCGTTCATCACCTTTATGCATGATGCAAGCAGTTATGAATGATGTAATGATTTGTCTAAATTTTAACCCAAATTAAATTACCTTTAGACGATAAGAATTAATTCGAATATTTGGTTAACATCCATTGAGCCAGGACTGTTACGACACAAATATCAGAATTAATAAATATCTTCGTTTTATGATTTAAATTGATTAATTACATGCATGTCCAATTAATAAAAGTCATATGAATGACAATTAAAATGCATGACATAGAAAGGCACAAAATTAGAACCTAAGGCCCATTAAAGCCTTAACCTATAAAGCCCAAATTATTAAACATTCAATTAGTGTTCTAATTATTAACTAAGTTAATCTAATAGTAATCCTGAGTTAATTAATCCTAAAAAACTAAAAGCTTATCATTTTATTAGTTATCTTGAACCATAATAATTAATTTGATTAATTTTAAACTAGAATCTCAATGAGCCAAAGATTCTATTTAAAATTATTCGAATTAATTAATTACGATCTAAATTAGGTGAGCTGTATTAAATGTCAATTTTACCCTATAAAATAATTAAGAATTGTTCAACCAATTTAATAAATTTAACGTTTACCCTAATGAACCAAGGGCAAATTTAAATGGATTAAATTAATTCAAACCTATAATCTAACTACGGCTCTAAATTTAACCTAAATTTAATTTAATTAATTTAAAGTCTATGCCCTCAATAAAACGAGCGCATAGTTTAAATCAATTAAATTAAAATTTAAACTCTAAACTAATCCTAAAGGGCCTAAACTAAAAAACAACAAAATAAAAAAAGCAAAAACGAACCTCTGAATTAAAGTGCGTAAATAAATGTGCAAATAATATAAATTCAAATACATATCAAATAAACATGCATATGCAAGGGTTAAATTAAGATGAAAAATAAACCTAAGGGAACTAATAGGTGATTTTAAAAACCGGAAGGGATCAAATTAAAAGATTGAAAAAATAGGGACTAAATGGGTATTAAACCCTTTAAAAACTAACTAAATTAAAATAGTGACTAAATTAAAATACGTATGAAAATAAGAGGGACCCATGTGTAATTTAAAAAAACGACCTTGAAAGAATGTTTAAAAGACGGAAGGACTAGAGCGGGAATAAACCATTTTTTTTTAAATCTGCTTTGATTTTGTGAAATTGAAAACTTTAAAAATATCTCAGGGACCCTCCATGTAATTAGAAAAACGGAAACCCTTCCCCGTGCAATTTTAAAAACATAGAAGGGTTTATAACGTTAAAAAACCATTTGTTAAAAAGGAATTGATATATATATATATATAGGTTATTTTTAGGAAAAAACAAGGGTTTAGCCATTTTGAAATCCAAAATCATTTTTTCTAATTTCAAAAATCTTAAACACTCCGTTTTCTCTCTAGAGCTCGGATGAACACCGCCGTAGTGTTCATCCCGGCCACCATCCTCCGCCGTAAACTGCTGTGCTTGCCACCGCTCATCGGTGGTCGAAAACATCCAAAAATCACCAAACCGCACCTTTTTTTAAATCGAACCGAACCAAAGTCTTATAAGCTTTTGAAAAACTTTCATTCCCCTAGATTTGAAAAGGCTGAACCAAAAAAACTTTTTTTTGTTTTATAAAAACGACTAGCTACCTAAAAGAGCCTTCGCCGATGATCGGGAAGACTGACCGGCACCACCCCGGTTCACCCTTAAAGGCACGAGGGCCACAGGCTTGTTACCGGAAGACGATGCGGCGGCCGGAAGATGAAAGGTAAAGTTTTCAAGCCTAGATCTAGGTATTTTGTGTGTTTTGTATGCATGCAAAGCGAATATTAAACAAAGGTATACCTCTAAAAGGCTCTGAATCTTTGTATTGCTTATCAACTGTTGTTACAATATTTTTTTCGGTCTTATATAACCGAATGGTTACATGTAAAAAACACAAAAGAAATCCATTACAATTAGTTCTGGAATCCGCCGATATTGTGTTTTATCTTTGCTAATTATGGCTTGATTTCCTTTTCATGTCTGTTGTTGATGTTCGATCTATTTCTGGTTTGCATGTAATCGTGGCAGAACGAGGAGGAGAGGGACCAGTGGAAAGGTTGTGGCCGTGGCAGCTGAAGGGTCAGGAGCAGTCTAGGCATCAGGCGCGTGAACGTCCAGAGCCTTCCAGAAGTGATCTGAGCCATCCATCTCGATCTCAGATCCTACGGCCTTGACGATGCGGCGCTTGGCAAATGATAACCCTAATTAGGGTTTTCTTCCCCAGATTGGATTTGGACCGTTCGATCAATTAACCAGATCTAACGATCCAGATTTGGCTGCGCAAAGACACAAGATAATTAGGGCTTTAGTCTATTATGGGGCCTAAACGGGCTACATATAATTTTAATATTTTTGGGCTTAATTTGTAAATGAACTGTAAAACTTTGGGTTTTTATTATTTATTTATTTAATTGGGCTTTTTATTTAATTAATGTTTTGTTTGTTTTTGTTTTTAGTAATAATAATAGTAATATAATTATAATACAATATGGTAATAATGGAAATAATATAATAGTAGTAATGTAGTAATGTAAGTAATAATGATAATAATAGCGTGACATATTATAATAACATAATAATGAAATAATAACATGGTGAAAACAACAAACCGAGAATAAAATAGCTAATAATAGTAATACTAACAAATAATAATAATTTCTTTTCGAACTATAATAACATATGATAGAAACGACTAATAGTAATTATAATTACACTAATAATATTAATATTTTGGGTTTTTTTAAACATAATGACATATAATATTATATTAATAAATAAAAATAATATTTTGGGGTTTTGTGTTTACTAATTAACAGCTACTAAAGCCCATTATTTAAAAAGCTAACAAAAATAAAAAAACGGGTTAAAACCCCAGATAAAATTAGTGATTACATATGGTAAGAGCAATTAATATGTATAATACATTGTCAATGCTCTAATAGATATTTTTGTTATAGTATAGCTGATATTATCTGGATTATGAACTGCCATTATGATTTATTGATGACATCTAATATGATGACTTCTGATCATGATATACATATATTTTTATGCCCAAGTATTACAAAGTGGGAGTCCTTGGTATAGTTGGCATGCCATAGAGTCTTAGCAGCTGCTCACTCAAGTTATGATATGATTTCATGTTTTTGTGACTACGGTGGTGTCACATACACCTTAGGGACCCAAGCCCTTGGTGTGCACCCTGAGGATCTAGGCCTATAGTGCTAATGGCACTAACGAGGTGCTTTAGTGAGGAGCGAAGAGCGCCTCGAGTACGTACTCATTTACATGTTCACGTTAGACACTCTGATGTCTTATTCATGTGACTCGCGTACCTAGGGTCTCATAAAGTATACTTTGGGCAAATTTAAAAGATTAATAAAAATGCAGGTAATCGAGATAGTGAGCTTGGAAAATTTCGTTATGTACTAAGTTTTATGCAAAGTTTTGGTACTAAGTACGAGAAATAACAGGTTCTCCGTACTCTCTGTATATCTCTGTATTTTTCGTAAGATCAATATTTTCTCGATTATGTTAAGCTCAGTAATATTTGTATTTCTTTGTTTGATATGTTAGGCAAATAATTAGAATTATAATAAAGTTTTCCATAAAATGCCATAGAAACTGGTTATATTATGCTATGAGAAGCATGTTGAAGTATGTCAAGTAAACATGATGAACTTAATACAAGTAATTTATCAGTTATACTTAGATAAGCTAGATATAAAAATAAGCCTTGAATTATGTCCATGCTAGTTATTTGATAACCTTATATGCTTTGTCTCACTAAGTAAATACTTAGCGTGTGTTGTTTCACACGTAGGTTAGTGGAAACTTACCCGAAGAGGAGTCAAGCATGTTGATCAAGTTGTAATCTGCAAACATCAGTAAGACATTCTAATTTATGATATTCTCCAGTGGGCATGTATCAATTTATTCGTTAGTTGTTTTAAAGGTATAAGTTTGATTAATAGTCAAATAAATATGAATTATTTGTATAGTTAAAGAATTACCGGTGATGATATTTAATCGGGTAACATTTTATTTATCGTTTATAGCTTAACGATTTTAAGTTTCAAGAAAGAGCCTAGGCAGTGTACCTAGTTTTCACCCTGAGTTATATACTTATTTTAATAGCTGACTAACATGTTTTATAAACCAACTCAGGATCAAAACTAGCAGTCTACAAATAGGCTATGAATACCTCGAAAGTCGAGAAAGGGTTATTTTATAAACTAGTTTTATGTCAGATGTTTTAAAAAAATTTTACAAGTCTAGAACTCTGTTAAATAATATTGTGACATCCTTAATGTGTATTCGTACTACAAGTATACGTTAAGAGTGTTACATTCACTTTCTAATCCGTGTCTTTCAACACATGCGGTAAGGAAACATGTTTTTCCCTACCTTAGCCTAACACAATGGCGTACGACACCTCTGGCCATACAATGCCCCATACGACGCCATCTGTATGCTCGCCTGATAGCTATTATTATAAGCAAACTCCACTAAGGGTAAATGCTTCTCCCAGGTTCCTTGAAACTCAATAACACAACATCTCAACATATCCTCCAATACCTAGATAACACGCTCTGACTGTCCATCCGTTTGAGGATGATACGTAGTACTGAACCTCAACCTCGTACCCAAAGCCTGATGTAAACATCTCCAAAACCTCGTTGTAAACCTCAAATCTCTATCCGAAACAATAGACTTAGGTACTCCATGCAAATGTACAATCTCAGTGATGTACAAATCTGCCAACTTATCCAAGGTATAAGTCGTATGCACTGGCAGAAAATGTGCACACTTCGTAAACCGATCAATAATTACCCAAATAAAATCCTTTTTAATTGGTGTCAGAGGTAACCCTAACACGAAATCTATGGTGGTTCTCTCACATTTCTATTTCAGAATCCTCAACGGCTGCAACAACCCGGATGGAAACTAATATTCAGCCTTAACCCGCTGACACACCATACACTTGGAAACAAACTCTGCCACATCCTTTTCAAACCAACCCAATAGTGCACTTCTTTTAAATCACGATATATCTTGGTACTACTGGGATGCATAGCAAAAGGACTAGAATGTGCATCCGTCAAAATAATGTGCCTAAGCTCCGAATCTTCTGGCACCACTATTTGACTCTTAAAGCACAAAACCCCATCATCATCAAAATAAAAATGTCGGATTACCATCCGCTATGTCCTTAACATGAGGTACCAATAACTCATCATACGGTTGCTTGGCTTTAATCAACTGTGACAACGTAGGCTTAAATTGTAACTCAGCCAGCAAACCACCTTCCCATGTCACACTCAACCTCACGAACATCGCCCTAAGCTCAACCGCAACCTTGCAACTCAACGCATCAGCAACCACATTTGCTTTTCCAGGATGATACTCGATCGTTAGGTTGTAATCCTTAAGCAACTCTAACCATCTTCGTTGCCTAAAGTTCAGATCTTTTAGAAACATCAAATATTTCAAACTCTTATGATCTGTAAAGACAACACATTTCCCTCTATAAAGGTAGTGTCGCCTAATCTTCAATGCAAACACCACAGCCGCAAGCTCCAAGTCATGAGTCGGGTAGTTTCGCTCATGAACTTTCAACTGCCTCGATGCATAGGCCACAACCTTGCCATCTTGCATCAGCACGCAACCCAACCCAAGTAAGACACATCACTATACATTACAAACTCCTTCTCTGAGTCCGATTGAATCAACACAAGCGCATGTGTTAAAACTTTCTTCAACTTCTCAAAACTCTACTGTTGTTTCTCCGTCCACACATACGGAATATTCTTCTATAACAACTTTGTCAACAGTGTTGTAATACTAGAAAACCTCTCCACAAAACATTGATAATAACCAGCCAACCCAAGAAAACTATAAATCTCAGATGCTGTCTTAGGTTGCTTCCAATTGAGAATAGCTTTAACTTTTTGTTGATCAACACGGATACCCTCCGCGGAAACCATATGGCCAAGAAACATCACCTCCTTGAGCCAAAACTCGTACTTGCTCAACTTCGCATACAACTGATTATCCTTCAAAGCTTGCAACACAATCCGCAAGTGCTAATCATGTTGTTCCTCGGTACGTGAATACACGAGTTTATTATTGATAAAAACCACAACGAACTAATCAAGGTACTCATGAAACACCCTATTCATCATGTTCATGAATACAGCCGGGGTATTTATTAAACCAAACAGCATCACCAGGAACTCGTAATTCTCGTACTTAGTACGAAACACTGTCTTATGCACATCTACATCTTTAACCTTCAACTGATAATACCTCAATCTTAAATCAATCTTCGAAAACACTTCTGTCCCACGAAATTGATCGAACAAGTTATCAATTCGCGACAACGGGTACTTGTTCTTCACCATCAACTTATTCAACTGGCGATAATCAATGTACATCCATATCAATCCATTCTTCTTCTTCACAAAAAGAACATGAGCACCCTAATGCAAAACACTCAGTCGAATGAACCGATGATCTAGTAACTCCTAAAGATAAGTCTTCAAATCTTTCAATTCCTTTGGTGCCATCAGATATAGAGCAATGGATACCGTAATTGTACCCTCATACGTTTCAATACTGAATTCCACCTTTCAAATCATAAACAGTCTGAATGTCCTACACTCAAACTCTCTTTGCTTTCGGATTCATAACAATAGCCAAATAAGTTTGGTAACCATCAAATATCATTTTTCCAGCTTGAGTAGCTGAAACAATATTGGACAAGAATTTCACATTCTCGCCAACCACCACCACTTCATAATCACCAGCTAGCCTCAAGGAAATTTGTTTGGATTCATAATCCACAACCGTCTTGTGCTCACTCAACCAATCCATTCCTAAGATAACGTCAAAAGCCATGGAATGGCAACTCCATCAGATCCGCGGCAAACTCATGACCTTGCACTACCAAAGAACAACACATGTACAACCTTATAGTTGTAATTGTATCCCTAAAGAAATTAGTTAGTAACATGCCAACATCCAAGATCTCAACAGGAATATTCAACAAGGATGCATGCTCACTTAAGATATATGAATGAGTAGACTTGAATCAATAAAAGAAAATAATAACAAAGATTGTAAGGAGAAAGTACCTGCGATTACATCAGTGTCATTGCGCCCCTCGCGTTGAGCATAAACCCGGGCTAGTCTACCATTCTATGGTTGTACAGCAACTGCATGAGCTATAGCCCTCTGACCATCCTCACGCCTCTGAAAATTACCCATGCCATGGCCTCGGCCCCTAGAAGGTGTAGCTTGTACTGGTGTATCTCTTACTACACAAGGATAATCACGCTTTAGATGCTCTTGGGATCCATACACCCAGCAACTCGTAGTATTTCCCCAATATGTACCTGTGTGATGTCGATCACAACGCTCACACTCAGCTAGAATAAACACACCCTAATTACCATGGCCACCACCGCCACGCATAAACTCTGACTTGAACCTCTTGTCTTGCGACCTCCTATTCTACTTCCCAGAATATCCAGAATCAACCGCTCTCTTACTAAAGCTCTTATTCGCTGCTGATAAGGGCGCACCCAAGGACTGCTTAATATCCTTGGCACGATTCACAAGAACATCAAAATTTGTTTAATCTACAGCCAATAAATATATCTTGATATCCTTCACAAGACCATAGCAGAATCTATTGCACCTCTCAAGATCATCTGGAACCAACTCTGAGGCATACTGACTCGGGCGAACAAACTTTACCTCATACTCAGTCACAGACGTATCGCCCTATTTTAAAGCCATAAACTCACGTTTCCTCGCATCCAGATGCTGAGGACCAAGGTACTTCTTCATGAAAGCCCTTCGTAAGAACTCCCAATTCATGTCTACTTTCAGAATATTAGCAATCGTGGTTACCCACCAATGATACGCATCACCATGTAATAGGGACACGATACATCCCAGCTTGCATTCATTATTACAACCCATCCGGTTCAGAATACGAATCGTACTCTCTAGCCAACCCTCGGCCGCCTCGGGGCTCAATCCCTTAAACTCTACACCTACAAAACTACGAACACGCTCTAATGGTAAACCTTGATTAACCATTACCGCAGGTGCCGGTACTTGTACTTGCACTCTAGCCATCACTGCTTGAAAGTCCCCCATTATTGCTTGAACTAACGGAGTCAAATCTCCAAAAACTGGCCCTTACAGAACTGGTGGTACACCACCCACCTCAGCGTCAACAGGAGAAACCACTAGGGGAGGAAGAGGTAAGGTAATACGAGGATTCACTTCTTCGTCATTATTCTGTCCAGACTCGGTATTACCAGCCATCGAACGGGTCTCATGTCGAGCCATGCTAACAAAAGCATCAAAACACATTAAAGTCAGGCTAACATAAGGTGAAAGATCCAAGACAACCTTATAAAACATTTTAAAACCTCGGTAATAGGCAATGTGTTCCCAATTCATACCCCAACAAGATGCAAAAAAATCACCGTGCATATCAAACAATGGCAAACAATCAAATAACAACATCTCATCCTTTCATAACCTAGCTCTGATACCAAAAAATGTAACCCCCTCGACCCGGCCTAGATGCTCGACCGAACTAAGAGAGCTACATTAGGTTTTTCGAAGCAAATCAGAGAAAGATTACAAAAACCAATCCATTTTTTCTTTTATTTTGTCTAGATGCACATTGTTAAACCCTAGTTTTCATGCTTGCAGTGGATAAAATTACAAAGGAAACGGACCACGGAAAGGCAACTAACTGCATAACGTACAATTTAGGGACCAAAATGTAAAACTGATAAATTTTAGGGTTAAAAGTGAAATTAGGGTTACTAGTCCTCAATTAGTCAGTTTACATGCTTACATGTCAATTCTCAACTCAAACCGACCATTCAAACTCATTTAATCGATAAAACAAAATTTAGGGGCTAAATTGGAAGAAACCAGATCTGTGCATCTATAACATTATCTGAATTAACGGCCACCCGTATTGATATACGGGTAACCGTATTGATACGGTGTTCAAAACTCAATAGCCCTATTTTAATACGCTAAATGTCGTACCGGTACACCACGTCAGATTAACACTTCTTTTAAAAATTGTTAAAGGTCGTACCGATACGAACCACAGGTGTTTCGGTATCCGAAATTTGTCCTAAAAGCATATTCCAGTAGTGTTTTAGTGTACCGGTACATCCTGTCCCGTACCGAAACAAAATGCTCAAAATTTCCTAGCCATACCGATACGGTCCCCTGCGTATCGGTACATTTGGGCTTGTAATGTCATTTTTAGCCGGTTTTTCACTCGAATCTAGATGTTTTTAGGTCCTAACAACTTGCATACATACAAACATTCATTTAAGCATACTCTAACACTTGCACCAGATTTATCAACCATAACAATCATATGCTTTCAAAGGAACCAATCTAGAGGTATGCTCCATAAAGCTTCCACCAAACATACCAAAACACTCAATAGGATACCTTCTAGTACCAGCAACATACCAACATATATTTAATACCATACTCAACATGCTAAGCTCATCAAATCATGTCAACCAATCAAGACTATCTAGATGCATACCTAGGCATTCACCTAGCATCAACCATAAACCAAAAACTATCAACGTGCTTAACAAAGTCAACCAACTCCAGAATACAACATTAAACATGCTCAAAACTAGGAAAAACAGAATTACATATCCCAAAAACCATGGCAAACACATTGCCTTATTAGCGGAAACTAAAATCGAGTTCATACTCAAAGTAGTCTTGTCCTTGGATCACTTCGACTTCGCCTTTGTTGCAACACAACTTCAATGCTCTGCACCATTAAGAAAAAATAAAGCGTAAGCACACATGCTTAGTGAGGATGCTCATAAAACAATGATGCAACAAAAATTCTTGAAAACCAACACTTGTTTCCAAACCATGCTTACAACCAAAGCATTTTTATTGTTTCCAAAACGAAACATGTATATCAACATTAGGTAAAAACCTTTATAATTTACAAGTTTAAATCTCAAAGCATTAAATCAACACATGCTTAAATCCCAAAGTATTATAAAGTAGGTTTAACACATGAACTTTCATATATTGGCATTTATAGTGACCCCGGCTACACAACCCTTTACTTGGATAGTCACCCCTACCCAAATACACGGATTCTCATACCATGCCTAGTTAAACTGTATGATATCCCAAACCTTGCCTAGTTAAACTGCAAGATTTGACAACCTCACCTAGTTAAACCGCGAGTTTACCGACATTGCCTAGTTAAACCGCAATGTCACCATCATCTTGGGCTGCCTAGTTAAACCGCATACTCCCAAGTGATGTCCCAATAGTCCGAGTGGCCTCGTTAAACCATCATTCCTCAAGAACCTATGGCCACGATCAATTTTTACTATATATTATAGTGCACTTTATATTATGGCATGCCAACTATATCTGATTGTTTCTCACCTTGTCACATAGCCAATATATCATTTACAAAATCACTTACTTACTGTTTTACAATGCATTAAACAAAATCACCACATATGCAACATACATTACCAAAGCAATACCCCATTCCCAACCGGAATAAAAACCAATGCTCACTAGCATTTATATACTTTTTAACCATTGCATATGTATTCAAAACCATGCATTTATAGTAAGTAAAACAACCCATGTTTAAAACCAAAACATGCAAACAACCATGCTCATATCCAAACTGATATTCGAGAGCCAAATGAGGGAAACTTACTTTCGAGCTTAGGTAAGCGTACCAAGCTTAACCTAAATTCCCAACATCATTTGCAAACCTTTAGAAAGCCTTTAAAACAAGTTTTCACTCACCGATTCCACCGCACTTTGCTAGCCTAAGCAAAACAAGCTCATGGCAAGCCATAATCCACCTTAAGTTGCTTCGCCTTGATTATCCCCTATTTTAGCCACACAAAACCATAGGAAACATGCATCTAAATGCATCCAAACCACCGCCTTAAAGCAATTTCCCGCAACTCACAAGTTGCCCACTCAAAAACCATCTGAAACTTATCGAAATTAACCTTAAACACTTCTCAAACTTAACCCAGATACAATATAACGATTCAATACATCAAACTTCATCAATCAACATCTAAAAACCCTTTTACAACATCATTTTACTCCCACAATGTGTAAACACCAAAATCATCACAAAAACCTTTAACTAACAACCTTAAATATTGGAGAATCAACTAGTTTTGGGATTACAATGTTAAATCCAAGCTTTTAACATTATTAAACATCTGAATCATGATATAATCTGATCAAGAACCCAGCAAAACAATCCACTTTGAAAATATACCAATTTCATCAATCAAAATGCAATTAAACCAATTTTCCTTAATTAAACTATCAAAACACTTTAGAAAACAATCGTAAAGGATCAAGAACTTAGGAATTTCAGTAAAGAACTTTTTATTAGAGGAGAAGAACGAATCCTTACAATGATGATTTCTCTCCTTAATTGCTTAGTGAAACATGAAAAATCAAGAGAATAACAATAAGTATTTGATGAAAAAGCATTAGGAAATCAAATGGAAATCAAAACCTTTGATTTTTACCTGAAGAAATTGAAGTTGGAAATGTGTTTGGCTGGAGAGAAATTGAGATAAAGAAGTTGCAAAGTTTGTTACGTGAATTTTGTTAAAAGTCTAAAAATCTGATTTATTAATTCTCTCCACGTTTAAAGCCTTTTAAAACTCATTTAAAATCAATTAATTAAAGGGAGAAATCTGTTAAAAATATTTAGGATAACTAGCTCCTTAAAGATTCAAAGTTTTATCCTTTTACAAAACAGTCACTAAAAATAGCATTTTGGTCACTAGTCCAAAATGTCCAATTTCAAAATCTCATTTTCCAAAATTGATTTTACCACAATCATTATTATATTAAATAATGATTTTAGGGCATTTTTCCATATTTTTATCACCTTCAAAAATATTTTATTCGATTTAATCCCGAAACTAACTCAAACCTCTAATATCAGTCTATCGGACCCTCGAATCGAACCCCAAAACATCTAGACCCAAAATCGGGGTGTTACAACTACTCTCTCTCATTCGAAAAAGATAAAAAAAAGGGAATAAGATGAAGGGGATAATTGGCCTACTACTTTTGCCAACCATCTTTCCTCTGCTTGGAGGAGCATTTTCCTTTCGATACTCTCACTTGCGAACACGAAAACCAGTGTATTTAGTGAAGAAATCATCACGCTCCTCCTCATTCCCTAAGATAATTTCTCTGACATAAGATTTTTCCTCATCCCCGTAAGGTCAAGCCTCTTTACAATTGGGAATACCCCTCAGAAACTCATCAGGAATCATGTTCATCTCAAATTCATCCAATCCATTAGGACTTCTCTCCTCTAAATAGTACACCAACACATTTCTTATTGTACATAGTTCATCAAACCTCGAAAGAGGGTCCTCTCTTTAATCTCTGAATTTGCGCTTGTTCCTCAGAAGATAAATCATTTGGAATTTCGCCGCTACTCTTAGAAGGTCTAGTCCAAACCAAAGGAAAAGGAAATTGCTCAAACTATCGTTCTATCTCAATATATTTTGTCCTACTCAAGCGAATATTAGTGGACTTATTACTCATCACCGACATCATCTTAGAGCAAAGGGTAATCATCACAAATACCTTCGTATTTTTATCACTAGCAGAGCCGACATGATAAAAATGTTGAACGCCTTCATCGATGCTTCTTCCTCAAGGAGCTTGCAGTTAAGAAAATACGTCATCAAAACCCACCAACCCACTCTGGATAACTAACTCAGTGCTACCCCGAACCAATTAAACCATACCACGAAGAAAGGGTGAAATGGTAAGTGAAACCTAGCCTTGAAAACGTATAACGGTATCAGAAACCAAGGATGCTCCCTTCTCCTATTGTACAAAGATGATACGACCCGTGCGGGATACTAAATTGATATTGAGAATTTTCCAGCAATGCAATCCCCTACACTTTAATGTCCAGAAAATATCTCGACCCATTGTAGAGCATACATAAACATCACTTACCAAGCCACTAGAGGCGCCCCAGAAGCCATTGATAAAAGAAAATGGAAAAAAATTCAAACAAGGAAGAAAATAATATTACTTACTTGATATTCAAAGATCAAAACCAATGATGAAACAGGAAAAAGAGTTAAGTGAGATTCACATTTACAAATAACCTTATTTATAATCATACTTAGTCGTTTTTCACAACAACCACTTAATTACTTTTAAACAATTCAAAATTCAAAAACTCTAAATTCTAACGCTACAGAATCCCACTGCAATTTTCAAGTTTACCAAGGTCACTTTATAATCTTCTCTCACCTGGGGACAATTATTGGAATCTATGAACCCTAGCCCGAGGATGATCACCAGCGACCACGTGTCGACTATCTCGGCTTGCGATCACACCTTGAGAACGGTCGCCAGCAACCATGTGTCGACCATCGCGGCTTGCAAACACACCTTGCAAACGGTTGTCAACAACCACGTGTTGACTACCCCTAGTTTTCTAAACACACTTTCTGAGCAATTACCAGCAGCCGCGTGTTGGCAAGCGTGGTCTCATTTGATGACAGAACAGTCTAGAACATTACTTCCTAGGACGCCCCAATCGACACTTGTTCAAACCCTTATAAAGAGTCATGCAATAGAGAGAAAGGACATAAGAACGACCAAAACCCAGAAAACTAGGCCCCAATATAGATCAGAACCACCTTCGACCGCCAAAAACCACTATCTCTCCACCATCTATAGATGTAAGCAAAACTCGAATCAGAAAAATCAAAATTTTTTACTCGACTCGAAATTTCATAAACTTGACTCGAAAAAATTCAAATAAAGTTTGAGTTGTAAAATAGTAATTCGAATAACTCAAAATTTTTAGTAATTAGTGGATTGGTTTTTAATTCGAGTCGAGTCCCCCAATTTTCCCTAATATATATATATATATATATATATATATATATATATATATATGCCAAATAAGAAGAAATATATATGCATATCTTATATGATTAAAGAAAGTCCTTTAAATTGGATTCAAACTGTACTATAACATGATAAATAATTGCAATTAAATTTGTATAGAAACTCTAAAACTCGATTCGATTCAAATCGAAAAAATTTCAAATAAAGTTTGAGTGGTAAAATATGACGCGTCAATTCGAATAACTCAAAATTTTTTGACCCGACTCAATTGAACGCTCACCCCTAACCATTTATGACTTGTTCACTTTGCAGGTCAACAAGTTTCATTTAAAAAATGATGATTAGCATATGTATTTTATAAATTATCACAAACCCAAGTTATTAGTTTTATAAATTCAAACCTATCCTTCAATATAATGGAACATCTCTTTTTCTTAAAAATGAAATAAAAGATTATTTTGAAGAACATGGGGTATCTCATTCCAGATCAAGACACCATTATGGGTTAAGATAGAAAATCTTTTGGCATTCTGGAATGAATGAATGGAAAATCTGGTTAAGGAGTCGTTATCAATATGATTTATTTCAGAGTATATGGCTTAGATTAGTACCAGGACAATGGCGAAATAGAGCCAATCGACGTTATCTGGCTCAAAATGAAGATTTAACAAAATGGGATTTAGATGTGTAAAATAAAAATAAAAAATATTTATTACACGTGACAAAAAAATATTTAGATCATGTGACATTTTTATTGAAAAGGTCTGAAGCAGTGACAAAACTATACAAGAACTAGAGGTAGTCATGGTCCGAAGAAATATTAAAAATTAGAAAAATTTATGATAATTGCTTCTTGACTCTCTAAGTATATATAATTTATTGTTGTCTCTTTAGCTTAAAAAATTATTAAACGACCCTTTAATAAATAATAGTGAGTTGAAAGTCAAAGGTCAAATCGGTAAAAAAAGTAAAGGACTAAAATGAGAATTTCACTAAAGTAGATGAGCCATTTTAGGTATTAAATCTTTTATTTACTATATTCGGTTTACCGCGGTTCGATGTTCAACAAGCACTGATCACAATATAATTTTTCATCGGAAAAGAAGAGAACAGAATTCTGTTATTCATTTTGTTTTCCAACTCCCAGATTTTTCTCTTATATATATATATATATTTGTTTTTCTAACTCCCATATTTTCTCCTTTTAATTATAGAAATGCTTGGTTAAACTGGCTTTTTTCTGGAAATGTAAAGAAGATTCTCTCTGATATTCTCCGTTCAATATGTATATACACACATATTGATTTGATTGCAACAACATATATTGATTCGGTTGCTATTTGTTTCAATAGATTTTGAAGAAGACAATTGCTATATTTAAATCAATCGGTAGATCGAAGAGGCCTGAACTGGAATCGGTGAGTTTTGATTCAATTCAATTAGGTGGATTCATTGATTGTTAGCTGAAAATCTTTCATAAAATTGAATTGGATGCTTTGTCAGTTTCATTCAATATCATTCTCTGTATTGAAGTTACGGAATATTTCTGTTTTCTCATTTCGACTTAAATCATCGGATTATTCCAATCGCAGATTCATTTTTAGAAATGTGAATTTTCTTTTGTTTCGGTAGCTTGTGGATTTTCGATTGTATTTTATTCTATTAATTAATATGCTTTTATTTCTTAATTAAATTTAGTGCTTCGAGATTGTGTATCATATATTGGATCATATTTTAATCTGTTTCGATAAAAAAATAAATTTCATTAAAATTCCCAGATTAGGGAGGAAAACGCTAACGCATAGATTTGGTCCGAGTTGAATCACTTGAAGAGGTGACTCAAATGACGGCGAGCGAAACCGTTGGTAGCGATGAAGGGATGGCTTCATCGCCGAGGAATCCTTCCTCCCCGAGGAATAGGGTAAAGTTTCTTTGCAGCTATGGCGGGAAAATATTGCCCAGACCAAGCGACGGTCAACTCAAGTATGTTGGTGGAGAGACTCGAATGGTGGCGGTCCCGGGGGATGTCAAATTTTCAGGTTTGCCCTCGTTCCATCTTTGTTAAGTGCTTCGCTTTTTGATACGGATAGAACTCGAATGGACTTTGTTTTTGCTAAATTTGAACGCATTCAAATCTTAGTAACCTTTCTCCTCTTCAAATTTGTAATGTAAAATTATATATAAATTTGAGAAGGAAAAGAGAATCATAGCAATATGTGATTATCTTAAAAGCTGAAGAAATCAGCAAATTTTTATAAAGTCATTTTTTAAAGTGACATTTTCCAATATATGTGACAGAATTGATGAAGAAGGTGAAAAGTATGGTAGAAGGGGACGTGGTTATGAAATTCCTGGCTATCCCTGAGGAACTTGATGCCTTGGTAACTGTAAAATCCGATGAGGATGTCAAACATATGGTTGATGAGTATCGTCGTCTCGAAAGTGAAGGAACTCCAAAATTACGTGTTTTCTTGTTCCCTTCGAACCCAATCGTAGTCGCGAACCAAACGAACCATGTTGATCCCTACTCCATTGAGCTGCGGTACATAGAAGCCATCAATGGCATAGCTCGTCCGAGTTCAAATAATACTAGTGGAAGGCAAACCCCTGTCTACCCAAACCGCTCCATCTTCAGCATCTCTGCTTGCACTTCCCCTAAAGAATCTTCTCCGGATCCTGTTGCTAGCTCTTACCCCATGGAACCATCAGTTTTGAGTGCAAACCAACATAATAAACCCCCCATGCCTAAAGTCCGGAGTTCTCCTAGCCTTTACAACCTCAGCACCCACCATCTGCAAAGTAATAACAACCATAGCAATCACCAAGTTTACCAGCCACATCATCATTATCACCAAAACCACCAGCAACTACAGCCCTACAGCATTCAATCTCCAAGAACATCCCCAGATTTTTGGGCTGAAAAGCCCCCAGGGCCACACGACCTCACGAGGGGTGTTATGGGGCACGGTCATGTTCCAGTAAACCGGGTCTATCCGATAGGCAGACATAACATGGGGAATGGATATCAAGGATGTCCCTGCTGCTGTGATGACTGCATGGCGTATGCAAGCGGAGGATCTTCTAGGAGAGTTAGCCCTTCTGCGAGTGGAAGGCTTGATAAGACCGATAGTCCCGGTCACAAGAACCATACGCCGGAATAAAGCAATGGAATCAATCAAGTAGCATATTATCGATCATCAGACCGAAGAACTGAAAGATAGGTACATATTTCTTTTTCCTTCTAGGTTATTTGCTCACCTAAAAAAGTGCAATACGGTATAGAAGGTCCTTTTATTTCCTTCCTCTATACATATCTGGTGTGAGTTTTCATTTTCCTTTTATCCTCCGGTTTGAAAACTTGGTTCATATAAATAGCCAAGTTGAAGTACTAAACAAGATTTATAGATTTGTGAAGAAATTATTTAAATATATCTAAAGAAATGACAGCTGAAAGAATGAATTTCCATGTTCGCTCTTTTGTTTTTACTATCCTATCACTCTCCTATTGTGGATAAGTTAATTCATATCTTCCCCTTTTGATTGAGGTGAATTAGGTAGTATTTTGATTTTTGAACGTAATGGTCTCTGAAATATATAGAAATCATGGGCAGAGAATTATCAGGAAGTGTAGAACTTTCTGTATGACATTCTTTGGAAATTTAATTTGACGTCTTCAATATAGGTATGGGTGTAAATCAACCCACTTTAAACGAATAAGTTCGTGTCCATTTGTTTATTTTTGAAAGTATTTGTGTTTGTTTAAATTTTTAATATCTGTTTATGTTTGTTTGTTTTTTAAAGTGTTCGTTTTCGGTTCACGTTCATGAATTTGTTCTTTTATATGTTCATGAACTTTGACATTCGCCATCATGTTCTTTTATATGTTCACGTTTATTTTTTAAAGTACTTGTGTTTGTTCATTTATATGTTAACAAATTTTAACTAAACAAACCTAAAAATTAAATAAATGGTTAAATTACATCACTATTTTATAAGTTGTTTAGGCTTCACATTTTGAACTCCAAAGTTCACAATATGTTCATTTTATTCTCTACTTTAACCAATATTTAAAATATAAACAATAATAAAAAATAAAACTGGAAACAAACCAATAAAAGAGTCTATAAACTATCTAAAAAATGAGCTTGTTCGTGAACATAAATGGATCGAACACATCCATTTTCGTGTTCATTTGTTTATTAAACAAACATACAAATTTTTTTCATACTTGTTTATTGAACTTAATAAACACAAACATTATATGAACGATTCATAAAAGTTCTCCGATCACTTTGTTTATTTACACCCCTAAATATAAGTACTGAGTAACAGGAGTCGAGACAAAATTATAAAAATGGTCAAAAATATAAATTTTCCACTTAGCTAAAGGGATCACAAATAAGTACACAGAAAAGTGTGGTGTGGCACGGCTATTGCCTAGCAGAAGCAGATAAACTCAGAAAGGCTACCGAGTATGCAGCGCCATGAATAAATTCTGCTTACCAGCATGCACCGGAACAAGTATTAAATTTGAGTATGGCATTCTTTGGAAATTTAATTTTGGCATGTTACTCATATAGGTAAATTTCATTTCAGTTGGTGTAAGAGCCAGTTATTATAAGCTGTCTGGTCAAAAAGCCAGGGATTTTAATGTCAATCTAAGCATTACTAGCAAATTGCTTTTGAGGAAGTGCTCTCCATCCGATATCCTTCCGGTAGAATCCTCCCGGCCATTTGATTTCTTCGACTGCTAGGTAAGCTTTATCCCTTGCTTCTTCAAGATCTTTGCCCTTGGAAGTAATCCCAAGAACACGCCCACCGGTAGCAACGAAATTGCCATCCGAATCGAGTGCAGTTCCAGCATGGAATATCTTGACAGAAGGAGCAACATGTTCTGCTTCCTCAAGGTTCCTAATCACGGTCCCTTTCTCGTAGGAGCCGGGGTAACCGTTGCTTGCCATTACTACCACCATGGCCGACCCGGGGGACCAGTTCAGTGTCACCCCTTTTAGCTCTCCTCTACAAGCTGCTAGCAGAACTTTTGCAAGATCGGACTCTAAACGAACCATCAGAACCTGTTGCAGAGCAAACCACAACAAATACCATTTAAGAATCTATTGTCTCGTTAAAGCTTAAAAAAGATGGCATATAAACCAGCCTATCACTGACCTGACACTCCGGATCTCCAAACCGGACATTATACTCGATTAGTTTAGGTAAGCCGGACTTCTTCTCGATCATTAGACCTGCATATAAAACCCCGACGAATTTGCATCCCTCCATTGACATGCCCTTCACCGTAGGGAGAATAATAGAATCCATGACCACAGATTGAAGTTCTTTAGTTAAGACTGGTGCAGGTGAGTATGCCCCCATCCCACCAGTATTAGGACCGGTGTCACCATCTCCAACCCGTTTATGGTCTTGTGCAGACTCGAGCGGTATGGCATTCTCACCATCCACAAGCGCAAAGAACGATGCTTCTTCTCCTTCAAGAAATTCCTCAACAACGATCCGGCAACCTGCGGAACCAAAAACACCCTCTACAAGCATCGAATCAACGGCTTCGTACGCCTCCTCCAACGTCATAGCAACAGTAACTCCTTTTCCAGCAGCCAGTCCATCCGCTTTGATAACAATAGGTGCTCCTTGCTCTTTAATGTATTGCTTTGCAGCTGATGCATCTGAAAATGTTTGATACTAAACCAAACATTTAAAAACAACATTAACACAACAGAAAACATGTCTGATAATGTAATAACATATTTGCAAAGAATTGAGATAAAACCTTAGCAGTAGGAATCCCATATTTGTCACATATAGTCTTCATGAAGTTCTTAGAACCTTCCAAGGCAGCAGCCTCGGCTGAAGGGCCAAAAGTAGGGATCCCAGCCATTACCAAATCATTGGCAAGACCCGAAACAAGGGGAGCCTCTGGTCCAACAACAACCAAACCGACACTCCATTTGCGGCAAAACAAAATCACAGCTGAGCTATCAGAGATGTCGAGATCAGGAATACAAGTTGCATTCCCGGAGGCGGAAATCCCAGCATTGCCCGGAGCACAGAAGACAGCATCGCAAGATGGAGACCGCTGCATCGAGTAGCAAAGGGCGTGTTCTCTTCCCCCTCCACCAATAACCAGAACCACCACTCTCTCCGCTGTTGCATTAGCCAAAGACAACAACATAGATAAAAATTTTACTCACTTTCAAAATCATCTGCTTTACAAATTGTCCTATGGGTTTGATGATAATATTACTTGAAATTGGTTTAATTACACTCCCAGTACCTGTACTCTTCAAACTTTTGAAATATATCTACTATTAACTCCATCAGATTTAAAAACTAAAGCTCAATCGAAAACATTTCAATTGAATTTAAATGTGGCATATTAATATTTAAAGCTTTGATTTAAAAGTTACAATTAAGGAAAATCAACAGGGGTTCAATTGGAAATAGATGCACTAAAGTAAGAAGAGGGACTAAGTTTCAAGATTGGGGCAAAATTAGACCCTTGAAATAAACAAAAAAAGATGAACCAAAAAGCAAAACATTACGGAAAATGGAGGAAATGAGTAAATAATAAAAATAGATAAATTAATGGGGAAAAGGGTGCTGAGAGCAGTTCTTATAGTACCAGAAGCACCGTCATTGCCATGGCCATCGACCGAACCGGAGAGCTCTGATTTCAGGGAAAAGCATCGGAAGGGAGTAGAGGACCATCGCGAGCCGTCTAAGTGGGGCCGAGACGAGCTGCGATGATCGACGGTGAAACTGAGGGATCCCACTGAGAAAGAAGAAGACCCAAGGAACGATTTTGATGGCAAAAAGGAACCGCGAAAAGATTGAGAAGCGAAGAAGCCATTGTTGTTGTTGACAGCAAGCTTTGGATAAGGAGAGAGATTAATGGTCGTAAGGGCCATGCCTTCTTTGCCCTTTTCTTTTCTTTTTCTATTTCTTGTTTCTTCCAAAGTCTGCAAAAGGAATAGCCGAATAGCCGTTACAGAAAATTCATTTTATGGGGTTGAAGAAACATGAAGCGGCGGTTCTTGCACTAGGGTTAAGGTTTTCTGCCGATATTTTTCTTTTTTTTTTTTTTTTGCTATAATTGTCAGTTGTATAATTTATTAATTTAAATTAAATATTATTATATAAATTTATTATAGAACGATTATTTTAATTTAATTTTTATTTATAATATTAAAATTTAAACTTTAAAAATAATTTTTTTAATTCATTAAACTTTTAAGAATTATAAAATGATTATTAAATTTTTTAAATTGTTCTATTGAAAAGAAGATTTTCTTAAATAGTTATAAATAGAAGCAAAAGATTAGAGGTTGAAAATATAAATATTTAAAAAGTAAAAAAATAAATTTATATTATTTTATTTTTTATAAATATATATATATATATAACAAAAGTAAAAAAAACTTTGAGTTCCTCTTCAATTACAAAATAATTTTAAACTTATCAAAATTTATCACTATTTTATAACAATTTAATAAGTAAAAATATATTTTTTGAATAGGATAAGAATAATTATTTTAAACTTTTAAAATTCCAATATCAAAAACATAATTTTTACTTCTTTATTTTTATAAAAGACAAGGACTAAAAATGATCGATTTTCGTAAAATAGAGAGACGAACTTCAAATTTAAGCTGTCTCATTTTTTTCCAATTAAAACCTATATAATTGGTTAATACTAAAATAAGTGCCCAAACTATCTCAATTTTCTTTTTTAAATGTCTAAATTATTTTTTGTTCTTTTTAAGTTTCCAAACTATCTCGTTTTTTCTTTTTAGGTGCTAAACTTTTTTTAGCCCCCTTTTAAGTGCCAAAATTATTATTTTTTGTCAAAGTGGGCATAAAAAAGTTTAGGCACCTAAAAGGAAAAACGTAATAGTTTAGGCACCTAAAATGGATAAAAATTAGCTTAGACACTTAAAATAGAAAAACGTGATAGTTTGAGCACTTATTTTGACATTAAGCCCTATATAGGCATTGTTTGATTCGCACTTTCCAATTTATTTATAGGATGAGTCTGGAGTAAACGTCATGTATCGATATACACCATTAATCATATATATCGATATGCGTCATTAATAACTTTAATAACTTTTAAAATTATAAGGACCTAAAACGCGATTATTCTTTTTAGAATAAAATATATTAAAATAGTTTTGTGACACTTTTTCAGATTTTTTTAATTAAAAGTTGAATTAAGAAATATTTTTTAATAAAATTTTATTATTTTTTAGTTAAAAAAAAAAAAAAAAAGTGACAAAAATACGCTTTACGTGTTTTATTCTAAAAAACAATCACACTGTGGCTCCTTACAATTTAAAAAAATATTAAAATAATTTATAATACATATTAACATATATACGTTTATCGTAAAATTTTTCTCTATTCATAGTATTTATTTCCAATATATCAGATACAGTTAATGATTTGAAATTGAAAAAAGAAAAGCAAAACAGAAAGACATGAGTCAACAAAAACCACTGACCAAAGTGTAAAAAACAAAAGAAATAAGCGTACCAATGAAAACCAAGGCAGCAACAAGGGAATTGGAGATGGCAGATTTCAAGTGAATAAAGCAGCAGAGGATGAGATATATATAAATAAATTAAATAAAGGTAGAAATGTGTAAAATCGTAAAGAGAAAAAGGCGCGCCTGCTGCTTTGCTCTGTTCCCTGAAACCGTGTGCTGCTCTCGGTTTTTGCATTTTGCCATTGGAAAGTGCAACCAAACTAACAAAACAGGGACTGGCTTCGGTTTCCTCTTCAACCTCACCGTTGTTTTTGGGTTCAATTGAAACCAAACCACTTCATTCCAAATTCTATTTTGATCCACAGTAAAAAAAAAAAAAAAAGTAAAGTATACAAATAGTAACTAAATTATCCATAAAAATATAAAACAATCATTAAACTTTTAAAAATTATATAATGATTATTATTTTTTATTTTTTATTATAAAATAGTCACTGGATCGTTAATTATTGTTAACTGAAAGATGCGGTAATTACGAAAATTTATATAATAATATATTTAATCATTAATATTTACACATTCAATCAATTTAGACATCAATAATAAGGGTTAAATTAAGAATAAATTGATTAAATGTGTCAATATGAAAGATTAAATGTTATATTATTCAAATTTATGTAATTGCCACGTCAACCAATTAACGATAGTAATAGCTCAGCGACTATTTTGTAACAAAAACTAAAGTTTAATGCTCATTATGTAATATTTGAAAGTTTTATGACTATTTTGTATTTTTAAAGATAGTTTAGTGACCATTTATGTACTTTACCCAAAAAAATAAACTACATATATGACCACCCAACTATAGCTTTGATTCTATTTTGATCATCAATCTTTTAATTTTATCAATCAGACCATTCAACTATTTAAATGATGTCAATTAAATCGTTTGTCATTAAAATTTAATTGATAAAGTGACGTGATAGTTAACAAAAATTTGTATAATTATACAATTGATCCCTGTTGCTTATATATTATATTAATCTGGTATTAACTCTAATTTTAATATAATCCTCCTATCAAATAAGTAATTTACCCTTAATTTTATAAATTCAAGGCATAATTTACATGTTCTCTTAATATTAAAGATTAAGTTTATTAAATTCTTCAAAAATATGATCAAATTCACATGCTTTATAAACACGTAACATTTTATTGTATATCCAATGAAATGATATAAAATAATAAAAAACATCAAAGTAATTTTTTAAGGAGGGTGTGTGAAATGCGGGTTTTTAGGTTAATAGATTATTAATAAAATCACCTTTTTAATTTTCATAAAATATGAATATCAAATTCTAACGAATTAAAGTTTACACAGATACATCAATTCAAAAATATTTTTACAAAAAGTCGTGTTTGAAATCAGTCAAATGATAACTTTCAACTATGCTTCTTAGCACGCTATTTTTTGATTATTAGCACGTCTACTCTTCAGCCTCCTCTCTTTGTTTACTGATTGATCAGTGATGGATCCTTCTATGGAAGAAAATCTAGCCGAACTCACCCTGGAAGATGATGAAAACAATGAAATCCAAGCTGAAGGGGACAACCCATCCCAAGGTATTTCCTTCATCAACTGTTTTGTAGGCAGTTTTCTCACCACCAGTGTTATCCATTTTCAGTCGATGCGGGCGACTCTTACGAATGTTTGGCGACCCCTTGGGGGAATTTCTATTTCGGATCTGGGGAATGCACGTTATTTGTTCCGTTTCTATCACACAGTTGACATGGATAGGATTGAAGAAGGTGGCCCTTGGAACTTTAATTCACACCTTCTAATCCTTCATAGGCTAAAGGAAAGCGAAAACCCCCCATTCAGTTCCGTTACTCAAAGCTAATTTCTGGATCTATGTTCATGATGTACCACCTGGTTATGTGTCGGAAGGATTGACACGTCAAATGGGTAATTTCATCGAAACTTTTCTGTACTATGACTCCAAGGCTACAAAGGTATTACGAAGATCAGAGTGCTCCTCGATACTCGAAAACCCTTGAAACGCAGGAAAAAAAACTATCACTACGTGGCGGTCTCGCTCATTATGTCAGATTTTAGTATGAAAAGCTCCCTTTATTTTGCTTCCTCTTTGTCCTCTTCGTTTAACTCTCTCACCGGAAAACGTTGTCTTTGGTTGGGATTTAAGTCTCCGAGTCCCTTCCCAGCGAGCGGCAGCAACTCCGCTCAGGAGATGGCTCCGTGAAGAATCCTCATTTTCGACCCCGGAATCAAAGGAATCTATCACGGATAATCAGGCCCCAATTGCTCCATCTCAGGGTCAACTCCTTGCCTTATCTAATACAAAGGGTTAGGGCCAGCTTAATATGGGAGTCAACAGTTTTGATTCCAAAAAAGGCTCTTCTTTATCAAATAAAGAATCAATTCCTCCTAATTCAGATCCCTATATCTCCGCTGGACTGTCTGCAGCACTAATTACTAACGATGATGTGCTAATGTTAAGTAATGAGGAGGAAAATCGTAAAGATATTGTCGAAGGATTGAAACGCTCGAGAACTCAACCCTCTCTTCCAAATGATTCCAACACGGATTCAATGGACAATACTAAATACATATCGGCAGGCCCTGCTAAGCAGGCCAGCCGGGCCCAATGAAAACCTTAAGCTGGAACGTTCGGGGCTTGGAAAAGTCTCGAATGCAACGTCTTCGGCATATGTTGAGAGACATAAACCCCTGTAATTTTCTTCATTCAAACAAAATTACATAATACGAGAGTAGAAACGGTTCGTAAGTCATGTGGCTTTTCTAACGGAATTGATGTAAGTGCAAATAGAAGAAGTGGTGGTGGTCTCTCTTTTGCTTGGAAGATTGACTGTAAGGTTTCTCTACGGTCTTACTCCAATCGTCATATAGATGTGTTTATTGATGAAGATACCGATGGACTTTGTTGGCGATGTACTGATTTTTACGGAGCACCGAAAGTGCAAAACAGAATGGATTCATGGAACATCTTACGTCAATTGAATGACACTCCAGATATTCCGTTGATGGTAATAGGTGACTTCAATGAATTACTCTTCTCCCATGAAAAACGTGGTGGCAGGATTCGAAGTTCTAGACAAATGGAGAATTTCCGATTGGCTTTAGATGATATCGGATATCAGGGACAATGGTTCACTTGGGAATGGGGCAGGCTACAATCAAATAATGTCCGTGAGCGACGGGATCGTGGAGTGGTGAATCCATTATGATGGGATCTCTTCCCCCAATTCACACTTGATCATCAGAGTCATTCTTTCTCAGACATGGGGCTAGACTCTTGGTTTCGCAGGATTAAAAGAGCAAAGATTATTACGATGAAGGATCTCAAGAAAAGGCTATAGGAGTTAAAACGAATTACAACCTTCTGATTCAATATTGGGGGAAATTTTGGACACAAAACTTGCTATCAATCTAGAGACTGATCGGGAAGAGTTGTACTGAGAAGTGAGAACAACGGGCTCATGCGAACTGGTTAAAGCATGGAGATCGCAACACTGGTTTTTTTCATGGTTTCGTAACTTATCGTCGCGTAAAAATCGTATTGAAAAGCTATCAAGGGACGATGGTATTGTTGATACAGATGAGGATATCAGTAATCTTGCTGCCCAGTATTTTCAGACCCTCTTTACATCACACGGTGCTTCTGATCCGGTTGACATCTTGGCTGGGATTAGCTCCTGCATCTCTTCTAATCTGAATGAGTCGTTGATTGCTGACTTCACTCACGAGGAAGTATTGGCTGCAATTCAGGTAATGGGTCCTCTAAAAGCATCTGGAGACTGGAGAGGACGGACTAGCGGCCATTTTCTACCAGCGTTTCTGGTATATTATTGGTGCGGGTGTGAGTGATTATTGTATCAGTGCTCTAAGGGGAGAACAGCCCATGAGCAGGATTAACACCACTCATATAGTGTTAATCCCGAAGAGGAACACTCCAACTGATATGTCTCATTTCAGACCGATAAGTTTGCGTAATGTGCTCTTCAAAATCTTATCGAAAATGATTGCCAACCGGCTTCAATCAATTCTGCACCTCTGCATTGATGAAGCCTAAAGTGCATTTTTCCCGGGTCAGCTAATATCGGACAACATCATTACAGTATATGAAGTTCTTCATTCTTTTAAGAGCAAGAGAATTGGACGAAAGGGATCTTTTGCACTAAAACTTGACATGAGTAGGACATACGATAGAGTCGAATGACCTTTTCTTGAAGCAGTATTGCGAAAGATGGGCTTCGCACCACAATGGATACATTTGGTAATGAATTGCATTTTTACCGTTTCTTACTCTATTGTCATCAATGGGAGAGTGGGTAATGCTTTTGAACCTACAAGGGGATTGTAAGAGCCAATTCATGTCTGGCCCAATCCAAATCCAATGCCAGACCCAAAATAATACCCAAACCTTAACCGTGATTCAACCCGGATCTGATAAATCGACCCAGAACTAAAAAACTCTAAATTTTTAAAAACCCTAGTCCTAATATCAACCCTAGCCGCCGCCGCCGCATCCTTACCTCTGTCACTGTCGCTCCACTGGTGACCAAAATAAACCCTGAATCGCCCATATACAAAACCCCAAATCAACCAACCCTAAATTAAAATAAGCCTAACCCTAACCTAGCCTAATCTGCACTAGCCAATATCCCAGAAATCTCTCACCAACTCGACCAAATATCCCCAAAAATCCGGCCATCTACTCCATCTATTCAGATCTGCATGTCAGATTAAAAAATAAAGATTATTATTTTGTGTAAATTTTTTGTTATAAAATCGAATGTAAACAAGGGAGAAAGAGGGAGAGCTTTTTGGAGGGTGTTTTGAAAAAGAAAGGGGTTTCGGTTCAAAAATTGTAAGAGGATGTGCTCTTCCAGATTCAAAAAATTTGTAAGGGATTTTTCTTAGAATCGATAACAAAAATTTGTTTAAAGTTAAAGTTTTTTTTACTTTAGTTCGAAAAAAATTAAACGAGAAGGGTAGAAAGCTTACCGACCATTCCGTCGTAGTCGCCGCGAGGCCTCACGGCCGATGACTGACGTGAACTCGAGTGTGGGAGTGGCGCCGTTCTGGCCGTCGGTTGAGAGATGGGAGGCTGGGAGACTTTCAAGTAATTAGGGTTTTTTTGTTTAATAAACTGTTTCGAATCAAAAAATAATACCAATATATGTTTTGAATCCAGCTCCCAAAATGGCACCGTTTCGGTGGCCTGACCCGTGCGGTGACCCGGGTCTGGGGATGATCCGCGTGTTTTGATTTATGGGTTAATTATCATGATGGTCCCCAAACCTTTCTCCCGCCTTCGTTTTGGTCAGGAGATATTTATGTTTTTGGTCCTTTCGTTTTAATGCGCGTTTAACAGCGTCCTTTTTTCGTTGTTTTTTAGCTTTTAATTTTTGTTATATTTCAATTTAGTCACTGCTATTATGCCTTTTTAATTTCGCACCTTTATTTCATATTGTTTACTTTCCAACCTATGCATTTTACAATTTGTTCATTTCAGTCCTTATTTTATGTTATTTCATGCCATGTAGTGCAATATTAATGCATTATAGTCCTTACTGTTTAGTTTTAAGATGTTTTATGTACATTAATTTAATCATGCATTATTATTATTATTATTATTATTATTATTATTATGTATATAATATACCATTATTATGATACTAAATAGTTTATTTATACATTAATATTATATAAAATATGTATGTATACATGTTTTTGGGTTCACATTTTTATTTATATATATATATTTATATTTTTCATATATTATATATATATACAAGTAAGATTTTATATGTTTTTTAAAATAATAATATTTTATTTAATTATAAGTATATATATAAAATAATAATAAATGCTTATTTTTGTATATATATATATATATATATATATAAAAACTACTAACTTAATATATATAGGAATATTTTTAATACATATATTTTTTACTTTAACTATTATATTTTAAGTATATATATAAAATATTTATTTTTATAGAAAATAATATATATATATATATAAACTATTAACTTTATATGTAACCTTTTTGATAAATATAAAATGTATTTTACCTTAAATATTATTTTTAAGTATATATATATGTTTATATAATTTTGCATCATAATAGGAATTAGAGGTGTTAAGAATTAAGGTAATATTCTTTTATTTAGGGAGTTCGAGAATTAGTGTTTCGGGCGTAAAGCGATGCGACCTTCTCGATATCCCTAAATAAAAGATTATCCTTACCATTTTAGGATACGATATTTAAGAAAATTTTCTTTTATTTAAAAAATTGAGAAACCATTTCCCAGGCGTAAAGGGAAGTGAATTTCTCGGTTATTCTAAGTAACGGAACGTTTCTTTAAATAATTAAAATATTTTCATGCATTTAAGAATCATATTTTAAATTTTATTTGAATCCGAAATTTCCAACACTAAGACATTAAATAACCAGCTAGGTACCAATTTTGGGCGGTGTGGGGGTGTTCATCCTTCCCCATCCGTAACCGACTCCCGGACCCTAAATTTTTATCTCTGGTTTTATCAGTGTCCGGTCTACCTTTTTAAAATGATCGGTGAAGACTCTACATTTTAATTCCATATATATTTTTTTTAAAATCGGGTGGGATTTTCCAAAACAAATTAAAATACGTAAAAGAAATTTTAAAACTAAATAAAAAAGAGCGTCAGACGGATTTCGGTGATTACAGCTGGCGACTCCGCTGGGGAGGTTTTTTTTATAAAAAGAGAGTCAAGCCACAAGTTGAATATTTTTAGTCTTAGTGTTGGAAATTTACGAATTCGATTTAAATTTAAAATATGATTATGTCTTTAGTTAATAAGGCATGCATTTTATTGTTTATAAATATAATTGTCTTTACTTTTACTGCTTAGTATAAGTGAACATAGACATAGGGTGTCAAAAGGTTTAAGAGTTTCTCCTCACACACAATGCACTTGTATTGCATTTCATGAGCTTTCTACCCGAGCTCCGTCTATTTTAAGTGAAAGTGTGATATCGCCTTCGTGTGGGTTACCACCGTATAAGTTGGTGAATCGCTTTCGGGATATATTTCTTATACTTTTGTGTGGGTTACCTCCGTATAGGCATAAGGGATGTATCCCCCCGAATTGAACTTGGTCTGTTTAAAGCCTATAATGGGTTAGGATCAGGGGTCTTACTGCCTTTAGTAAGGAACATCGAGGACAATTCGGATACCCTTCCCTAGAACTGAACCTCATGTAATGGACCATATGAGCCTTGCTTTAGAAACGGAACCCGTTAAAAGTTCAAAGGAGAAACGCTTCTAACCTTTTGACTACTCTATAGATTTATTTTATAAATAATATGCTGGGTAGAAATCATGCCCGGTAAGACCCTGTTTATATTGTCGGGTAGAAATCATGTCGGGTAAGATCTTTCTTTCTGTAAATAATAATATGCCGGGTAGAAACCATTTCGAGTATGATTTTTTTTAAATAAAAACATGCCGGGTAGATGTCATGCCGGGTAGGAATCTGTTTATATTTCATTATGCCGGGTAGAAATTATGCCGGGTAGGATTTTTTCCTTCTGTAAATAATAATATGCCGGGTAGAAAAGCATGACAGGTAGGATTACCTTTTTCAAGTAAAGCATGTCTACCAGTAGGTTTTATACCGTTTTTTATGAAGATTATTGTTTTTATCGGTACTAACCCGTTTATTTTGTTTGTGCATTGCAGTTACATCGCATGTATTTTCATATCTACATTTCATCATAATGCATCATCATTTCTCAATCAAGGGGTCTGATTCCATGAATTCTGATCACATTCTTTCTGGGGTATCCACTTGCATCAGTTTTTTTCACTTGAAGAAGAATTAAAGTGATGGAAAGTCGCATGGCAAGAGTAGAGCAAGCATGCGAAGACTTGAAAAAGGACATGAATGAGAAGCTCAAAAAAGCGCAACAAGAAACTCGTGATCATATCGCGCAATCACACGTAGATCTGCTAGCTCAGATAACTGCTTTGCTGGCCGGTGAAGATCCTAAGAAAATAAAGGGATTGGTTATAGACCCAAGTGCACTAGAAAAAGCAGAAAATACACACGACAAGGCACATCTGCAAGTGCTGATTTCAGTTGAAAAGCAATAAGGTCCTCAGGCTGGGTCTTCATCATATGGGGAAACTAATGCCCAAAACAACCCTAATGAGCATGTCATCATTGATCCGAGCATCATCAACAAAATGGGTCAAGCAAGAATCGAGGCGGTCAGGCAGATTAAAGATTTGTGCAAGCGAGTTGAAGAGAAATCTAAAGCTACATAAGGGGCAAGTGCATCCTGTGAGGTAGACGCAAGAAAATTAAGTTTAGTCCCTGATCTGGTGATACCCTCAAAGTTCAGAATGCCATAATTTAAAAAAATTAATGAAACAAGCTCTATGTCTGCTCGCTTTACCATGTTCTGCCGAAGAATGATAGGGCATGTTGGCAATGAGAAACTCTCAATCCATTGCTTCCAAGAAAGCTTAAAAGGTTCTGCTGCCATGTGGTATAATCAACTAAGCTAAGACCAGATACGATCATGGAAAGATCTGCCAAAGCCTTTACCGAGCAGTACAAGCATATAACTGACACCGATCCAGATCGTCTAACGCTGCAACGCATGGAAAAGAGGCCCGATAAAAGCTTCTGGCAGTACCTGCAAAGGTGGAGAGATGTTGCTATACAAGTACAACCACCACTGCTAGAGAAAGAGATAACGTCTACCTTTGTGGGGACTTTAAAATGCTCATTTTTGAAATATATGTTGGGCAATGCAACCAAGAGTTTGGAAGACCTCGTGATGTCTGGCAAAACTTATTGAAGCAGCTGTAAGAGAAGGGAAGATTACTGACCCTAGCCAAGAAAGAGATGAGTCAAAAGTTTACATGGTGGGATCTTATCCGACCTGCTGACCTTGGTCCTCATGCCAGCCCAGCTACTTGTCCTCACATCGACTGAAAGCTTCTCAGAAAGTCATCTATCCATTCTCGATGACATATACAGAGCTACTCCCAATACTTGTCGAGAAGATCTTGATAGCCCCGGTCCAGTCTAAACCAAAAGAGCCTCCTTACCTAGAAGAATATGATGTCGACGCTGTCTGCGATTATCATATAGGAAGCTCGAGCCATATTACAGAGAATTGTAGGGTATTAAGAAACAAGGTGCAGAGCCTGATCGAGAGCGACACTCTAAAGTTAAACAACGGGATCCCCCAGACAAACTAATCGAGGGATGAATGACCTGCAGAGGCTTAATTCTTTTTGTTGGGGCATCTTTGTAGCCTAAGTCTTTTTAAGTAATGCATGAAATCAACCTTTTACCTAGGCTCGAAGGTGAAAAATGAAATCTTTTGTAAGGGCATGTGATTATTCAATGCATGCCTTCATGTTATTTTGGAAAAAATAAAAACAAAAATACAAAATTCAAAATTTAATTTATTCATACCTTTTCCAAAACTTTTTCAAAGAACCACATCGGTTCTAACCTGACAATTGATTCCAAACAGTCTTGAGGCACTTAATACTTCCACTTCATAAAAAAAAATCTCATTTTGAAAATATTCTTTGAAACTAAAAGATTTATTGCATTACTTTTTATAAATATAAGGTACAAAGACCTAAGGCTCATGGCTATTCAAAACAAGAAAGAAAGCCTTCAAAGGTATTTAGTCAAAATGATATCTGGGGCAACATTTGATTGGACAAATCCGCTGTTCGCTCGAGAAGATGAAAAGAGACGAGCTTGTAAAGGTCATTCAGCTTAGAAATTGAAAAACAAGAACAAAACAGATTTGGGGGCAAGCGGTCGCTCTAGAAGATCAGAAGATCGAACTGAATCAAAAGAAGAAGATCCTTGCGAATATTTCATACATCATGGCGAACATAACATTGCATCATTGCATCACCAAAATGTGACCATGCATCATGAAAGCATATTTGGAGGCATATGCATCATTGCATCTTTTAAACATAACCATACATCATGACATACATAACATTGCATCCTTGCAAAAGCATACACAAGCATCTCATTTGCATAAATACATGAAATAATTTTCAAAAGCAAACTTCATCTTTCCAAAAGGATATTTTTCAAATTTCAATTATTCCATAAGGATATTTTCCAAACTTCTGAAAAATTTTCAAAACTTAATCCTTCCATAAGGATACTTGTCCAAACTTCTGGATATTTTTCAAAACCGAGTTCCATAACTCAATCTTTCCAAAAGGATGTTTTCCAAACTTCTGGATAACTCCCAAACCCAATCCTTCCATAAGGATATTTGTCCAAACTTCTGGATATTTTTCAAAACCGAATTTTATAACTCAATCCTTCCATAAGGATATTTTTCAAAAACTACTAGAAAATTTTCATAACTCAATCATTCCATAAGGATATTTTTCTAAACTACTAAAAAATTTTCATAACTCAATCCTTCCATAAGGATATTTTTTCCAAACTACTGGAGAATTTTCAAAACTCAATCCTTCCATAAGGATATTTATCCAAACTTCTGGATAATTTTCAAAACTCGATCCTTCCATAAGGATTTTTTTTCCAAACTTTTGGAAAATTTCAAAAAACCGAGTTCCATAACTCAATCCTTCCATAATGATATTTATCCAAACTTCTGGATAATTTTTAAAACTCAATCATTCCATAAGGATACTTTTCCAAACTTCTGAAAAATTTCAAAAAAAAAAATGAGTTCCATAACTCAATCTTTCCGTTAGGATATTTATCCAAACTTTTGGATAATTTTCAAAACTAAATCTTTCCATAAGGATATTTTTCCAAACTTTTAGCAAATTTCAAAAAACTGAGTTCCATAACTCAATCCTTCCACAAGGATATTTATCCAAACTTTTGGATAATTTTCAAAACCCAATCCTTCCGTAAGGATATTTTTCCAAACTTCTGGATAATTTCCAAAATTGGGTTCCATAACTCAATCCTTCCAAAATGATATTTTTAAAAAACTGAGTTTCATAACTCAGTCCTTTCATAAGGACATTTTTTTTCAAACTTTATCCTTTCATAAGGATATTTTTTTCGACAAAATAAATGTCCTAGTTCCATCCTTACTTAAGGAGAGAGAAAGAAAAAAATCAAAAAAAGAAAAAATTCAAAAGAGAGAGAGAGGTGGAAAAATGATGAAAAAACCAAGGTGAAAACCCAAAAATGGCACATTAAAAAAAGCAAAAAAAAAAGAGCAAAAGAGATCTTTTCAGAATATCCTAGGCACGAACCCAACAGGAGGCCTGGGACGTTCAAAATGATGAAACCATTTATCTCATCTCCCTGAAGTGGCAGCAGATTGAGAACCAAGACGAGTTCATCCCCCTAAAGAGATAGCGGAATAGACCCGACATAAAGTTTGTATCCCTAAAGTAGTAGTGGAACAAACTTCATCACATTTGTCTTATCTTTCTGAAGTGGCAGCAGAATGAGAACCAAGACGAGTTCATATCCCTGAAGAGACAGTGGAATAGACCCGGTATAAAGTTTGTATCCCTGGAGAAGCAATGGAACAAAACTTCATCACATTTGTCTCATCTCCCTAAAGTTGCAGCGGAATGAGAACCAAGATGAGTTCATATCCCTGAAGAGGCAGTAGAATGGACCCGGTATAAAGTTTGTATCCCTGGAGGAGTAGTGGAACAAAACTTCATTACATCTATCTCATCTCCCTGAAGTGGCAGCGAAATGAGAGCCGAAACGAGTTCATATCCCTAAAGAGGCAGTGGAATAGACCCGGTATAAATCTTGTTTCCCTGAAGGAGCAGTGAAATAAAATTTCATCACATTTATCTCATATCCCTGGAGTGGCAGCGGAATGAGAACCAAGACGAGTTCATCTCTCTGAAGAGGCAATAGAATGGACCTGACACAATGTTTGTATCCCTGAAGGAGTAGTGAAACAAACTTCATCACATTTATCTCATATCACTGGAGTGGCAGTGGAATGAGAACCAAGACTAGTTTATCTCCCTGAAGCCGCAACGGAGCAAACTTTAGATAATCAAGAAATATTTTGTTCAAAAAAATCAAATCAAAAAATCAAAAAAAAGAAAAGAAAAAAAGAAAAAAAATAAAAATAAAAATCAAGGTGAAAACCCAAACGGGCGCCTTGAAAAGGTATTTTTTCAAACATCTCTAAGGCACGAACCTATAAGGAGGCCTTAGACATTCAAAATGAAGAAACGTTAGTCTCATCTCCCTAAGTGGTAGTGGAATGAGTACCAACACAGTTCTGTGGAGCAGAGGAACTACAACCTCAGACCTTATCTCCTTGAACTACCAATGGAGCAGGTCACCCATCCAATACAAGAGGAATTATAACCTCGGATCTTTACTCATTGTAATAGAGCAAATCACCAGACCCTATCTCCTTGAACTACCAATGGAGCAGGTCACCCATCTAATAGAAGATGAACTGCAACCTCGGACCTTTACTCCTCGAACTACCAATAGAGAAGGTCACACATCCAATAGCAGAGAAACTACAACCTCAGACCTTTACTCCTTGAACTATCAATGGAGCAGGTCACCCATCCAATAAAAGAGGAACTACAACCTCAGATCTTTACTCCTTCCAATGGAGCAGATCACCCCAATCCTATCTCCTTGAACTTTTAATGGAGCAGGTCACCCATCCAATAGAAGAGGAACTACAACCCCAGATCTTTACTCCTTCTAATAAAGCAAATAACCCGACCTCACCCATCCAATAGAAGAGGAACTACAACCTCATATCTTTACTCCTTGAACTTCCAATGGAGCAGATCACTCGACCCTATCTCCTTGAATCTCCAATAGAGCGGGTCACCCATTCAACAGAAGATGGAACAAAAAAAAGAAAAAAATAAACAAAAAAACAACAAAAAGAGGAAAAAAAACAAATAAAAAAACAAAAAAGAAGAAAAGAGAAAATGGCGAGCAAGAAGGCATTTGTTTTCGACCGAGCATCATTGTACTTTGGTAAGTCTTAACCTAGGAAGCATGGGAGTGGATTGATCGAAGAACTCAACATCCTTGAAGAGCGAAGATCAAAGACATACCGAAGATTGAAGACAGAAGACCGGCGCGAAGAAGAGAAGCAGCAAGTCAAACTCATTTTGTTTCCCCAACCCCCATTTTAATGATTTTGCTTCCCTAAGAATGAAAAGGTAGATCAACCAAGATAAGAAAGAAGACCTACATCGAAGAGAAAGAATATCTACCGAAGAGAGAAAACATACGTCAATAGGGGATGCCAGCCTGACTGGATAAAATTGGCTCTTTTTAGTCTTTACTCCATTGTCGTTGCACAACAATGAGAAAAGAGGGGCAGCTGTAAGAGTCAATTCATGTCTGGCCCAACCCAAATCCAATACCAGACCCAAAATAATACCCAAACCTTAACCCGTTATCCAACCCGGATCTGATAACCCGACCTGAAACCAAAAAACCCTAAATTTCTAAAAACCCTAACCCTAATATCAACCCTAGCCGCACCGTCGTCGCCTCCTTACCTCTGTCACTGTCGCTACACCGGTGACCAAAATAAACCCTGAATCGCCTATATTCAAAACCCCAAATCAACCAACCCTAAACTAAAATAAGCCTAACCCTAACCTAGCCTAATCTGCCCTAGCCAATATCCTAGAAATCCCTCACCAACTCGACCAAATATCCCAAAAAATCTGGCCATCTACTTCATCTATTCAGATATGCATGTCAGATTAAAAAATATGGATTATTATTTTGTGTAAAATTTTGGTTATAAAACTGAATGTAAACAAGGGAGAAAGAGCGAGAGTTTTTTGGAGGGTTTTTGAAAAAAAAAAGGGTTTCGGTTCGAAAATTGTAAGAGAAAGTGCTCTTTTCAAAAAATTTTGTAAAGGATTTTTCTTAGAATCAATAACAAAAATTTGTTTAAATTTAAAGTTTTTTTTTAACTTTAGTTCGAAAAAAATTAAACGAGAGGGGTAGAAAGCTTACCGACCATTCCGCCGTAGCCGCCGCGAGGCCTCACGGCCGATGACAGACGTGAACTCGAGTGTGGGACCGGCGCCGTTCTGGCCGTCGGTTGAGAGAGGGAGGCTGAGAGACTTTCAAGTAATTAGGGTTTTTTTGTTTAATAAACTGTTTGAATCAAAAAATAATACCTATATATGTTTTGAATCTAACTCCCAAAACGACACCGTTTTGGTGGCCTGACCCGTGCGTGACCCAGATCCGGGGACGATCCGCGTGTTTTGATTTATGGGTTAATTACTATGATGGTCCCCAAACCTTTCTCCCGCCTTTATTTTGGTCAGGGGATATTTATGTTTTTGGTCATTTCGTTTTAAAGCGCTTTTAACAGCGTCATTTTTTCGTTGTTTTTTAGCTTTAAATTTTTGTTATATTTCAATTTAGTCACTGCTATTATGCCTTTTTAATTTCGTACCTTTATTTCATATTGTTTACTTTCCAGCCTATGAATTTTACAATTTGTTCATTTCGGTCCTTATTTTATGTTATTTCATGCCATGTAGTGCAATATTAATGCATTATAGTCCTTAATGTTTAGTTTTAAGATGTTTTATGTACATTAATTTAATCATGCATTATTATTATTATTATTATTATTATTATTATTATTATTATAATATACCATTATTATGATACAAAATAGTTTATTTATACATTAATATCATATAAGATATGTATGTATACATGTTTTTGGGTTCACATTTTTATTTATATATATGTATTTATATTTTTCATATTATATATATATATACATATACACGTAAGGTTTTATATGTTTTTTAAAATAATAATATTTTATTTAATTATAAGTATATATATATAATAATAAATGCTTATTTTTGTAAATATATATATATATAAATACTAACTTAATATATATAAGAATATTTTTAATACATATATTTTTTACTTTAACTATTATATTTTAAGTATATTGTCACGGGGCCATTACCCTCTTCCCAAAAGACATGTCTGATAGGATGTGCAGCGTGCCACCGTATTTATATCCCAAGACCTCCTTTTTCCTTTCCAATGTGGGATTAATGACCCCGTCTCTTCTCAGGCGTGACATTCTCCCCCACTCAACCTCGTGACGCCCTCGTCACGAGCTTACGCTCTCGTGATGGGCCACCTTGTCACAGTTGTCCACCTTGCCTACCCCACTCATGGGCGCTCGGCGTGAAATCGGGCAGTCAAAGGGTCGCTCTGATACCACTTGTCACGGGGCCATTACCCTCTTCCCAAAAGACATGTCTGATAGGATGTGCAGCGCCACCGTATTTATATCCCAAGACCTCATTTTTCCTTTTCAATGTGGGATTAATGACCCCGCCTCTTCTCATGCGTGACAATATATATAAAATATTTATTTTTATAGAAAATAATATATATATATAAAACTATTAACTTTATATATAACCTTTTTGATAAATATAAAATGTATTTTACCTTAAATATTATTTTTAAGTATATATATGTTTATATAATTTTGCATCATAATAGGTAGTAGAGTGTTAAGAATTAAGTTAATATTTTTTTATTTAGGGAGTTCGAGAATTAGTGTCTCAGGCGTAAAGAGATGCGACCTTCTCGATATCCCTAAATAAAAGAATATTCTTACCATTTTAGGATACGATATTTAAGAGAATTTTCTTTTATTTAGAAAATCGAGAAACCATTTCCCGGGCGTAAAGGGAAGTGAATTTCTCGGCTATTCTAAATAATGGAACGTTTCTTTAAATATTTAGAACATTTTCATGCATTTAAGAATCGTATTTTAAATTTTATTCGAATCCGAAATTTCCAACACTAAG
Source organism: Hibiscus mutabilis (assembly GCA_019671005.1). Taxonomy (NCBI): domain Eukaryota; kingdom Viridiplantae; phylum Streptophyta; class Magnoliopsida; order Malvales; family Malvaceae; genus Hibiscus; species Hibiscus mutabilis. Next base: position 8,717,734 of record CM033754.1, on the reverse strand, counting down.
ACATTAAATAATCGGCTAGGTACCAATTTTGGGCAGTGTGGGGGTGCTCATCCTTCCCCATCCGTAACCGACTCTCGGACCCTAAATTTTTATCTCTAATTTTATCGGTGTTCGGTCTACCTTTTTAAAATAATTGGTGGCGGCTCTATATTTTAATTCCATATATTTTTTAAAACCGGGTGGGATTTTCCAAAACAAATTAAAATATGTAAAAAAAAAATTAAAACCGAATAAAAAAAACGTCGGACGAATTTTGGTGATTACAGAGACTACAACAAAGAGACCCGCTTAGCCCATACTTTTTTTTGATTTGCAGCGAAGGCTTGTCCTCCTTGTTGAGAACAAGTCAAATGGGTTCTTTATAGGGTGCTCGAGTAGTCCGTGGAGCTCCCCTCGTCACTCATCTATTATTTGCGGGTGATAGTATTGTTTTTGGGGAGGCAAATGTTTTGGGAGCTAATAATTTGAAGAATCTACTACATGATTACTCTCAATGTTCGGGGCAGCTTATAAATTTTGACAAGTCAAGTCTGTTCTTTATTTCGAATGTAACTGCATCAAACAAAGCTATTGTGTGCCGTATCTTGAATACCCCTAGCCAAGATAACCCAGATAATTATTTAGGGTTGCCTTCGATGATTGGTCGAAATAAGAAACCAGCCCTCGCTGGTTTGAAGGATAAATGCTCCAAGAGCCTTGATTGCTGGAATGCTCGCTCAATCTCGTTGGGTGGGAAGGAAGATTACATTAAATCAGTACTCCAAGCAATCCCTCTCTACTCTGTCGTGTTTTCTGTTTCCTCTATTACTATGTAGGGAACTTGAAGCTTTCTTAGCACGATATTGGTGGCAAAATTCTCCATCGAAGAGAGGCATCCATTGGTGCCCATAGCAAGCACTCTGCCTTCCAAAGACAAATGGAGGAATAGGTTTTCGCGATTTTAGTAAATTTAATCTAGCTTTGTTTGGAAAACAAGGCTGGAGATTATTATCTTGCCCTGATTCGTTGGTTGCTCGTCTGCTAAAAGCAAAATACTATCCACGAGCTGATTTCATGAAGTCATCTCTTGGTTCAAACCCCTCCTATATTTGGCGCAGCATATGGTGTTCTAGGGGAGTGTTGGAGCTGGGAACCTATTGGAAAGTAGACACTGGGCACTCTCTGTCCATTTGGAATGACTTTTGGCTGCCCACAAAACCACTTCGGAAAGTCTCTTCCCCAAGGGTTGCTGATTTCGATTGGGTTTCTGATCTTATCGAGCCCAATACTAGATAATAGAATACAGATCTAATTGCAACAAATTTTAATCAAGATGATTTTGAGAGCATTACCTCCGTAAAGCTTTCGCTTGGTGGCCAAGAAGATATCATGGCTTGGAATGAAGAAAAGGATAGGATTTATTCGGTTCGCAGCGGTTACAAATTGGTTATTCAAGCTCTATTCCCTAATGCCTACACTGGTAAGTTTTATGAGAATATATGGAGTCTAAAGTGTCCAGCAAAGATTAAAATACTGTTATGGAAATTCAACATGAATTATATGCCTACTATGCATAATCTTTGCATCAAGAGCATCGCTACAAATGCTTTATGTCCTAGATGCCAGCACTTTTTAGAGGATGCAAGCCATGTTAATCGTTCCTGCACTTTTGCAAGGCAGATCTGGACTGGTCTAAATTTCACTTGGCCACATGACGTTGATCAGTTGGATTTCTGTGAATGGTTAGTTTGGCTCTTTCAAACATATGATAGCCACAGACATGTTACAATTGCTATCACTATTTGGTCACATGGTTTTCTCGCAATAAGTTGATTCATGGAGGAGTAAATCAAAGTGTTAACGATATCATTACCTTCGTTAGCAGCTACCTTATTGAATTGGGAGCTTTATCTTCTACTCTTAGCCACCTACATTCATAGGCGAAATGGAAATAAAGCTGTGCATGCAATGGCTTCAATCGGCGAAAAGGAGAATGATCAGGACAGATTCTAGGTTGAAGACGCGCCGGCAGGTGCCGTTCAAATTTCTAATGCAGATCGCCGATGGCTAGACCCTCCGTAACGGATGTTTCCTTCCTCGAGCCCTATTTTAGTGTTTTCTTCTGGTGCCATACCCCATCCTCCATCTGGTTGTGCGCTATAATATCGATGCTAGTTTCTCCAGTTGGTTTTTCTTGGACCGTCTGAGCTCCTCATCTCTGTTTTTTCCTTTTGTTTTGAGCTTTCCTTTTGGCTTTCTGTACTTTGGACTTGTTTGCTTCCTGGTTCTCTCTTTTCAGTTTTGTAGGTTTAATCATTCAATAAATGCTCAGGTGATACCGTTCACAAAAATAGAAGATTTACAGTTGCAAAAAGCAACCTTTTGCTTCTGTTATTTATAAATATTGATCTTCTAGGAAATGCTAAGATGGGACTCTTAGAGTGTGGTTAAAAAATAGTTAACATAAACTCTTATTATTTAGGTAACTATTTAACTTGAATTAAGTAATAATTTAAGTAAAATTGATATTCCACCGTCTGAGTAAGAATTTATGTTATAATATAAATTTTTATCAACCCGTTAAAAATTTAAATTGAAACCAAAATTCATACGTTGTCCATAACATTTTAAGTTATAATCGAAATCTTACCATTCAGATAAAATTTTAGGTTGAATTTTACTTGAGGTAAAGATTTATATTACAACACAAATTCTAACCAAGTAAATGACGGAGGTCGCCTTATTTTAGCGGCAGAACCTCCGTTGATCTTCTGCTCATCAATTTAATGGTAAAATCTGACCGTATTTCCCAATTAAACCAAAAAAGTATAAATATTAAAATATGAATTCTAGAATTATGGAATGCCACATTATAGAAACAACGAGATAACTTGCTAAACATCCCACAAAAAGGGATCACAAATAAGTATACATACAAGGTTATAGTAATTAAAATGATAAGTCTTCAGAATTAACAAGAACAAAAAATAAATAAAAATAAAAAACCAGGTTCTTCAGCAATCAAAACCATGATTCTAATCACTTAAGGTTTTCAAACACTCTGTTTTCTTACTAGAACGATGAACGAAGACGATACAGGTATGGGACATTTTTTCTTCTTTTTACATACGATGATAACATATATGACGATGCAAACGAAAATGGCGTGGCACGGCTATTGCCTAGTAGAAGCGGAAGAAACCCGAAGGTTACTACGTATGCAGCGCCATGAATAGATTCTGCTTACGAGCATGCTCCGGAATAAGTTTCTTCACAACATCAGGAGGGACGCCAGACAGCTCTGCCAATTTAAGGGGAACAAAGAGTAGAGAAAGAATTCAACCGTGTATGTTACTAGAGTTTCACTTTTGTAATACTTGTATAGTACTTAGCTTCAAGATATTGCAAATATGTTGCAAGAAATCTGATTTCTCAGTGATGTAAACGTGCAGCAATGTATCAATTTGCTTTTAAGTATTTTTAACTACCAAGTAAAACTCACCTTGCGGCTTAAAATTGAAGAGTGGTGGGAGAGGACGGCCATTGGGAAGTCGAGTGTTTGGGTCCCTCAGTTCATCAAAGAATGGGTGAATGCAAGCCTCCAACTGCAGTAATATTGCAGTCGGAAGATATATAAGAAAACGATTACTGAATGATAATTCTTGAAGTCACTACTAAATACAGCATAATCAAGAATATCATAACTTACAGCAGTGCATCGTAAATTGGGAGAGTACTGGAAAAACCTACAGACAAGGTCCACTGCTTCCGGAGGCAAACGCTTTTGGAAGACCTGTTGCAAGAAAATGCATTATGGGGTTTAATAGGAAACCATATGATAAGGAAAGCATAAATTATGAAAAAGAGAAAAGTACACATGTACCTTGTGCCATGGATGGGGCTTTATCTGGGGAAACTTGAATTCAGTGTAATTTGGGTTCATGCACTTAATCTCCTCCCTGGTTGGAGTCCCCAAAACCTAAACAAAACATTGAAAATCATAGATACATTATCAATCACGTCCTTGGGGAAACTTTGATGTACATGTTCCCAAATATTGTGTCAAAAACAATGGACAGAGGACCAGCATAGGGCGCCAAAGAAATTGTTCTGACACAGACTGCATTCTGCAGCAAATGACATACTCAAATCCTAATACATTTTGCTTGAAATCTCTTCTATTTATGAAAAGGAATAATTGAAAAGAAAATGCAAAGTTATCTAGAATGTTTATCAAATCAGGGTGAGTACATTTAATTTCACTCTTAACATAAAACGAGTTTTTAAGCAAAAGCATGTCTAATAATTATCAAAATTGGTTTATTGTTGAGATATGATCAACTTTAATTGATTTTTTTAAATGTCAGGAAATGTCAAAAGTAACTAATAGATTATTCATGCCTTAAAAGCAAGTACTCAACAAAATGATACAAGGAATGACGGATGCAATCACCTTAATGATTTCAACTAGTTGGTCAACCCCACTTTCACCAGGAAACAGTGGCTGCATTGTCAGGTAGCAATGAGAAACAGAGTTAACGAGGAGAACAATAACTTATAACAGTACCCTTATTAAACAAACTAGTCTAAAATTACCTGTCCAAGAAGCAATTCAGCCATCACACAACCAGTTGACCATATATCTATAGCAGTTGTGTATTCAGTAGCACCAAATATGAGCTCTGGAGCACGATAATATCTTGAGCAGATGTAAGAAACATTGGGTTCTCCCTTCACCTGAAAGGGGGAAAGCATGCAAACTCAGGTAAGGAAACAAGATCCGGCAACAAAAAAATAATTACCATTTCATGGAAACTTACAAGCACTTTTGCACTTCCAAAATCACAAAGTTTCAACTGATGCGTATGTGGATTCACCTGGACAAAAACCATAGAGGTTGAGTTTCACCAAACCAAATAAGGACACCGTAGCTCCAAATATAAAATCTTTAACCAGATAACATCTCTCTCACATGAAGAAAACAAAAAATAATTAACATATAAAATCTTCAAAAACATAACTGATTACACCTTTAACAATGATAAAAGAAGTCGGTAAATCTCAGGTTATTGCCAATATGGTCAAGAAACTTGATCAGTTAGAACAGCAAACAATACAGTTACGTGAAGGGTGTACATTATTACATGACAAATATGCACTCGATATAAAAACTTGATTCCTTAGAAGAAGTCTTACAAGTAAATTCTGAGGTTTGATGTCACGGTGACATATACCAATGCAGTTGTGTATATAGGCAAGAGCTCTGCATATCTGCAACCCAAAATATGACGGTTAATTACAACTTTATCCAATAAACTAAAATTTTAGAGTTCGAACTGAAGAAAGGGAAAAGAAAAGTAAGTTTATCTCTAGAGAATCTGAAATATTTGACCTATCTAATGTGAAGATAATAGTTCAAACCAAAAATTGAAAGATGATTACTATATGATATAGCTGCAAGACCAAATAAACCACATCAATATAACATATCTGAAACAACTCTGGACCACTCAATTACCCAGTAAAACGCTATTGGGAGAGACACATATTCCGACCCCATCATCCCATATATCAATATAATATACAAAGATATGCTTAATAGGACGGAGAAGCACCTGATAGGTATAGAGTTTAACGTATATTAAAGGCATTCGTGTGTTCATCCTGCTGTAGCTTCTGGCTGTACGATGAACAGTTTCAGGTACATACTCAAGAACAAGATTGAGGTAAAGCTCTTCCTTGTCTGTTTTTGAGAAAAAATAATGCTTAAGAGCGACAATATTTGGATGATCCAGCATTTGCATAATCTGCAACTCCCTATTCTTGTAGCGCTTATCTTGAAGAACCTTCTTGATGGCAACGATTTCTCCAGTTTCACGACACTTTGCCTGCAGGAAATGATCAACTCATTCAATATTATAATCTACTTAACAAAGTCAAGAAAATATTTATGACAGAGAATATTATAGAACTACTTACTTGGAAAACAACACCGAAAGAACCGGTTCCAACTGCATGCTCAGCAATATAACTAACATTCTGTCAATCCAACCAAAAATAGATATAGGTTGAGAATAATGCAAGTCGATAAAAACATCAATTATGGAATCTTGCATGGAAAATTTTGCAAACTAATTTATTTTCTTTCAACCTGTTTTGATTGACCATTTCGACCACCAATGGTTGTTCTTATCACATGTCCTGTTTCAGCACCCACTCCATCAACTATATCTGGTTCACTATCCTGCATGGATAAAACATAAGGGATCATCTACAAATAGAGAAGCATGTTGCGGAGATTGTAAAATTATGTTCAAAGATTCAGCATCAGGCTACAATATTCTCAATAAGCATGGCCATTGTAAAGCTACTTGAGAAGAAATTTTGACAAGTTAAATCCAAAAATAAAATACTAAGGAACTATAGATTGAGCTTCTTACTCTGTCTTCATCATTTTCCACCTTGTCTCTCAGTCTCATTTCAAGCATTTCTCTCCCCAGCCAATCAACAGAACTAGACGAACTTTTGAAACCATTAACGGACCTGGAACTACCCACTCCTCCATTTCCTAGGCTTGCTGATGCCATAATTCAGCAGGGTAAACCTTACAGGAATTAGTATTGGCTATCCACTAAATGCTCCGCGGTGCAGCTGCCCATCCCATCCAAGCGCCTATCTTCCTAGATTCCCAAAGAAGAAAGAAAACATTAAAGAAGGGAATGTAGAATGATTAATATCATAGGTTTCAGGAAAAAATAACATATACGACCCACAGCCAAAGTGAAAGATCAGAACAAAGAAAAAAAGAGCATTAAGAAAATAGTTTCCTACATAACACCATACAAGAATAAATTCCTCAAATAAAAATAACTACAAGCTCTAGGAGACATAAATTTAAGTTTTTAAGCACTCAAGTATACCGAAAACATATGGGAACTAAATGTTAACAATTACTTTTTTCATATAGCATTCAAAACATATACTTTTGCAGACTATGAGCGTCAGAAAAAAAAAAAGCAATGTAACAAGGAAACAAGAAAGAGATTTTCAGTTAAGAAACAACCTCTTAAGACAAATAGTCCACAGCTTAACTTCAAGTTCAAACAAGTGGGATCAGCAACATAAAATTTCCTCCCTTCGAACAGTTAAAATCCAATGTCAGATTCTCTGAAACATACCCAAAATTCATTTTTTATATCTTATGTCCATTACCATACCTTTATAAATGAGTTTTCTTTCTATTGAATTAAAGCTTATTTTATCCTACTTGTTACCAAAAAATGTTGATTTTTCCGTTGCTAAAATTATCAGTGTGATCTATTGATAAAAGAAATAAAGAAGAAGAAATAGTACTAAATTAATAAAGGCGTGAAACTATCTGTTAATCTTACACGGAGCTCCGATCAGATCTAACCCTAATCTAACCAATCAAACATCAGAAACCACATAATTTCCCACTCAAGATATGAATTAATGAAAAGAACCCTAAAAATAAACCTTTTCATACCATTTTTTAAAAAACAGCAATTTTCGTAGATAATTAAACCCAAACTATTTCACTTCAAAAAGAAAAAAACACGTGGGGGGGGGGGATTCACTTTCGAATACTTACTAGGAAGTGTTCGGAACGAAACCGAAACAGATCAAGCGCATTTCTTTATTCCCGGAGTTCGATTACAAAACTCAAATCAGATTTTTTTTTCTTCCAAACAAAAATCACTGAAGGCAGGCAGCTATGAACTGTTTCTGATCTGATCAAAATTGCTATTTTCAAGATTTTCCGATATTTATTGTAATTTTCCCCCTATATTTTGAGTGGAGACTGGATGAGAGAGAGAGAGAGAGAGAGAGAGAGAGAGAGAGAGGCAGAGAGAGGGTTGGGGTTTATGGATTTTTTTCGAGAATATATACGAAATGAAAATTACTATCTTTACAGCTTATTATTACATTATTTATTTCATTTTGGTTTAATTATGCTTTCAGTCCTTATATTATTGGCACGCTTAAAATTTAGTTTCTCTTATTTTATTCCTAGTAATTGTCCTCTACTATCTTGATTTGATAATTGAACTCAGTTGATGCTTGTTAAATTGAATTATGTAGTAACATTGCAAAATAAAAATCATGTAAAATTTTAAAATTAAAAAATTTGTATGAAGAGTATAGGGACTGAAAACAAATTAACCTTTTATTTTCTAAAATTTAAAGACTGGTCTCTTCAGACAAAAAAATCAAGGTTTTACTATTGTAATGTACAGGGACCGTATAATATTAAATAAAGAGCAATTGATTTTCGTATGTGGGTTTCTTCCTGTCCAATCAAAATTACTTTTTTTAATTTTATTAGAATATTTTGAAATTCTTTCGAATTTGTTGAAATTTTTACTTAAATATTGTTTTAAGTTTTTTTTCAAAATATGGTACTAGCCAAAATAATTTCCAAAATATAACAGTTGCTACAGTAATTTTAAAGACAGATCCAGCTGAATTCAACTTTGAACAATAAACATATTTTTTAGATTAAAATTATTGAAGTTGAAGCCAAGAGAATATGACTTTAAACAGTATTTTACACTAAAGTCGGAGCCTCCTGGTGTCATTTTTAAATTTTTTATTTAAAATATTTAAGTTACTGTTCAAATTCGAAATCAGCTGAATCTGTCTTTTAAGTTATTGTAGAAACAACAATATTTCTGAAAATAATTTGGGTGTTGCCATATTTGAGGAAAAATATTAACAATAATATTTAAGTAAAAAAATCTGAATTTGTTGTTATTTCAATATAATATTAATATAAATAGTATATTGTTAGTCATTTTTCAATAATTAACACTTAAGATGCGTAATTTCTAATATTGGAGTAGATGATTAATTTGGATTACTAATTAATAAATAATCATTGAATCGAAATTTAGGCCAAAAATTCTTTTTTATTATTTAATTTGCGTTTTACTTATAAATAATTTGGTTCATGCATCTTCAAACATTTTTTTAATGAAAAATTCATAATTCATTGAAATTCATAGCATATTATATAATGGGAGGAATATATGCTAATATTCTAGCAAAGACTTGTCTACAATCTTTTTCTCAATAAAATATTTAAATATTATTTGTAGAAATTTCCTTAATATTAGTTGTAATGATGAAACATAATATTTTATATAATTATTAATATCTGACTCGTCGATCAATTAATTTAAATTAAATATTGTAGAAATTTATTATGAGAATAATTATTTTAATTTAATTTTTTTCTCAATTCACAACGCGAGAGTTTAAAATTTTAATTTTACTTAAAAGATTTAACGTTTCGTCTCACCAAATAAATTTAATATTTTAATTTTTAATAATATATGAATTAATGATTGCAGGGGAGAGAATTTTGTCAAAGTCTTTTAATTCAATAATTGATGACTGTCTACCTGCTCTGCTCATCAAATTTGTTTTATTGTAAAACCTTGGTCAAATCTGTAATTGACTATGAATTTCATTATTTTATTCCAGGTAAATACATTTTTATACTATTTAAATTATAAATATTAATATGTAATTTTTTTGATACATATTAAGCTTAAAAAATATAAATTTACATACTTACTCTTTTAAAAAATAAAATTTAAATTTATAATCTTAAAATTTGAAATCATACAAACTATATTCTTAAATCATAAATTAAATTTCTAATTCCTAAAATGGAAAATGTTGTGTAGTGTATATCGAATAATTTCCAAGTATTGATCCCAACTTTAAAACTTGAAAATTTTCTTATCATTTTAATGTTAAATCAATATTTTTTGATAATTTTAAATTAAAATTTTTGTTGGGTTTGTAATTGTCAACCGGTACGGGTCATATAGTATCGATATCTGTGGCCAGTTTTTGACTTTTAAAGCACTTTGAAAGTATTTATTTAAGTCAAAAACTCTTCAAAAATATTTCAAACATATTTTTCAAGTTGTTTGGATTTTGAATAATTTTTTTCAATATTTGAATTTAACCCAAAAAACAATTTTCATTTGTTATATCAAAATAAACATTTCAACAACTTTTATAAAACAAAACATATTAAAAGTGAAAAATAAACAATTATTTTATGTTAATTGAGTTTTTTTACCAACAATCAATCACCGAGCAATATTAAAAGTTTACATCATAATATTGTGAATAAAGAAAATTAAATTAAAAAAATCATTTTTACAATAAACTTTTATAATAATTTATTTAAATTAATTAATTAATTAATCAAATATCGATAATTATCCACAATACAAATATTTTTTTTCTCTTTTAACTTTTTTATAAAAAAATTAGAAGCTTTGAAGAGGGTCATATGGCAACATTCAAAGATTTAATCAAAGCAGCCATATAAATTATACATAATATTACTGAAATGAATTTTTATTTATTGTAAAACCTACATTTATCAATAATCCAAACAATGTAAAGGCAATGGCATTTCACTTGACATGTGGCAGTAAATCCATGAGAGAAGATGACGAGGGCCCTATATAACAAAACAAATCAGAATATTTAGATTTTATGAATAAGTCCTTGGAAAATAATTTAAAAACCAATTACGTCCTTATCGTTAGGCTGCATTAAATTAAATATCTAACTCTACCAACGAGGGTTGGTCCAAGTGGTAAACAGCTTGGTATCACTTAAGCAGGTTTCGAGACGTTGTGTATGCATAAAATCCTCGTTGGGACACTCTTCTATCAAAATCAGGTGTGCGACGTGGGTCGACCCGGATTAGTCATGACGAGGCCTTAAAAACCGTAAGGCCAACCAAGAAAAATTTAAATATCTATCTCTTGTTAATAAAGTCATAATTTAATGGGCAAAGGCTTAGATGTTAGGTTTTTTAGTACTTAAGTTTAGGGACGGACGCATAACTTTAGATTAGAGGGCGAATCTAAAATTTCTAGAGAGAGAATTTATAAAAATTTAGAGGAGAGAAAATAGATTTTCAATAGAAAATACATAAAAAAATTTACAAAATTTCTAAATCGTATAAGAATCTCGGTCCATCCCTACTTAAGTTCTAATTTTATCGTGTATATGATTTCAATCTATATTTATGTGGAATTTGTTTAGGATTATTCCGGTCAGATTTCAAGTATATATATATATATTGAATAGTTTAAAAGTAATTATAAAGTAATATATGTTTATATATATTCTTAACTGTTTCACAATGCACACACATGACACACCTTGTAGACAAGGCGATTGAACCCGGGTCTGCTAGGATGAATATCATCCATTTTCTACTAGAACCACTTGTTGGGTTCAAATTTCAAATATATTTTGGATAGGAGTTCGATTGTTTTATGCATTATAATAATTGAATCTGATTGTAGTTGTATGATTATATTGATTGTAACATAGTTTATGCATTGAATTGGTTAATTCCGGTTGTAGTTATAGATATATATTGTTGTAATCATAATTGTAACTTCATAAAAATAAACGTTTATTTATTTTATCAAGTGAATTTCTACATAGATGATCGGTCTGAATGTTGACGGAAATTATTTTATTTTATAAGTTATATAAATAAATATTTTATAAGAAATGAAAATTCATTTTCTAAAAAATACTTTTATAAGATAGAGTTTTCAAAAGTCCATGCAAAACATTTGACAGAAAGTTGCATGAAACATTGAGCATCAAAATATTTGAAAAATTAAGGGCTACGAATTGATGAAAATGAATGATGGACTACCACCACCAGGGACGGAGGAGGGGCAAGGTATAATTATATCTTAGGTCCTTTTTAGTTTAAATATTGATAAAATAAAGTCTTTATCCTTCTTAATTTTTAAAGTTTATAGGTTTAATAGACTCTTACCCTTCTCCAATTTTTGATCCTAGCTTCCTTGACCACCACTACTTCCTTCATGCAACTCTCAATATCATTGCTTACACTTTCCCCCAATTTCCCCCTTTTTTATGAAAAATTTAAATACCCTTTTCTTTTAAATAAAAATCTCTCGAGAGTTTTCTTTCGTTTAAAGTTAAATCTTATCAAATTTATTTGTCTTGAATTTTATGATAAAAAAAAACACACACGTGGGTTCAGGGGGGGTTATATTTCTATTAATTTAATAGAATAATATGAAAATAATAAAGATGCACGGAAATTATTTAAGAAAATAAGTCATAATCTATAATGTTTATTAAAGTCGTCATCAATTGAATATGATTTTATCAAAATTATTTTTTGTTAGGATAAAAAATACTTCCGAAGACTTGTTAACACAAACACAAAAACAACATGCACGTAAGGGTCTTGACTCTAAATTTTATAATCAATTAGTAAAAATACATTAAAAAAGTTATATTTAAACATGTGTCTACGACGATAAATTATATCATGAGTCATTTTCGCCACATTATTCATGGTACCAACTAATAAAAACTACCCATCTCATTATTTTTTTTTCATGTCATATTTTTATCATGTGAATCTTCACTCATATTTACTGTAAATTAATTTTAAAAATAATTTTTACCAAATGAAGATTCACTTGGTACAAATAGAACATAAAGAAATAAAGAGATGGATAATTTTTATTAGTTAATCCTATAAATGATGTGACATAAATAACTTATAATATAATTTTTCTACGACAACTAAACACATATGTTTGCTATAAAATCGCCGGTAGTTAACGACGACTTGCAAAACATGATATTTTTCCTAATCACAGTAGAGGTTAACTTTTTTAAAGTCGTATTCATTTGGGGACGACTTTGACTAACACTATAAATTTTGATTTATTTTGTACTTACCTATTTTTTTTATTTTTTCTACTTTTTGTAATAGTTTCATAAATTAGCTGTTATATTTCAACAAAATTTGATATTTAATTTTTTATTTAATAAAAATTTCTTTCGAATACAGTTTTTTTTATAAATGTGATGAAGAAAAAAATGCATTAGATTTATAATTACAACAAAAAAAAGGATATATTTGATATTTTAAACCATAAAAAATAATATACAATTTTCCAGTTCATTTTGTCCTAAATTCAAGAGGATAATTACGAAAAGATCCATAGTCGATTATAAAGTATATAACAATTTGATGTGGAACGATACATGATGTTAACTTCCTCAATCTTTTCCTGCATATTTCCAAGTGAAAAAGTTAAAAAGAAATTTTAAAAAACAAACCCTAAGCTGTATGATTTGTTCATAAAATACTAGATTTTTTGTTGGGTAAAGTACACTAATGGTCATTAAACTAAGCTCAAATGGTTTTTTGGCCACTGAGGTTTCAGAAATTATAAAATGATCATTAAATTTTTGATTCAGTTACAAAATGGTCTCTAACAATGATAAGTTTTCAATAATTTTTAGTAAGTTTAAGGACTATTTTGTAACAGTTCGATGAGTTTGAAAGACCATTTTGCAACTTTCGAGACTCCAGTTGTCAAAAAGATCATTTCAGCTTTGTTTTGTGACTATTAGTGCATTTTACCCAAATTTATTCAATCAACAAATTTTGAATTTGGACAATTTCAAATATATGTATATGAATAAAAAGAACAGCTATGTCTTATGAACAACAGAAGAAAAAAGAACAGCTATGTCAAGGTGGTCCCTCCACTATTCATATGTACAGTCCCCATAATAATGATTAATTTTCTTACTTTCTTCACAAAGAAAAACAAAAGCATTGGGTCTTTTAGTGCATGAGAATTGAAAGGTAACATCATTCATTCCCACCCCAATTGTACTTTCTAAATTCAGGAAAAAGGAAAGAACTTGAATCATAAACTTGTTGTTGGGAAGATCATGCTCCTTGGTCATACAGTTCGGTGCTTGCGATGATTCATTCCGATGTATATTGATTGTAACTGTTGATACGGTCGAAAGTTGTAACTTCGAACAAAATCGAGACTCAAAACAAGAAAGGAGTTAGTATAACAGGGCTGCTCCTACTGTTGTCTGATATTGTAAGCTACAATTTCCATATTTCCATTTACTATACCAAATGGAACTTTCTCAGATTCTTTGTCCAAATCAAGTTACATCCTGATGTGCAGTGCAAAGGAAATGGCAAACAGGCATTTGCATTTCAACCTCCACCATATCTATGCAGATCAGGTCACTTTTCGCATGCTCAAAGCAATATAACCATAGTCAAAGCATCTGTGTCTGTGTATATTATGCAGAAATCGAGATTCGAATCCATATATGTTGAATGCTACCTTTAATCATGACTGCATGAACTGACTGAGGTAAATTCTGGTTTAAACTCGTGTTCTTTTGGATCAAGTGCAAACTATGAAGAAATTCGTTTCGATTATGGTTGTAAATCACATAGAAAACTATTTGGATTTATTCCCTTATTCCTTCCAATACATATTTTGGAAATATCCCAACAAAGTAACTCTAATATATAGTTTTGAAGCTCAATCATGTGGCTATTTGAGTTCTCTACAGGCTGTATAATCGAAATTCAAAATGGTAAAGGATTTACATATAAATAAGATGAAAACTCACTCATTGCATTCAGATTCCGATGGCATCAAGAAGTTGGGAGTGTTGAGAAACCGATACTAATGAGTTGGCAACAATGGCACCACTAGCAGCAACTGCAGGGACACCGATGCCAGGAAAAGTAGAATCTCCACAACAATAAAGCTGGGGAATGGGTGTTGAATGTCCCGGAAAAGAGCCTTGACCGGCTTGTATGGCCGGTCCGTAAGTTCCTCTATTCCTTCGTAGAAACCTTTGATGTGTCAATGGAGTTCCAACCAGTTTCACCTCACACTTGTCGCGGTTGAAACCCGAGCCAAGTGCACGTTCAACTGCTCTCCACATTACCTGGTGTACAAAGCATCAACAATTTGCACAGGCTTTTCACTTGTTTTGAGATTTGAGTTCTCTATCTATGGTTTTGCCAGAAACAAGTAGTACAATATAAACTTATTAGCATTAGAAAACACATAATTTACCTCTGATCGTTTGGCTTTAAGCTTTTTGTATTCTGCGCTTCTACGATCGAGTCCTTCCCACAATTCGAATGGTTCAGTTCCTGGTGTATAAGCATGCAGAACATGCTTCCCTGGAGGTGCAAGATTCGGACTAAGTACGCTAGGTACAGAAATTAAAACAACATTCTGATCGGCATCAACTCCTCGTTCCCATTCATTAACAACAATATGATGAATTCCCAGATCCTCGCGCAGACCCTGGACATTATGACGCTTAAAAAGAGGTTAATAACATGGATACAGATGAACAAAATTCAAAACCTTGCAACAGATGCTAATGTATTAAAATCGTCGTGCAGAGTTGAATTTGAACACAAATAAGTTCGGAATAAGCTTGAAAAACACAAAAGTTGGATCAGCAAATATCCATAAGCATTTGACTAATAAGAAAACTGAGTTGCCAGTTACTAATATTTCCGCACCTCTGCATCAAACCCTAAATGGAGATGCATGAATGATTCACATTGTGGTGTCATCTTAACTCTATCGACGTACGACATCGGAAGTTGATCCTTAGGTAGCAGATTTAAAGTGTCCCACATGGATGCATTGCTGACAACAGCCTTTTTAGCCCGTATAAACTGTGGCATAGACATATTTTTTCGGTCAATAGTACCTCAATCAGAGAATATTTGCTCAAGTCAATAGTGAAAATTTAGTTTCATCTGTGTTTCAACTATATTTACCTGACCACCTTTCAGCTTAACTCCGGTAGCTTTACCATTCTCAACGATAATCTTTTCCACATGACTTCCTAGAGATATCCGACCTCCGAACTTCTGTAGTCCTCGAACAAGAGCGTTGATAACCTCCCCACTTCCATTAAGTGGATACTCTAGAGTACAACCGGGCTTGTACCATTCCGCAAACATATAAATCTGCTTAGACAATGCATGTACGTTCTTAGCATTTCACCCTTTTAAGCATGAAAAATAAAAATATATATTTTTTTTTGAGTAAAGCAGATTCACAATGACATTCTTGAAACATCATTCAAAATGGTCGTTTTGAACGGTTATGATTATTATATAACGTGTTGCCCAAGCAACTGGTTGCATGCTAAATCAGACAGCTTGAAATCTTTAGAAAGGAAAGCTAAAATCTCAGATATCCTTATAGTTACCATCTCTGCTGAGAGTATACCATTGGATTTCACCCCAGCAAGCAAGAAAGCTAAAAGGTCAACCCAATTCCTAATAAAAGGGTCTTTCAGCTCCAAAGAATCCATGATTTCCGAGAAGGGTCGCAAAAGCTTTGGCGCGCCAAAAGCCCCCTGCAGTCCCATTCCTATAAACGATTTCAACAGAGAAGGGGCATATCTGGCGGCGGCGGTTGAAAGAACCCCCAAATCTCCTCTGATTGATAATGGAGGCAGAGCCATTGCAGCTGCTGATAATGGAAGTATTGCATCCTGCAGCCAAATTGCATTCTGAATTTGAGAAATACTACCAAATCTTAAAACGAAAACGAACCGATGGTCTTACCGGTTGTGTCTCAATCCTAATATCTGACAGAGTTTGGTAACAATTAAATGTTTGAAGCAGTTACTTGTTTGTTATGATCTAAAAGAGCTCCTTAAGAAAAAGGGGTACAAAAACTATAGGTCCTAAAAAGAAAATTCAACAAAAACAACAATTTCACCTCCCTATAATTTATCTGAATTTGAACATTGACAATATTATGCAAAATTATTGGTACTCACAAGAAGTTTTTTCCATTCTCGCACAGCATTCGGACTAGCATACTTTTCAAGGTCCTGGAAAAAAAAATTTACTCAGCATAATGCCCTTTGGACATAGGATAACTTCATTGCATGATGCTTTTGTTACATTTTCTTCTCAAAAGAAAATGTATCAAGCATCAATGTCATAAATATTTTCAAAGAGAACTTATAAGGCGTATGATACCGAGTAATTACATCAAATCATGAACATTCCAGTGACAAGTTTCAAGGCTACACAAATAAGAAGCATGAACCCTTGAATACTTAAATACGGTAATCTTCTAGTTCATCCTAAACAGTTCCTTTGGAGGCCTTCTACTCTTAAAAAATCCGGGTGTATCGCATAAACAAAAAGGAATGCAGAGTAATATGAAAAACACAAATTAAAGTATGAGAAAAGTCATAACTTTTAACAAAGTTAAAAATGGCAGTCCACCTTGTAAAATTCAGTTGGGCCTATGCGTGATAAGAAATCACCTTCAGGAATGTAAACCATCCAAGAGTCATATTTGGCACAGAGAATTGACTCACCCATCGCATCTAGGACCTGCAACTCAAACATATATACATATAATCAAAACAAAGGAATGCTGTTCCCAACCAATATCAACCAGGGAACTCATAGCATAAATTGATGATACTATCTGACCAACTGTTTCTTTTCCTTTTCGGGTTCATAAAGAAATTATATCTAACAGCTATGTTGCTCGGATTCTTTATTTTTCGTGAAGTAACTGTGTCCGTCCGACACTCATAGATGAAGTTGTGTATTGATTGGGAGGGGTTGTTGCCCCTCCCAAAATATTTCGGCATAACAGCATTTGAGGTCCTTTTTAGTTTAAATATTATTCTCTTTGCCCCTTCCCAACACACTCAACTCGAGTGTAAAGAAGATGAAATCATGATGTAGAAAAGACTTGACAATGAATAATGGATTGACAAAAGACCTGTGCAAGAGGATTGGCCTGAAGACCTCTTGACTGAAACCCAGAGAACAAAGAAGGACCAGAATCAAATTTGTAGCCCTTAATCTCAAAAGAATGAGCGGCACCACCAGGAAGATCATGGCTTTCCAAGACGAGCACATCCTGGTTGTACCTAGCAAGAAGTCCAGCACAGCACAGTCCACCAATACCACTCCCAATCACAACAACATCAGCCTCTGCCTTCCCTGCAAAAGCCCAGTGTAACAGAAATGAAAACTCATCATGGCAGAATAAACGAACTGAAAGCATACAACTTTTTGCTTTGGAGAAAGAGATAACCTGGGACAGTTTTAGTAGGAGGCTTGACAGAGATGGAGGTGGGGGCATTGGAAGAACAGCGAGGAACGATATTGGAATTTCGGGTTCTGGAAAACGGGTATTTGGAACCCAGGAACAAAGGAAGGCCAAGTTGATGACCCAACGCCATGGACGTAGAAAGTAGGTTGAAAGAAGGAGATTAGTGAGAGATGAGATAATTGAAAGGAGGAAGGAGGTGTTCATGGTTTCTGCTAAAGAAACTAGCCACGTCACTCCAGTTTCTACCCCAGATGTTTGAGAGATTGATTAGCCGTTAGTCCGTTATCTTCCAAATGTCCACTTTCCTTTTAGGCTGTCTAATCCTGCTTTTGCTTTTAATTTCATGGATTCAGTCGTTATTTACTTGATTTAAAAAAATTAAAAATTAAAAATTAAAAATTAAAAATTAAAAATTAAAAATTAAAAATTCAATTCACTTTAATTAATTTTCGATAATTTAACAAATTCAAATATTATTTTTTTTCTCTTTCGGATTTCAAGGATTTATCCTGATTAATTCAGACCGAAGTGATACCAAACTACTTACCATTTGGACCAACCTAGTTAATACAAACTTTAATTTTTTTAAATTAGACCTTTAAATATTAGAATGTGATATTTAAATTTGATCAAAAATATTATTAATTAAATTCATCATATTTTAATTAGCGATTAAATTCTTAAAAGACTAATCATCTAGGTAAAACACGTTAGCTTTTATCACTAAAACCAATTCATTATTTGGGTTTGAAAGTATAGAGATAAATGCTAAATTTATGTGTAATTTGGTGCATTAGTTTGATTTAGTATAATTATGCACAAAATATTTTGATTGTGATTATTTTTGAAGTGGATTGTAGTTTAAATGTACACACATGAAACTTTGAATATTATAAATATTTGTATACGCTACACATTTTAATAAATGTAGGGGTGGCAACAGGGCGGGTCGAGAGATGATTTTGTATTTTTCATTTTGTCTCTAATACTTGCGGGTACAGCTTTAGAGAATCTCCATTAAACACTTCAGATATTCGTCCTCATACACATCTCTTATGAATCCTGCGAATTTCGATTAATCCTCATACTTATAAAAGTAAATAAAACTTAATACATTAAAACAAATACAATATTAAAATCTCCAAAATAAATGGTAAATCTAGTTTTTCCAACAACAAACAAATCATTTCAAAACTTTAAAACATAATTAAAATATTAATTATTGAAACATGATAGTATGCACTACCTTTAAAAGAAAATATGTAACTAATAATCTACAGTTCTAAATCATGATCCGTTTGTTTTAAAAGGAACTAG
Source organism: Hibiscus mutabilis (assembly GCA_019671005.1). Taxonomy (NCBI): domain Eukaryota; kingdom Viridiplantae; phylum Streptophyta; class Magnoliopsida; order Malvales; family Malvaceae; genus Hibiscus; species Hibiscus mutabilis. The sequence goes on along the minus strand of CM033754.1, from coordinate 8,698,418 downwards.
ATTTGATAATCTTTCCAACCATATAAATTATCTCTTCTAATTTTACTCTTGTTTTTGGAAACAATCTGTTGCCTTTTCTTCTAACATTTGCTCACTTAAAAATTAATAACTCTTAATATATAACTCAAAATCAAGAATCATTTCTTTTAAACGAATCTAGACTTCTGTATGATTATAGAAATATAAGAGTCACTTCTGAATTTATCTTGTAAAAATTTTAATAATTTTTTAAAATCATTGATAAAATTATTTTCTAAAAAATTCCGTTGCTAAATTCTTATGACCTTTCAACATTCAAATTCTTATATATTTTAAAATACAATTTTTATATTGAACAATTATAAATATTTGTATACAGAGTATGTAAACATCTATCGATGTTGTGCCGACAATAAATGTTGGTATATTTATTAAAATAAAATCAAATTTACAACAATCAGTTGATATTGTAAGATGAGGTATTAGATCTTTTAAATGAAGTTATATGTCTAAATTATGACATTGTAAATAAAATAAATTAAGTTCGAAGAACCACCCCATATTAGACCTCTACAGTACTTAATCTAGATTAGTCAACCAATATATTAAATATATGTGGTTAAATTAAAAAAATAAAACAAATTAAAATTTTATGTGTAAATTAGGTATACAAAATTAATATCCATGCATCAGGTTCAACATTTCACTAAATTCCACGTCTTGTTTTGAGATTTGATATAAGGCATAAAATCAAAAATAATCCTTAACGTTTGACCTTTTAATCATTTTAGCACATATTTTTTTAGTGTAAATAATCCTTTAACGTTTGGTTTTCGTGCAATTTTCACCATCGATGGATGAAAATCATTAGTTAACAAAAATTAATCGTTTGAGGTTGACATGTTACTCCAACATGACATGAGGAGATGATGTGACAGTGTCACGTGTAAAATGAATGTGACATGATAAAGATGACGTGTAAAAAATATTTTTAAATTAATTTTTTAGGTTTTTTTCCTAAATTAATTGTAACTAATAGGATGATCCGATTAATTTAAATAGAAATGAAGACAGAAATAAAAGATTGCACATGCTGGTGGAATTCAAATTTGTGCCTAGTGGATGAAAAGTTAAACGTTTAAATATCAGGCCAAATCACTTTATTAATATACTTTTTCACTGAAATATTGTATAATGTGGTTGTCGAATTTAAAATTATTAATTAAATAAAATTTTCTTTCTTTCTTTCTGTAACCCATTCCCCCCCTTCTTCAACACTCTTTTCTCACATCTAAGACGTTTTTTGCCGTCGTCCAACCTTCTCTAGCAAATCAAAAGCCCCTTGCATCGTCGTAGTTTATTTGATTAGTTAATTTTGTTTTGAATTTACATTCTAAAAGTTTAGTGGAAAGACTCGATTCAGACCGACATTCTGGTAAGCTGTCAGAGCCGAAATTTCCAAGTAAGAAGCAATCATGATAAATGTGTCGGCACCTACCAAATTTAAAACAGTGTAAGTAGCTGCTAGTGTAGTCGATAACAGAATATTGGACCAGCCTATCTGGATAATGGAATCGATAAGTTCTCAGATTTTGAAAACCAACAATACTGCATTTAGGAAAGCTGAAAACGGATTCCAAGAAAGTAGTAGTAGCAGCAATGTTTGCTGTGGGTGAATTTGCTTTTATTTTCCTTGCGAAAATTCTGTCAAATTTATTGGTAATTGATCTTATTCTTTGTCTAATTTATTGTTAATTGATCTTAGTAACATGTTGGGGATTGTCTGTTCACTGTTTCACATTTGAACTTACTGTGAATTCAACTAACGCCGTATTCGATTCAGAACAGTCTTTATCTATGGAAATAGTCTTTGTCAACAAAGACTACGACGATGCAAGGGTCATTTGTTTTGCTGGAGAAGATTAAACGACGGCAAAAAACGTTGTTAGATGTTAAAAAGAGGTTTAAAAAAAGGGGGAAAATGAGTTGCAAAGGAAAAGAAAGTTTTAATTAATTCATAATTTTAAATTCAACAATCACATTATATAATATTTCTCGAAAAAATATTTTAATAAAGTGATTTGGTTTGGTGGTTAAGTGTTTAACTTTTCATCCATTAGGCATAGGTTTGATTTCCACTACCGGCATATGCAATCTTTTATTTTTACCTTTGCTTCTCTTTAAACCAATCAAATATGATGCCATCACCGCACTTCCACTTGACACATATCGTAATGATAAACGACTTGTCTCGTGTGATCTTTTCTTGAATTTTCAAAATTTTTGTCACACGATCTCTACAGGCAGAGAACTCTTTGCCGCCTCAGCAGTTATCCGCTCCTCACTTGGCTACCCAGTGTTTATCGTGGGCACGATAACTGGTACACCAGAGATGCGTCCTTCTCGGTCCTCTCAATGCTCTAACGCCCACACCGAATATGAACCGGCTGTCTCACGACGTTCTAAATCAAGCTCACGTACCGCAAACCTTTCCGTCGATGTGGGCTCTTGGAAAAGATCAATATGTTATCTTTAGAGTAACTTTTATCCGTTGAGCGACGACATTTTCACTCGGCACCGTCAGATCACTAAAGCCGACTGACATCATCCGATTGATTACAATTAATTTAAAAAAACTCAAAAAATTATTTTAAATTTTTTTACACATCATTTTTGCCACGTCACTCTCACTTTACACGTGACACTGCCACATCATCTCCCCATACCATGTTGGAGTGATATGTCAGCCCCATACGATCAATTTTCTATTAACTAACGGTTTCCATCCATCAAAGGTAAAAATTACACAAAAATCAAACGTTAAAGGGTTGTTTACATCAAAAAATAGGTACTAAAGTAACAAAAAAATTAAAAGTTAGAGATTATTTTTAACTTTATGCCTTGATATAATATCAAAAATACAGGCGAATTTTGCTTTGATAAGCATTGTAATACTAACTTTAATTTTATGGAGTATAATTATATACGCAAAATTTTAATTTAATTTTTATAAATGATTAAAACTATTATTAGTGTTCCATCGTATAATAAAGAGTATTATAGGGGAGCATGGACGAAACTACATGAGGCTGACAGAGGTTAGTTCTCGTGGTCTACTTTTACGGTATATATATATATATATTTTTTTATATTTGGCTCTTATAAAATTTTAAATTATAATTTATATTACTTGTTTTAATATTATATAGTAGGTATTGTCTTAATGGTAAAGTGTGTACATAAAATTAGTTTGTTTTACTTGAAGTTAGTGAATCGAATCTTATTGATGACATTTTTCAGTATTTTATTCTTTTTAGGCTTAGGAGTAAGAAGCTCTTAAAATTTTGAAAAAAAAATTAACCCCTGATTTTTTTTTACACTCAATTAAGCTCTTGAACAAAGAAATTCAATAAATTAAGCCATTTGACCAATTTTGACCATTAAATCTTATAATTTTTTTAGATATTATTGGCACATTATACAATACAGTTATATCATGTTGCATTTACGGATTTCAAATATATATTTTTTATATTTTATATGTTCTTTTAGAATTTTTAAAATGTTTAAACAATTTTTTAAATAAAATATATTTTTAAAAATGTCAAGTCGAGACACTATGACGCAACGTACTGCACCAACAGATCCAAAAAGTACTAGTATCAATATTTAATGGTCAAAATTAGTTCAAGGGTTTAATTAACTCAATTTTTTAGTTCAAAGACTTAATTGGGTACAAAAAAATTTAAGAGCTTAATTAATTTTTTTTTCAAAAGTTTAAGATTTTTTAAACCCTCATTTTTTATTTTTACCCCCTTAATATTTAATTACTAACTTCACCCATGTAAGGGAGGACATCAATCAAGTGACTTGTCACTGCACCAAAACTAAATTAACTAATAATTTGTCTTTTAAAATGTGCACAACTGAAACTAAACAATTTTAATATATAATATAACGTTATAGTTGTTATTCTCATTGTATACATTAATGCAATTGTATAAAAACAAAATATTAACTTAAATATTATATTACGTAGACTTACTCGCAAAGTACAAGTTAAATGAGGTCGACGTTTGCATATAATTTTTTTTGAAATTTAAACTTAATCTTAATTAATCTAAAATATTGCTAAATTATGTAAACATTTTTATTTTATATTTTATCATAATTATTAATGTATTAAACAAATAAAATTATTTTTATGTGATATTTAAACTATTTAGATACTTAACCATTAATAAATTAGATATTATTGTGTACTCAAACAAACTCGAAGTTATGTTCTCATATATGTTACATCAATGAAGTATAAAGCTCGATCGATTGTAGATGAAATTCTATCTAACCATTGATCAATACAATTGGATTATTATTTTATATACTATAACTGTAATCATTAATTTTGTTCGGATTAATAACATTTTTTATTATTTTAATTTATTGTTTATTTATACTAATATTAATATTATTATACAAAACAAAACAAAAAAAATCAACGCCTAATTAGATAAATAAAATATATCAGTTCATATTAACATGAGAGTCTATTTACATATTAAAAGAGTTCATTTACATATTTAAACCCAATATATACACAAACCCATTATGGGCCCAATTTAATTCTAATCTAAAAAAATCCTAATTGGTTTATTGTTTTGTGTAGCCAAGGGACAACTGTCAGATCAAGCTAAGAGAGGCTCTCCACAGTTTCCATTTGTGCGTGCATGCCCCTCTTCGGTTCTCCCGTGTAGGACACACCCCCTTTAATTTTTACGCCACGTTAGAAAGCAGGACTACCGCAATCCCTCATCTTCGCTCCTCTCTCTGGTCCCCTCTTTGTCTTCCATGGCCACCTCGGCAAAAAAAAAAAAACACACACAAAAAAAATGTCAGAGCCATTTTGGAGATAAACCAACATGTCAGAATATGCAGATGAATACAAACAGATGAAAATACAAACAATAGCCTTTTATTTATATTTTTCACTAACTTAATCTATAGTATTTTTTATATAAAATCTGAAACAAAAGCAATGTAAGAACTCATTCAGGCAATCAATACAAAAAATGTAAGATTTCAGAGGTATTTTCCTCCTGGCATAGGAAATAGGGAAAATGATTATGGTTTTTATACCTCATTTTTTGCCTTGGGTTGTCGTCGTAAGGCTGGCTGAGGTTATGCCGCTAATGATCAACACTTTTTTAAGATCGTCTCTTCACCTTTTCGTTTTGATTTTTCGACAAAAATTTTAAAACTTCAGCTTCCAAAGATTTTTTAAACAAAAAGATGTTTGCTTCATTTTTTTAAATGAAAAAAGAGTGTTTGGTTTGAAAAAACAGTCTTAGATTTGGGTTTAGAAAGAAAAAAGAATTTTTTATTTAGGTATGGGGTTATCGGCATCGGCAAGCGACGAGCGAAGATTACTTACGATGACTAACACGGCGTAGGTTGGCCGATTCTTGAGTTTAGGGTTGTGTTCTTCATGAACATGAAGAACACTTCAGAGAAAATAAAGGGCCGAGTTTTGATTTTTTTAAAAGGAAGAGCAAATGAAACATGTTTTAAATTTTGGCTTTTATATCACCTTAAAATTTGGTTTTTTACATCATATATCCCTCCGCCTTAATTTTCATTTATTCGCAATACTCCCTATTTTGAGAAGTTTTAATCTCGTACTTTTTCTTAACTTGTCCAGAATTCAGATGCTTGATTCAGAAATTGATGGAAGTAAAAGGATAAAGTTTTTTTAACAAAGTTGAAGGATTAAAGAATCAAGATGAATAAAAAATCAGTTCCAAAGTTGTTTGGAGTTTTTGATGCATCTTATCCATGTTTTTTCCATGTCAAGTGTTGATTTGTTTAAACTTCCCTGCATTTTCAATTTTTTTTGAAGTAATGCTTCGATAACTCTGCTACTTTTGGGCCGAAAGTAGCAATGATCTTTTGGAAGGGCAAATGTTATGTTTGTGGATTCTCATTTCAATGGAAAGATGCATCTTTGCTTAACATACAATGACATTGAAAATCATGTATATGTATATATCTCTTCTTACCCTTGTAGATCCCTGTATATCAATTGTATGATGTGACATTGATTCTGATACAAAGATCAATTGAGTGTTGTGAAAACGATGAAATGTGATTTCTTTCTCAGTCTACTCAGTCGACAAAACACGAAAAGAAAGACTACTACTCTTTTGATGATGTGTGATGATGAGAAAATCTTCGAAATTCATAAAAAAGTGACGTATACTAGGCAAGTTTAACCGAGTGGAGTTGCTTGAAATTAAAGTTCTAAGCGTAATCTTCTATGCCCTAGTAAGAACACATGGATTGTAACTAGCGGCTAAAATAAAAATAAGTAAAAAATTAAATTAAATTAAAAAAAAACTAAAAATGAATGAGCAATTAAATATATAAATCTCGGAGTACTTTGATGGAGCCGTGGGGTTGACAATCTAATAAGGAAGCCATGCTCTACCTGTTTAATACCCTTGCATCAGAGATGGACCCTTGAAGATATGAGTATATTAATAATAATACAATAATAGCTAGTTGCAATCAAAAGCACACACATGCACGTATAGAATTTTATTCTTAGAATGATATTTTTGCACCCTACTGGTTAAACAAGTTCGGGAAGCCTGAACAAATTTACTGATGAATAAAAATAAGGAGGACTAAAAGAAGTAGTTTTCAACTGGATAAACAATGTGATAATCCTAAGGATGAACCGAGCGGTCTGAGAGGAATTTCACAACTTCAAATATCGCCACAACATTCAAAGTCTTCATAGACACAAGTTATGCTTGAAATGGTCAGTAGAGGATTGAATCTAAGACGCTTTTGCACTTGATATCCAGGACAACCTATTATATTATCTTTCTTTATATTATGATCTTGGTTTTCTAGGTCTTGTATGTTAAACCAAAAAGGCATCCTCTATTGAAATGTCGATCAACAAATCGACAATTTTATAAACCAAAAAGTTTTTTGTATTGCTTAAGGGTTTAATTTCAAAATGTAAGGCTATGGATGCCAATGGTCGACCTGGCATGGAAAAATATGTTTAAGTATGAGACATTCATTTTTAGTCAGCAACCCTATGTTCAAAAGAGGAATAGTCCATCAGTGATTGTGGTAAGGATAATAAAAAGAATTTATATACAAGACAGCCCAGGGACTCAAATCAAGTTTCTACGATGATACTTTGATCAGTTTATGAAATTGAAGAATGAACCTAAAGAAAAGTTTATGGACTTGAGGCATTTGCTCTCCCTAAATGATGAAAGTGGGGTAGACTTCGTATGATGACTTAAAGGAAGAGAAATTTAGTGGCGTATCGTTGTCCATAAAACAACAAGATATTTTGTGTATAAGAGTCCAATCAACATAAACAAAAGAGGATACAAAGCCTAAAAGAGTTTGATTATTGAAGAAAACAAAGGTTCGCTAAAAAGAACAAGAGTAAGCAACAAATTTTTGGGGCAAAATTTTGTTGGGGTATGAAGATGATAATTTAACTTCAAAGACAAAACTCAAAAAGTTGAGCAAAGTTTAGAAGAGCAATCTAAAGTGAAAACCTAAAAATGTGCTTTAGAACAAAATGCGAACTTTGAAAGGTTGAACCAAAGTGTGAGATGGGGTATTCTAGCCGCAAGTGAAGTTTGAACGAAGAAACGAAACAAAAATCGTAAATTAGCTTCCTTGAAGATGAAGACTTGCCCAAGTGGTCCTCAATTGGCATTCATTCATGCATCATACATAGTTAGACATCCCTAAGTTAGGAGCATGCTAACTTATACCATCAAATCATTTTGTCTATTTTGACAAGTATTCAAATGCCACCAAAGATTTCTATCTACAACTTAGTGTGTGGAGGGGCAGATGCCAATAAAGAATCAAGAGTTCCTAGTGAGAAGAACTCGCCCAAAAAAGATTCAATATGTTACTTCAAGACTATTACCAAATCCTTCAATGCATGATTTCATTTTCGAGCTATCAGCATTCAGTGCCTGACGTTAATCTTCTGAGCCATCAGTAAGACCTTTAGTGCATAATGTTTCGGACCTTCAGTAAGACCTTCAGTGCATGACTTTAATTCTCCAAGCCATCAATAAGGCCTTCAGTGCGTGATGAGTCGGGTTATCAGTAATACCTCTAGTGCTTGATCTTAAATCTTTTGAGCCATCAGTAAGACCTTTAGTGCATAATGATTCGGACTATCAGTAAGACCTTTAGTGCATGACTTTAATTCTCCAAGCCATCAGTAAGAACTTTAGTGCATGATGAGTTGGGTTATCAGTAAAGCCTCTAATGCTTGACCTTTAATATTTCGAGTCATTCGTAGGACCTTCAATGTACAATAACTCGGGCTATTGCTTTCAAGAAGAATCCACCTAGAAGAGTGAAAAGTTCCAACTAGAAAGAAATTGTAGTTTTGGGGCTTTAGACAGGGAAGTTAGACAAAATTAGTGTTTTTGATCTTTGCTCTATTCACGTTTCATAAGAATGAGCAAAAAAGGGCAGCTATAATCACTAATTTTTTCTGAGTTAATAACCCATATTTTTATTTTTACTATTTTATTTTTACTATTTTATTGTTTATTTATTTTTATCAAAAATATTAATATTAATATTATTATTGTTAGACAAAAAAATCAAGGCCTAATTAGTTAAATAAAACATATCAATCCATATTAACATGAGAGTCCATTTACATATTAAGATAGTCTATTTATATATTTAAACCCAATATATATATATATATATAAAAAGCCCGTTATTGGCTCTATTTCTAATCTAAACCCTAATTGGTTTATTGTTTTGTGTAGCCAAGGGAAAGCCGTCAGATAAATCTGACGGTCCAGATCAAGCTAAGAGAGGCTTTCCACAGTCTCCATTCGCGCGTGCAAACCACTCTTCGGACGCTTGGCTCCCACGTGTAGGATATGCCCCCTCTAAGCCCCTTTAGTTTTTGCGCCACGTTGAAAAGCAGGACCACCGCAACCTTTCATATTCGTTCCTCTTTCTGGTTCCATTCTTGTCTTCCATGATTTCCTTGGCAAGAAAAACAAAATAAAACACAATACAAGGAATGTCAAAGCCATTTTAGAGACAAACCAACATGTCAGAATCTGAAGATGAATACAAACAAACGAAAATACAACCAATAGCCTTTTATGTATATTTTCACTCACTTAATCTATTGTATTTTTCGGATATAAAATTCGAAACAAAAGCCATGTAAGAACTCATTCAGGCAATCAATACAAAAAACACAAGATTTCGGAGGCATTTTTCTCATGACATTTAAAATAGGAAATAGGAAAAAGGGTTGGGGTTTTTATACCTTGTTTTTGGTCTCGGGCTACCGCCATAAGGCTGGATGAGATAATACCACCATTGATCGCACTTTTCCAAGATTGTCCCTTCGCCTTTGTAGCGATCCTCCCAAGTGTGTTTCGCTAAAAAGGGTTTCAAGGTGTTTGAGGGTCTTTCGGGTATTTTAGAAATAATGTCTTCCGTGGGGTTTTAGAAAAACCGTGTTTTATTTTGAAAATGGAGTCGCCACCGGCCACTAAGGTAGGCCGGGCACCATAAAACCAGAGATTTTAAAAATGTTGGGTTTGGGAGTCAGTTACGGATGGGGAAGGATTAGCACCCCTACACCGCCTAAAATTGGTACTTTAATAATTACCGCTTTATTAATATTAAACCTTCCGGATTAAAGTGACGATTAAATTAAATTTTGGTTAAAAGTGAGAGTAAATTTAAAGGCCCCATTATTCGAGAGTAAACCGATAGACCACCATCACTGTGTTTGATACTAGCCACGTTTACGCTCGAATAAAAAGGCACTGCATTGAAAATTAATATTTCGTTATGAAATCTTAACAAATACATTATCAAACATACATTCACATTGACATGGTATTAAAAACATGAATATTATAACACAAAGGCATAAACATGAACATAAGCGTAAACACAAACATAAATATCATAAAGCTAAAACAAATTAAAACATGAAAATATAAAAGGGAAATAACATACTTCAAAATTAAACTAACACATATATAACATGCTTGAACATATTAAAATTACAAAACAACAACATATGCATGACATGATATATAATATGATACTAAATTAGCAAAGCAACATTACCACAATATTACACTGAAGCTTTATCATATGACACAATCTATATGCATATACCAAAACATCATGACATCAATATATAACTAATATCACCACACTAACATATAACCTAAAATGCAAAAACGATCATAAAACTCATGTAAACATATAAACACGATATGCAAACTAAACTAAAACATAACATATAAAACAAACAAGCATACAACATGATCAAATAAATTAAAACATAAAAGCATTACACATATTATAAAAAGCATAAATAAACATAATATATAAAAACATATACAAACACAAAAGGGCAATGTAAACATGCTAAAAAACATAATAAAAAGCAAATGACATAAATGTTTAAAACATAAAAAAGGGACTGAAATGAAATAAAATAAAATAGGATGACAGAAATTAAAAACCATAAAAACACAATTTAGGGACGGGATTGCAAACTGAACGAAACGTAAAAGGACTAATTGTGTAATAAACCTATGCGACAGTCTCAAAAAGAAAATATCAAAAGGGCGGAGGGACTAACAAGGTATTTTTGCCATTAAAAAACTAATTTCGTTTAATTAAGGGCTTAATTGAAAGATTTAAAAAAGAAAGAGGGACCAAACTTGCAATATACCCATGCGACGAGCTCAAACTGAAAATACTGAAAGGGCGGAGGTCCTTATTAAGCAATTAGACCATTAAAAAAATTAATACTCTATAAAACACCTTTATCCGACTAAATTCCAACCTTTTCCCCATTTTCTTGAAAACCCTTCGAATAAACCGTCCACTCTCTTATTTTTCTCTCAAATCTACACCCCAAATCCTTTGAGAACCTCCATCGGCCGCTGTACTTGGCTGGTCTCAGATGAGGCTTGGCCATGAGGCCACCTCAAGCAGTCATAGGCCAGGGCCTCTGACCACCAAGACAACCCTTAAAACCCAAAAAAATCTCTAGAAACCCTTTTTTAAACTAGAAATATTTATTTCAAAGCCAATACAAGCTCCTCCCTTCGAAAGGCTTACCACGAATGGCTTATTGTCGGCAGGGAGTGGAACCGACTCAGGTAAAAAAAACTTTTTACTTATTTTTATGTTTTAACTCATGCATGCAAGGAAAAAAAAGAGAAATGGATTACCCTAGAAACTTGAAAGGTTTTTCATGGGAAATGTTCTTTTTTTTGTATTTTTGGAAAATTAGTTGTTGTCCCAATTTTTTGACTTTGGTACATATATATCCGTTCCCTGATTTTTGGTAGAGATAACACATAGATTACATATATTCTAGTTTGGTACTGACAAAATCTCTTTTTCTCTATTTTTGTACGTCCCTAGCGCGGTGGTTGAAGATCTGGTGGCAGAAGCATGGTGGAGGAGTCATCTCGGCCCGAATGACTCTTGGCCGTTGGATCAGATCTGATCCAACGGCTGAGATGGCTTGAAGAATCGGACGGCTCTGATGCGATCTGAAATGGGCGAGATTGCGTGAGATGGTGACACATGGCGCACAGTAGTCGATGGGTCTTGTGCGTGGACGTCACACGCGCGTGAGGAGCCGAATAGCCCGCATGTGATCTCACACGACCAGCGGAGGATGCCTTGATTTGATCGTGGCCGTTGGATCAAGATCTGATCTAATGGCCCAGGAACGGCTGCGCATAAGAGAGTTGCAATTAGGGTTACTTAGATATTAGGGTTGGGGGTTCACCGGTTATTTAGGTTTTATAATTTAATTTTATTTAATTTTGGGTTAATAACATAATAATATACATACATATACGGACACTTAATTATTTATTTAGGTTTTATAATTTATGGATTTTATTTTATGCAATCTCAACATACAAACACATAATAATAATAATAAAAATAATAATAATAATAATAATAACATATACACATTAGCATACAAACAATACATACATAAAATATAGGCACATAAATACACACACCATAATACATACTAATAATAACACTTGCAAATTACCATTTATGTCATATATTACATACACAATCTCAACATACAAACACATACATAATTAACATAACCCACCAACTTAAATATATACCTTTCACTTGTTCTCGTGGAACGGTAAAAGCAAAGATTGAGTCCTTTTTATCCTATATAGAACTTTTCACGTGCTTCAACGCCAACGGGTTTTTCCTATATAAAACCTTTCACCTTCCGATCTTGGAGCTATAGGCATATAGATGGATTCTTCCGATTGGACTAAAAGTTCTTCCTATATAGAACTTTTACCTTGAAATCACGGAGTCTTCAAACCTTTCACTCTGAAGGTAAAGCTTGGAATCAAGTCCTTCCTATATATAACTTTTTTCTTTTGAAATCTTGGAGTTCCGATGGTTCTTCTTCCTTATGGAACCTTTCATATATAACTTTTAGCTTCAAATCTTGGGTTCGAAAATATAGGCCATTCCTATATAGAACCTTTATCTTCGAACTTGGGATTCACGCCAAAATGGCTACCGATCTTTTTGGACTCACGCTACTAAGGCTGCTGAAATTTTTCTTCAAATTTGGGGGTTCACGCTAAAAAATGGCTACCGATCTTTCTAGACTCACGCTACTAAGACTGCCGAAACCTTTCTTCAAATTTAGGGATTCACGCTGAAAATAGCTCTGCAGAAATCTGGCCTCACGCTGCTAAGACTGCCAAAATCTTTCTTCAAATTTAGGGATTCACGCCGAAAGTGGCTACCGATCATTTTGGACTCACGCTACTAAGGCTGCTGAAACATTTCTTCAAATAACTCCACCTCTTCAATACGGAGTCGTAGATCAAAAGTCATTAGTAACCTACAAGTACTATTTAAAATAGACAAAATGTTGTAATAAATGAGTTAGCATGCTCTTAATCCTAGGGGTGCCTAACTATACATGATGCATGAGTGTCAATATTCTGATGTGCATGCTTCCGCAGTCAGTCAATCTCGACTTTCTGCTTGCTTTCTCTTCCTTCTCTTCTTCTGGTGGCGGTACCATATCTCACTATTGGGTTTAACCATTTCAGCCTTTCTTTTCTGAGTTTCCAGCTCTAAGTTCTAAAGTCCCTTTTTGGGTTTTCGCTTTAGAGTTTTTAGGCACCCTTACGGGTTTTCACCTAGGAGATCTCTATTGCCATCTTGAATATTTTCTCAGACAAGTATGAATGGTGCATGACATTGGTTATCTTATTCTGATGCTTGAAGTCTTCCCCTCGTCGTGCCTCGACATGCATTATGTAGAAAGCTTGAGATTAAAGTTAATTCTGTTTTCTAATCACCTGCATTATCAGGGTTAGATCATAATAATGCTCAGAAATCTTTTGTTTATCATAAGTCTATGTTAACCTGTTTGCATGATGCTTATGAAAACAATGAGAAAACAAGGAAGGGAAGACACAAAAAATATGATCTTATTGGCATTAAAGGCTTGGAAAAGTTTTAGAAAATTCATGGCAAACATGAGGAAAAGGGAAAGTAGAACATGAAATGCAAAACCCTAAATATCCACTGTATGAATGATGCATGATCCCGTCAACCGAAATAGAATCTTTGCCCTGAGCTCCTTCTTCTGGTACCCGTGAGGGTAATTCTTCTTGTCAAAGGCCCAATCTCAAAATTTATCCGAGCCGCCCTTAACGGGTTTTCAACTCAGATAATTCTTTTGCTTCAAGATGCCCTTTTTCGGGTTTTTGCCTTGAGCCCCCCCTTTTTTTTACCTAAGGCGCCCTTTGTGGGTTTTCACCTTAGCTTTTCATTTTATGAAACGCCTTTTTAGGTTTTCGCCTCATTTTTCATTTCATTTTTTTGTTTGTTTGTTTTTTTTCAAACATGATACTTCTTAGCTGAATCGAAATTCACAGGATTTTTCAATTCTTCTTTATCTATTTCAGTTAAAATCAGCGCTCCTCCCGAAAAGGCCTTTTTGACGATATATGGCCATTCCCAATTAGGCATCCACTTCCCTCAGAAATCTTTCTGAATTTAAAGGATCTTCTTAAGCACCAGATCTCCCTCTCGGAATTCTCTCGGGCGCACTTTCTTATCATGTGCCAGCATCATTCGTTTTTGGTACATTTGACCATGGCAGATGGCTTTTAGCCTCTTTTCTTCGACGAGATTTAATTGATCGAGCCTGGTTTGCACCCACTCTGATTCATCCAGTGCTACTTCATTCAGAACCTGGAGTGAAGAAATCTCAACCTCAATGGGTAGTACCGCCTCAGTATCGTACACTAGAGAATAAGGCATTGCCCCTGTTGATATGCGAACAGATGTCCAGTAGGAGAACAGAGCAAATGGTAGCTTCTCATGCCAATCTTTGTAGGTGTCTGTTGTCTTCGCAATGATTTTCTCTATGTTCTTGTTTGCCGCTTCTACTACCCCATTCATCTTAGGACAGTAGGTCGTGGAATTATGGTGTGTTATTTTGAACTGGTTACACACCTCAGTCATCAATTTGTTATTCAGGTTGGAAGCGTTGTCGGTAATAATCCTTTCTGGCAACCTATATCGGCAAATGATCTCCTTCTTCAGGAACTTGCACACCATTGTCCTTGTGATATTGGCGTAAGATGCTGCCTCCACCTATTTAGTGAAGTAATCAATGGCAACCAAAATAAAACGGTGCCCGTTGAAAGCCTTCGGATGAATCTGTCCAATGACATCCATGCCCCATGCTGCGAACGGCCAAGGCGATTTCATAGACACTAACTAAAATCGAACCAGACCCGTACTGAACTTAAACCGAATGTAGTCAGACCCGAAATGACCTGAACTGAATGACCCCTCTAATCATGTCATGAATATATTTTTTTTCTAAATTAAATTATTATGAAAAATATAAAAAAATATGTTATGAATTAAAACACGAAACGAACCTACAAAATTTTCTCGAAATTGGAAAATATAATAGACTATAAAATGAATTAAATCATGATAAAAAAACTTAGAAAAAATAATTAAAAAGAAAAATACTTTGATACATATGTTTGTGTAAATTTTTGTTTCTATAAGGTTGTTAATTTTATGGTTTATGAATTTAATTTAGGGTATAGTTGCAGGGTTTAAAATTTAGAGTTTAGGGGTAGATCTTGACAATAAAATTTGGGGAGCCTACTTGAGATTATTAAAATATTTGAAGGCCTAAATTTTAAATTTTTTAAAAAAATGTGTTTAACTAAAATTCTTAAATGTTTTGAGACGTAATGAAAAATTTAAAAAAATTAAAAGGGACTTAGTTAAAAAATATCCAAAAAATTAAAATATAATAAAAAATTAAATTTTGTAAGGGAAAATTAAAATTCTTAAAATTTCAAAGAGCTAACTTTAAAAATTTCAAAATTTTGGGAGGCCAGGGCTCCCCACTCCCGGGAGTTAAGATCTTACATTTATGATTTAAATTTTATGGTTTTAATGTAAAAAATTATATAATTTTTACGTAACTTGTATATCAAAATATACCTCAATTTAAGAACATGAATACTCCCCAATATTTTATTTATTGTCTTATCTTCTATCTATTTTTTGTGCAGTTGTTTTTTTCCCTCAATTTTCTATATGTTGTGCAATTTCTAATTCAATTTGTATACTGTGATATGAAAACAAAGATTAGAATTACAATTATATGATAAGAAATCAACATACCATTACTGGGGTAACTGCAAATCACTTGAGGAACTTGGCATCCAGAAGTGGTTCGCCCTCAAATGGCTCGAAATCCTCGATCATTTCTGGGCTTCACCCGAGATTTCAACCTTCTTCCACTCGTAAAGTTCCATGTCATAACACTCGTGCGGGATTTCTTGCCCACGGAAAAGCCAACTTTGAAGGGCGGCTCGGAGCCTATCACCAACATCTTCCCGAATGCGTACTTGCGTGCCTCATTCATTCTTTGTAGGAACCCCTCTACTTATTAGCATCAATTTCCAGTGAAGCAAAATCAATCCACTGTTCAATAAGGGCCTAAAAAAGTCTAATTGGAATACGACTGGCCATTCTTGCATGGGAAGGATCCTTTTGGTGGCCTGGATCAAAGAGTATGTAGTGAAAGGAGTTGATATATGTCTCTTCGACTATAACCATATCACATTTGAATTGTTAAAAAAAATCGTGAAAAGAAGAACAAGGTGCAGTAGCATAGGTTAGTTTGGTTTCCCCTTCATATTTCGAAGCACGCCATCATCTCATGTACCATATTATAACCAAAGATAAATTGATGATAATGCTGGTGAGTCTCGAGACCATTTTTTTTTTGAATGTCCTTATTCAAAGAGTATTTGGGCTGCGGTTTTAAGACAATATGGTGTCAACCGTTCGGTTGATGACTGGAATGCATAATTCTCTTGGGCTATCTAGATGTTGAGGGGTAAATCGCTTTTGGTCTGCATATTAAAGATAGCTTAGAATACATACATTTATAGTATTTGGGAGGAAAAAGAAATTTTAGATTTTTCAGGGGTGTTTCTCAACTTCCGGGGAATATTTTTGATAGCATTAATGATATAGTGAAGATTAGAATGCATAGAAAGAATATTGATAGAAATGATTATGTAAATAGACAGCTTTGTATAGGTCGGGGGATCTTGGACTGATTGTTTTTTAGGCTGTATATGTTCTTTCTTGTAGCAGTTTTGTTGCTTCTTTGGATAATAATACAACAATCATCCAAAAAAGTTGTAAAAAATTTATATACAAAATCAGTTAAGTTTTCATCAATTTAGTTTGATCACCGATCTAATTAATCGATTCAACACTCAAGTCCATCACCATCCCTACTAGGTTTACACACAATCGAATTTAAACTTGTTAACATGTATGTCATCACCCTCACGTCCTTATTCTCTAGTACGTGCAATTGTTAGATTTTATGAGAAGATTTGGTCGTGGAGTTTCATCGGGTTCGTTGAGTAGTAAATATGGCCGTCGATTGTTTTATTAAAGCTACAAATTAAATGTATGTCTCTCCGTCGCTTTTTAATATGTTCCAGTGTTTTAAGTGATTGTTTGTATAAAGATATACATGATCCTCCTTATTTACATGTAATGTTCGATTAATGTAACGACCGTCGTCTCCTTAATTAAAAAAAAATCAAAATGAAAATCTGTACATGTTATTTACTTATAGAGTTTATAGTAAAACTTGAATTTGAAAGATTGAAAATAGACAAGGCATCACAACTTTTCTCCTATGAATGACGTAATAGGAAGGACTCATGATCTAATTTTTCGAAATTTTGAGGACTTTTTTAATTAAATTTAAAATAATAAAAAAAGACAAACTGAAAAAATGGCGAGGAGACCGGACAAGGAATACGATTATTTGTTTAAGGTTGTATTAATTGACAATTATGGTGTAGGAAAATTTAACCTGCTTTCCTGATTTACTCGGAACGAGTTTCGCTTAGAGCCTAATGTAACACCCTGACTGTGGTAAGGTCCTATGAATACAACCAGTCCAAACTAAACATCAAGTACCGTACTCTGAGATTGGCTTGATGCTGGAAAATCCTCCACGATGTGCTCCTCCAAACGCAACCTGTCAACCTAAGCACAAAAGATACCACAATTCCGCACGCTGAGCTAACAAAGCTCAGTGGTACATTTCTACTCTAACGCAATTCATGAATATCATAAAACAAGCATGCATGATAATATAATCAAGAGTGCACAGAAAGGCTTCTCCACATCTAAGGATCATCTTCTAGCCTATCCTAGCTAGAGCTTACCACTGTCTCAAGATACCACTATTATGTAAGAAGTTTACCAAGCCATCCCAAGCTTACCTTACACGAGGTCACACCGACCACTGAATTACGTCCCATACCCTAATCACATAGCCCAAGGGTTATCTAGCCTATACTCGACATCACTAAGCCCATCGAGTTACATCTCATACCCTGATCACAAAGCCCAAGGGTAATACAACCCGTACCCGAGATCACATAGCCCATCGAATAACAACCCTACCCTGATCACATAGCCCCAAGGGTAAAATAGCCAACATCTATTATCCATACAACAACGTAAATAACATACATTCCCTAATGGCCAACGTAGCCCTACTATTTATCCCATGCTCACACGACCGTCGGGTTACCCGTGATCACATAGTCGTCGGGTTACCCGTGATCACATAGTCGTCGGGTTAGGATAATATCCGGATCACTATAGCCACAGATACGTCCTAGACATACTTGGATCATATAAGCCACAAGCAGTATTTTCTTGAGATCACACAAC
This sequence comes from Hibiscus mutabilis, assembly GCA_019671005.1. Taxonomy (NCBI): domain Eukaryota; kingdom Viridiplantae; phylum Streptophyta; class Magnoliopsida; order Malvales; family Malvaceae; genus Hibiscus; species Hibiscus mutabilis. The sequence goes on along the minus strand of CM033754.1, from coordinate 8,680,040 downwards.
CTAACAGGATACTCGAGATCACATACCCATCGAGTTACTCGAGATCACATAGCCCTTCGAGTTGTATTTCCATATCCTGATCATATAGCCCAAGGATAGGTTTCAGACTGCATCCAGAATACATAGCCCGTGGATACGCCGGATATACTCGATCACATAGCCTGGAGTACCCACCCCCTTATTTAAGTGCCCTTGCACTGACTCTAGGACATCCAGATTCCTAACCAAGACACATACGATAACACATGCTCCCTCGAGCATCAACATATCTCACCGAGAGATAAAATGCATCCAGCCAACCACTACCAATGCCCCAAGGCACGACTCATTGGTTACACTATATAATATATGTCTTTAGGATTCGTTTATGCCTTTCTCACTAGATTATTTCATTACTCACGACAATCAGCCTACATGGGCGTCCCTTCAGCACACAGCAAGGACCCCAAGCTACCCCGTAGCAATAATTGATCCACTACAGATCCCTATGGATTACCATTCCAAGCAACTCCCCCAACTATTACCAAGTCATTAGCCAATAATCCTCATACGGGTTGCTAATCTCGATTTCTCAGTTTTAGAGTTTTTTGTACCTTTAGGAGCCTATTGGACCCTTTACCACGAATTATAAAACCCTCGAACGCGAACTCAACTTTTTTGGACAGATTGCCCAGCGAGTATCGATACTCCAAGGTGAGTATCGGTACCGCCTTCTTGGTATCGATACTCCTCCATGAGTACCGATACACTAACCAGGTTCAAAAGAGTTGGACCACAAGCCATACCGATATGCTCATACCCCGTATCGGTACTCAATATCGGTACTAGGATTGCCCCGTACCGATCCAATCCCGTACCAGTACTCCAACCTTCGTATACCGGTACGCTAAGTCTATCCCAGACAATGTAACAGTGTGTACCGATACGCCTATTGCGTACCGGTACGCCTAAGCGCTACTGGATTTCTATTTGAGTGAGGGGTACTGATACACGAGGAGGCGTACCGCTATGTCCCTCACACACCGTCTCTCAAAATACAAAGGAGTACCGGTACGCAACCACCCTATACCGGTACTCGAGCCCAAATTTTGAAACCTAGAGCTCAGGATTACACTAATCCCACCCTTAACCCCCATGGTTAAGTCCCAATTCTTTCCTACAAGTTATTTGGAGTATATTAGGTGGCTTCCTACCAGTTTTACCCATTATCAACTCCCAAAACGTGATTTACCATTAGAGGGTTTTAAAGCTCAAGAACCCTAACTTTGTTACTCATGAACATAAACCAGGCAAAGCAATCATCTTTTGAGGCTCATGAAATGTAGGAGTCAGAGATGTACTAACCTTAAGCAAGCAAAACCCAAAGTGAAGCTCCCACCAAGCTCTTACCACCTCTCTTCTTGGTCCAAGCTTCCAACTCAACCTCCACCAAGTCCAATGATGCTTAGCTCGAAATGGAGATAATTTGATGCTGATAAACTCTTCCTTGATGACCAATCCGAGATTCACACTCAACCACAACAAGTTTCCATCTTTTTTTTGTGTTTGGGGAGGGAGTTTGAAGAGGAAAGAGATAAGGAGAAAGATAGGGGACAAGATGACTTCACCCCTCTCTTCCCTCTGCAAAAAATAACCAAGGCCATCAACCTTTTGTTTCCCATTTATGATTTTACCATACTACCCTTCCTCAAAACCCAACATAAGCAAAGCCCAAAACCCCCAAACAAGCCCAACAACACATGAAGGCCCATTATAGCCCAACATCTCGGCCCAAAACATCAGTCTAAGACCCGGGTTAACGCCCATTGTTGACTCAAGAAATCTAGGTCGTTACAATTTTCTCATCCTTTAAGAAATTTCGTCCTCGTAATTTAGATGGATGAAGGAGAGATGCAACTCGAACAGATCTAACCACTTTACCATTCAAACAAGATCACCTTGATTAGGGAAAGTTCTCCCTCAACCCATCTTAAACAGAACCCTAGCATTAAACCACACACTCTCAACGCTTCTCTTAAGATCTTCAACGACCCATTTTTCAACAAGCAACGACACTTATGACGAATCACCAAGCATGGTAACATAACCAACCTCGAGCCGCGCTGCTCAAACATCAACTTAAAGGGCTCACCTCTAAAGGATTCTATCTCGGTTAACCAATCCTTTCTACTAGCATCCTGCAACCAAAACCTAACTTGGGCTTATCTACACCTAAAATGCTGCACCACATCCACAAACCATTGTCGGAACGCACCATTTCCAACAACCATATCCAGTCAAATCCTTAAAGGACAAGCAAAACCCTCACAACTGATCATTATCTTCATTCTACCTTGAACTGGTAGCTCGTTTCCCTAGACTTAACCCGCCAAGTCGGTACTTAAAACCTCTTTTTATCCAAACTTACTTTCACACGGTCGAAAACCACTTTCAATTTCAACCACTAGGTTCTGAGTAAAGACCACTGTCACTTAGGAACTCGCACAAGCAACCCAAAACTTAGCCATTCTACTTACAAGGTCTAACACCTTCTTCCTCAACCTTGCCTCGGTCCCAACCATCGAACGTGGAAAGCCATATGACTGTTTTCAAAGATCGCCAACTGGTCCGTCTAAAAATATTTTTTTTGTAAAGTAACCATTCGGTTACCCTCAACGCAACTATTGATCCCCATTTCCGCTACGGCACTCTGACAACTTTCACACTGCTTACCTTAACCGATAACAACTTTGGTTGAACTCGATTGGGCAATCTTCTGCCCCACAAAATCTAGCTCAACAGGTGCACAAAACAAGCAACTACCCTCACGATTTGCCCTTAAGATCTCAACCATGTTCGTCACAACCTTCATTTACCCTTTTTTATGGTACCCTACTCTGACACAACACGCGAAGCTCTCACATTCTATGGTCAAAACAAGGTCGCCAATTTCACAAACCCGTCATCGGTCTTTCACCATTGTACTACGGCTTAACACATCCAAGGCCACCATACAAGCTACTCATACGCAGACACGATCTTGGTAAAGCACTTGGCATCGACACCCAATTGGTCGCTGGCACAAGTGTGCCTCCAACAAAGAGTCCATTAAGTACCATGCTACGAAGTGATGGACACTAACAACGAACTCAACCCTACCTTTATCGCAGTTCTAAACCACAATCAACCGATAAGATTGTTCACTCACCAAGGGTACCTCTGTTGCGTGTGATAAGTGCTACGCAATTGTGCAAGTATACACGTCGCAAGTAATAAAGTGATATGAGTATCGAGTATCGTCTCCACAGGGATTGGTTTGGGCCACTTTGCTTAAGTTACTGCACTGTGAAAAGTAAAAAAACAATTAAAGGATTAAAGGAGTTTAACTAATAACTAAACTAGAAAGCAATAAAGTAAAAGAAAAGATGAGATCGATTGAGAGAGATAGGCTAGGTTATCGTGAGTTGAGGTGTGATAGCCGATTGGATTGTCTTGGTAAAAGAGTGCACGGGCAACTCGATTGCCGTGGCGACTTACTGCGGGGTTGCCTTGGCAACTAATTGATGGTTGCCTGGGCGACTAGTTGGGCAACTACTTGGGCGATCGGGCAGCAACTTCAAGGTTCGGCGGAGCGTTCTTCAATGGTTTCTTCTTATCCCTAAGTCGAAACTCTAGCTACTTGTGCATGCCTTGATAATACATCCTGCGTGAATCAAGGGTGAACAACAACCAATCTTGCACTCCTCTTAGCCGTTGAAATCCTTAACTTATTCCTAAGCGGATTAATCTTCACCATCATTGGATTGAATAAAGATCATATTCATTCGTTTCTTGAATCTAACTCTCCCGATATTAGATAAATGGATGAAATCACGAGATCCTCTCCCAATTCACTCATAAACAATAATAAGAATCAAGAATGAATAAACCTTGAAATAGAAAAGTACAAACTCTTATTACCTAAACAAAAACCAATAGTTTCTCACAACCACAAAACACAATAACCATAGCCGATCAAGTTAGTTCATGGTTGGGTTCAAAAGATATACAAAGAATAATCCCCAAACCATGAATCTAATAGAAGCAAAGAAGAAGAAGAAGTCGAAATTCCCTAATGCTCTCTTGTCGAAATTTCCCCTTGCTCTCTCCTTTTGGATTGTCGAAATCTCCTTGCTATTTATAGGGCTAGGCCAAAGTCCTTCTTTGAGGAGGAGTTTGAGTTGGAATTAAATTATCTTTAAAGAATATAATTCTTTATTATAATTTTATTCCTATTAGAACTTCTCTATCTTCTTGGAATTTAATTCTTCTTTAATCTCTGCATGGCAATCAAATTCCTTTGGGCTTGGGCCTTGCTCCATATCATCTTGGGCTTGTAAAGTCATTAATTTCGACATCCCTATTGCATTTTTTTTTTTGTCGACAAATGCCATGGCAACTGCTCGCGTCTCCTTCATACATTACCACGGCAACTAGCTCAACATTGCTTTGGCAAGTGATCCTGCACATACACACACAAAAACACACCAAAGCAACATCTTTTTCCACAAAAATCACCAAGTTATGTAATCAAGCTCAACGGTGGAAAGAAACATGAATTAATGCATGAATGACTAATTATGCAACTATTATGAGCTTAAGTCTAACAATAATATGAGTAAAAAGGGTAATAAAAATAGTACTTTTGAACACTTATCACGCCCCAAACTCGAACTATTGCTTGTCCTCAAGCAATGCAAACTAACAATTACACCGCCAAGACTTTAATCATCAAAGACATGCTTCAAACTTGAATTCAAACCTCGGAACCGTGGCACAAAGTATGATCACCTTTTAATTTTTCGGATAGCACAAAAACTTACCCGAACCAAACTATAATGCTCGTGACAATGTGTGTGCGTAGTTGTGTACAAGTTGATTTTCAAGATTCTATGTGAACAATAGGCTTTTATTAATTTAATTATCGGGGCATTTGTTTTTATTTTCACTAGAGCCAATTTCGGGCACCTCTAGCAAAGTAAGCTATTTCTCATTTTATTTTAGTCGACTAGAGCCAATTTGGGCACCTCTAGCGATTCTTTAATGTGCATTAACTACTAGAGCCAGTTTGGGCACCTCTAGCAAGAAAGTGTATTTACTACTAGAGCCGATTTTGGGCACCTCTAGCAAGAAATTAACATTTAATTTTCAATTTTAAATTTACCCAAATTTTAAGCAACCTAAGTTCACTAAGTTTCTTTGAATCAACAACCCACAACCGTGTAAAAAATTCAGCATCATAGTAAAACTCTAAGTTCTTTTCATGCAATCCTAAAATTAAAGGTTATTTCAATTAAGTACAGTGGCAAAAATTCATCATTGGATATTCAACAAGTCTTAAGCAATTAAATCAAATTAAAGGCATGGCAAGTAACATATGCAACCTATATGTGATTGCTAAAGATGAATGCAACTAAACATGAAACTAACTAGAAACCAACACCCCCAAACTCGAGAGAAGCATTGTCCTCAATGCATGTAAGAGTGAAACAAAATTTAAAAGAAACTAAATGAAATGAGTTAGTCAGAGAGGTCGTCACCTCGATTGATGAGTTTCCTTCGTGCCGTTTGCTTGATTCAATTTTCGGTCAGTGGTTGAATGCTTGAGGCTGGTACCGCGTGAATAGCATTGCCTTGATTTGGTCCATGTTTGCCGATGCAGGTTTACTTGCATGTGCATCGATAGTTGCCGAAGCCATTGTTGTTGCTGGGCATCGCTGATTTCCGTTGTGGTTGTTGTGGCGGTAGTCGGCAGTAAATTTCCTTATCATGGTGGTTGTGAGTCTTGTTGTGGAAAAGAAAATAAAGAAAACCTTGAAACTAAAGATAATGAAGAAAAATAAAATATATCCTAAAAAATAAAGAGAAAAAAAATAACAAAAAATAATAGAACAAAATAGTTCAAAAAATAAAAATAAAAATAAATGTATCGATAGTTGCCGTGGCGTCGAGGGTTGCCGAGGCATGCACATCCATGGTTGCCGAGGCGTCGGGGTTGCCGAGGCGTCTTGGCGTCCATGGTTGCAGAGGCGTGCGTATCGGGAGTTGTTGCGGTGTTGAAGGTTGCCGTTTTGATACTTCTTATAGTCCATCCGCACCCTCCATCGGGTGATAATATTGCCCAAAAGAGTTTGGCAAATGTGCTTGCCACTACTCCCTTTTGCGTTACCATGGTGGAGGTGTCTTTCTTCTTTGTTCGCTTGTAGTCCATGTATACTCTCCACCTTGCTACTATTCCGAAAGGCACAAATATATTAATAGGAAAAATTATATCCATTCTCAACCATTCAATTACCTCATTCTTGTCGACTTCTATCATGGTTGGATGTAGCCTTTGTTGTCGTGGCAATTGCTGCTCAAGCCAATTGCCATGACAATCAGTTGTCAAATTTTCTCTAAGTCAAGGGAAGAATCAATTTTCTGAAGAGCTTTATGAATCCAAACACCTTTTTCTTTTGGCCTCTCAAACATCTCCATCAAGTAGAGATTTGATGGCTTCAAATCTACCAATCTCGGTTCCTCAAGACATACCCGCAATGGACAATGTGAGTTTTTAAAGAATTCAAAAGGTTCAACTATTACCTGCTCATATTCCATTGGCAAAGTATTATCATCTCGTTGATCTTGCATGTGGTCGTGTAATTGTCGTGGCAATTGTAGATGAGAGCAATCTGATTCTGTTTCAAAGATCAACGTTGTAACCTTACAGGCATCGGGTTCCTCGCAATTTGCTTTGTAGTATTGTTGTTCTCAGCTTCACCGAGTGTTGTCGCGGCATTGCTCTGCTCAGGCTCCTCAATCATTGCCGAGGCAATTTGTTGTTCGAGCCCATCATGTGTTGGGCGCTCTCTCTCATTGGCATCCTCTTGACTTTGAGGTTCTAGTTGTTCCTCACACATCGGAGAGATTTCTTTGTATTGCTCCTTATCCTCTTGCCTTGGGACGTCAGTATCCCTAGGAATGAATTGTTGGTGCATGTTATCCATGACATATGTGGATCTCCCCGATTGATCTTCTGAATCCCCTAAGGTTGCATCCCACTGAGCTATCCTCGTATCCATAGATTTTGATAGTTCTCGAATCTCTTCAATTGATTCGTCAAGTTTAGCCAAGGAAGCTAGTAACGTTTCCTCCAAGGAATTGGAATGCTCTTGAAAAGGACTACATTGCCATGGCATATCTGTTGTCGCGGCAAAATTGTTATGGTAAAAAAAATTTTGAGCTTTTTGACCATACCATGAAGAATTTTGCTGTTGGTTCCCTCTATGGTCCTCCATGTAGTTATATGCACCGAAAATGTGAGGGCAATTTTCAAACACATGATGTTCTCCACACATAGCACAAGATTTTTCCATGGTATAAGTTCTTTGGGCTTTTCTCGGTTGGTATAGGTAATCATCAAAGGGTGCAAGGAACTCTTGATTGAATTGATTCATATCTTCCAACATCATCTCTCGAATAGATTGGTTTTTATTTCCCGACATGTTGATGTTCCTTAACTTAGTAGCGCACCTAATTTTTTTTTTTTTGATAAAACAAACAAAAAGAAAAGTTAGTAAAACTAAGAAATAAATGCAATAACAAAAACAACTAACACCAATTGCCAATCCCGGCAACGGCGCCAAAAACTTGTTGCGTGTGATAAGTGCTACGCAATTGTGCAAGTATACACGTCGCAAGTAATAAAGTGATATGAGTATCGTATATCGTCTCCACAGGGGATTGGTTTGGGCCACTTTGCTTAAGTTTCTTGCCTTTGTGAAAAGTAAAAACACAATTAAAGGATTAAAGGAGTTTAACTAATAACTAAACTAGAAAGCAATAAAGTAAAAGAAAAGATGAGATCGATTGAGAGAGATAGGCTAGGTTATCGTGAGTTGAGGTGTGATAGCCGATTGGATTGTCTTGGTAAAGAGTGCACGGGCAACTCGGTTGCCGTGGCGCGACTTTGCACAACGGGGTTGCCTTGGCAACTAATTGATGGTTGCCTGGGCGACTAGTTGGGCAACTACTTGGGCGATTGGGCAGCAACTTCAAGGTTCGGCGGAGCGTTCTTCAATGGTTTCTTCTTATCCCTAAGTCGAAACTCTAGCTACTTGTGCATGCCTTGATAATACATCCCTGCGTGAATCAAGGGTGAACAACAACCAATCTTGCACTCCTCTTAGCCGTTGAAATCCTTAACTTATTCCTAAGCCGGATTAATCTTCACCATCATTGGATTGAATAAAGATCATATTTCATTCGTTTCTTGAATCTAACTCTCCCGATATTAGATAAATGGATGAAATCACGAGATCCTCTCCCAATTCACTCGCAAACAATAATAAGAATCAAGAATGAATAAACCTTGAAATAGAAAAGTACAAACTCTTATTACCTAAACAAAAACCAATAGTTTCTCACAACCACAAAACACAATAACCATAGCCGATCAAGTTAGTTCATGGTTGGGTTCAAAAGATATACAAAGAATAATCCCCAAACCATGAATCTAATAGAAGCAAAAAGAAGAAGAAGAAGTCGAAATTCCCCTAATGCTCTCTTGTCGAAATTTCCCCCTTGCTCTCTCCTTTTGGATTGTCGAAATCTCCTTGCTATTTATAGGGCTAGGCCAAAGTCCTTCTTTGAGGAGGAGTTTGAGTTGGAATTAAATTATCTTTAAAGAATATAATTCTTTATTATAATTTTATTCCTATTAGAACTTCTCCTATCTTCTTGGAATTTAATTCTTCTTTAATCTCTGCATGGCAATCAAATTCCTTTGGGCTTGGGCCTTGCTCCATGTCATCTTGGGCTTGTAAAGTCATTAATTTCGACATCCCTATTGCATTTTTTTTCTTTGTCGACAAATGCCATGGCAACTGGCTCGGCGTCTCCTTCATGCATTACCCTGGCAACTAGCTCAACATTGCTTTGGCAAGTGATCCTGCACATACACACACAAAAACACACCAAAGCAGCATCTTTTTCCACAAAAATCACCAAGTTATGTAATCAAGCTCAACGGTGGAAAGAAACATGAATTAATGCATGAATGACTAATTATGCAACTATTATGAGCTTAAGTCTAACAATAATATGAGTAAAAAGGGTAATAAAAATAGTACTTTTGAACACTTATCAACCTCCATACCCTCAAAATACCCACAACACTAAGACAAGGAACTCTTAACCCTCATGTCTACAACGCAAGCTAAAAACACCTTGCAACCTGTAGAACCTTCCTTGAGCTAGAATTATGGAGCACAACGTCTACCTTGGAGAGGTTAAGATCCTATACAACCAACACTAACAACTAGATTCAAGCAATGTAAACTTCACCACTTCTCACACGCAACCTACGACGCACTTGCCCTCTCAACAACCATCTACGATAAAACCTTATCAAGCAAGGGATGCAATTCTATTTGTCATCTAAAGCAACAACAAACCCAAGATTTACCAAGATGCATATCACAAGAACCAGTCTATTACATAACTAAAGAGCTAAACGGCTAACACAACAGCTAAAACCAACACAAACTTATTTATCTGACATATCCTCAGTCGTAACGTTATCAACTTCAATCTGAGCTGTAGACCACCTAGCAACGCCTCGCGCACCAACCCTGGCGGTGGATCTCACAGGACCTCCACCTCGATAGCTTGATGGTACCCTAGCTCTGCTTTTAGCAAAACTCTGATTAAGTCGGGGAGCAGCCAACCTCTGAGACTGAACCGGTGAGTCTTTATCCATGACTGTGTAGTCCTTTGCCATATGCCCTGGGGCCCGACATCGATAACAAACCCTCCGAAGCAAAAAGCATACTCAATGGTGATGTCGGCCACAATGTTCGCAAGTTGGTAGAAGCGATGCTCCTACAGATCCATCAATACTCCCTTCCGGAGTAGGGATCAAAGAGCCTCTACGAACCCTCAATCTAAATCCTGAGCCGACTCTCGGTAGCTGGTCTAAAGTACCTCTCTTCGAACTCCTCGAAACATAAAACCTCATGTGCGGATAGGGAGAAGGATTCATGACATCCTGGGTCTCCACATCACGACCTCTAAAATCCTCAGACTGGTTAGATGCCTAACTCTGAAGCTGCTCAAGTGTCTTCGCACTATTGGCTAACTCAAAAAATGTCCCAAGCAGACCCGCTGTCACATGCAACTGAAGGTCAACATTCAGGCCTTGTCTGAACCTCTTGCACCTCAACTCTTCCGTCGCAACAAACTCTGGGGCATAACGGCTCAAACGTAGAAACTCTTGCTCATAAGCAAACACCGTTCGATCTCCCTAAACCAGGTGCAGAAACTGGTCCCTCATCTCATCCATATGTACTTCACTGATGTACTTTTTTTGGAACTCATCCACAAAGATGTCTCATGTCGAGAGCGTAGGCTTTAGACCTAACACTACGGTCTCCCACCACTCGTGTGCATTGCCCTTAAGAAGGGAAACAATGCAATCGAGATCATCTTTCGGGCTTCCATTCATCTGTCTCAAGATTCTCTATGTGTCTCTCAACCACTGGTCAGCCTTGATCGGGTCATCCTCACCCAAGCCTTCGAAACTCTTAGGTCCAAAACGATGAAACCTCTTTACAGGGGTCTTGCGAGGTGTCTCAAATTACCTCGGAATAGCTTGTACCACACGTAAGAGGGCAGAGGTAAGGTTATGAAAGTGACCCACCTCTCCACTACCGGTTTCACCTTCCATCGATACTTTTTCTGAAACACAGCAAACAAGGTGGCACATCAGGATTCCCGGTCTTATAAGGTACACTGAACGTTAGGGACTTGGATTCACTAGACACCTTACCACGACCTCTACAAAACCTCAGGATTTCCTAGAACTGACTAAACCTAGGCTTTGATACCAAATGTAACCCCCCGATTCTGTCCCGGATTTGGAGCATCACTTTCGGGTCACCCAAAACTGACCCATCGAAATTTCTCGTTTAAAACCACAAGTTAGGAATTTTCAGAATAATCCATTACCATAAAATCCACATAGATAATGATATTAAAAGGGGTTTACAAAACATAAGTTTCAAATTAAAATACTCCGTTTGACCAAATACTATAAATCAGAATAAAATACAGAATCGACTGTGGTAAGGCCCTATGAATACAACCAGTCCAAACTAAACATCAAGTACCGTACTCTGAGATTGGCTTGATGCTGGAAAATCCTCCACGATATGCTCCTCCAAACGTAACCTGTCAACCTAAGCACGGAAGATACCACAATTCCGCACACTAAGCTAACAAAGCTCAGTGGTACATTTCTACTCTACTGCAATTCATGAATATCATAAAACAAGAATGCATGATAATATAATCAAGAGTTCACTGAAAGGATTCTCCATATCTAAGGATCGTCTTCTAGCCTATCCTAGCTAGAGCTTACCACTGTCTCAAGATACCACTATTATGTAAGAAGTTTACCAAGCCATTCAGGCTTACCGTACACGAGGTTACACCGACCACTAAATTACGTCCCATAACCTGATCACATAGCCTAAGGGTTATCTAGCCTATACTCGAGATCACTAAGCCCATCGAGTTACATCTCATACACTGATCACAAAGCCCAAGGGTAATACAACCCGTACCCGAGATCACATAGCCTATCGAGTAACAACCCTACCCTGATTACATAGCCTCAAGGGTAAAATAGACAACATCTATTATCCATACAACAACGTAAATAACATACATTCCCTAATGTCCAATGTAGCCGTACTATTTACACAGCCGTCGGGTTACCCGTGATCATATAGACATCGGGTTAATATCATATTCGGATCACTATAGCCACAGATACGTCCTAGACATACTTGGATCACATAAGCCACAAGCAGTCTTTTTCTGAGATCACACAGCCGAACAGGATACTCGAGATCACATAGCCCATCGAGTTACTCGAGATCACATAGCCCTTCGAGTTGTATTTTTATATCCTGATCACATAGCCCAAGGATAGGTTTTGGACCGCATCCAGATCACATAGCTCGTAGATACATTGGATGTACTCGATCACATAGCCCAGAGTACCCACCCCTTATTTAATTGCCCTTACACTGACTCTAGGACATCTGGATTCCTAACGAAGACACATACAATAACACATGCTCCTCCGAGCATCAACATATCTCACCGAGAGATAAAAGGCATCCAGCCAACCACTACCAATTTCCCAAGGCACGACTCATTGGTTACACTATATAATATATATATTTAGGATTCGTTTACGCCTTTCTCACTAGATTATTTCATTACTCACGGCAACCAGCCTATATGGGCGTCCCTTCAGCACACAGCAAGGACTCCAAGCTACCCCGTAGCAAAAATTGATCCACCACAGATCCCTATGGATTACCATTCCAAGCAATTCCCCAAACTATTACCAAGTCATTAGCCAATAATCCTCATACGGGTTGCTAATCTCGATTTCTCAATTTTAGAATTTGTTTTATACCTTTAGGAGCCTATCGGACCCTTTACCACGAATTATAAAACCCCCGAATACAAACTCAACTTTCTTGGGTAGATTGCCCAGTGAGTATCGATACTCTAAGGTGAGTATCGGTACCGCCCTCTTGGTATCGATACTCCCCTATGAGTACCGATACCCTAACCAGGTTCAAAAGAGTTAGACCACAAGCCGTACCGATCTGCTTATACCCCGTATCGGTACTCAATATCGGTACTAGGATCTCCCCGTACCGATCCAATCCCGTACCGGTACTCCAACCTTCGCGTACCGGTATGCTAAGCCTATCCCAGGTAATGTAACAGTGCTTACCGATACGCCCCTTGCATACCAGTACGCCTAAGCGCTACTGGATTTCCATTTGAGTGAGGGGTACCGATACACGGAGAGGTGTACTGGTACGTCCCTCACACACTGTCTCTCAAAATACAAAGGAGTACCGGTATGCAGCTGATAAGTGTTCAAAAGTACTATTTTTCTTACCCTTTTTACTCATATTATTGTTAGACTTAGGCTCATATTAGTTGCATAATTAGCCATTCATGCATTAATCCATGTTTCCTTCCATCGTTGAGCTTGATTACATAACTTGGTAGTTTTTGTGGGAAAAGATGCTGCTTTGGTGTGTTTTGTGTGTATATGCAGGATCACGTGCCAAAGCAAGGCTAGAGCTAGTTGCCAGGGCAATGCATGAAGGATATGCCGAGCTAGTTGCCAGGGCAATACATGAAGGAGACGTCGAGCCAGTTTCCAGGGCAATACATGAAGGAGACGCCGAGCCAGTTGCCAGGTCAATTGTCGACAAGAGCAAAGGTGATATGGTAGTCGAAATTGATGACTAGACAAGCCCAAGATGACGTGGAGCAAAGCCCAATCCCAAAGGAATTTGATTTCCATGAAGAGATTAAAGAAGAATTAAATTCCAAGAAGATAGGAGAAGTTCTAGTAGGAATATAATTATAATAAAGAATTATATTCTTTAAAGATAATTTAATTCCAACTTAACTTCCTCCTCAAAGAAGGACTTTGACCTAGCCCTATAAATAAGAGGGAGATTTCGACAATCCATAGAGAGCAAGAGAGGGGAAATTCGACAACTCCAAGGAAGGCAAGAGGAGAGAATTTTCGACAAGCATCTAGGGCAAGGAGGATTTCGACAAGCCTCCTTCTTCATCTTTTCTTTCTTGTTCGATTGGGTTCATGCTAGGGATTAATTATCTTGTGTTTCTTTGGAACCTAGCCATGAACTAAATATATTTTGCTATGGTTATTGTGTTTTGTGGTTGTGAGAAACTATTGGTTTTTGTTTAGGTAATAAGAGTTTGCACTTTTCTATTCAAGGTTTATTCATTCTTGGTTCTTATTCTTGTTTGCGAGTGAATTGGGAGAGGATCTCGTGATTTCATCTATTTATCTAATATCGGGAGAGTTAGATTCGAGAAACGAATGAATATGATCTTTATTCAATCTATTGATGGTGAAGATTAATCCGGCTTAGGAATAAGTTAAGGATTTCAACGGCTAAGAGGAGCGCAAGATTGGTTGTTGTTCACCCTTGATTCACGCAGGATGTATTATCAAGGCATGCACAAGTAGCTAGAGTTTCGACTTAGGGATAAAAAGAAACCATTGAAGAACGCTCGCCAAACCTTGAAGGTTGCTGCCCGACGCCCAAGTATTTGCCCAACTAGTCGCCCAGTGCAACCATCGATTAGTTGCCAAGGCAACCCGTTGTGCAAGTTGCCACGACAACCGAGTTGCCCGCACTCTTTTACCAAGACAATCCAATCGGCTATCACACCTCAACTCACGATAACCCGCCTATCTCTCTCTCATTTGATCTCATATTTTCTTTTACTTTATTGCTTTCTAGTTTAGTTATTAGTTAAACTCCTATAATCCTTTATTTGTGTTTTTACTTTTTACAATGCAAGAGACTAGATTCTTGTAGTGGCACCAATCCTCGTGGAGACGATATCTTTTATACTATAACTTGCAACGTGTATACTTGCACAATTGCGTAGCACTTATTACGCGAACAAGTTTTTTGAGCGCCGTTGTCGGGATTGGCAATAACGACTTTGTTTTTATTTTCTTGCACTTTTTTTTTTTTTTTGTTGTTTAAAATTCAAAGGGTTAACAAACTTTGGTTTTGCATTGGTATATGACCAGGCGAGACCGATTACACCAGAATATCCCTTTGATCCGTAAATCGAACGAACCTTACAAAGACTTAGACGAAGGATAAGAGTAGCAATGGCTAATCAAGACGACAATATGAATCAAGATGTTCCAAAGAGGAGGAGGAGTGATTCTTGCACGAATGTAACTATTCGAGACTATCTTGAAGAAGATCTTGATGGACTTAATCCGGAGTTGTCGCACCCGAAATTGAAGCTGACCACTTTGAGTTAAAACCGGTAATGTTTAATATGATCAACACAATTGGTCAATTTGACGGCTCAAAGAATCAAGATGCACGGCAACATCTGAAATCTTTCCTTGAGATTTGCAACTCGTTCAAAATACACGGAGTCACCCCCGATGTCTTACGATTAAGATTATTCCCCTATTCACTAAGGGATAGGGCAAAAGCATGGTTGAATAGCATTCCTGCCGGATCAATAGCATCTTGGACAATCTTTGTCGTGATTTTCTTGCTCGATTTAATCCTACAAATTTAACTGATAAGCTTCGTAACGACATTACTTCTTTTCGGCAGGCAGATGATGAATCCATGTACGAGGCTTGGGAGCGATATAGAGAACTTCTACACAAATGCCCCTACACAGATTCCCGCTGTGGACTCAAGTAACAATGTTTTACAACGCCGTGAATACACCAACAAGGATGATGCTAGATGCCTCGGTAAACGACATACTCCTAGATAAGTCGTCGGAAGAAGTAATGCAAATTTTAAACAGGCTGGCCAAGAATGATTATCAATTCCCATCTACTAGAAGAGAAGGAGTTAGACGCCAAACCACAATACATGAACTAGGATCATCAGATTCAATTTCGGCACAATTGGCCACTTTAACCAAGATGGTCCAGAACATGCAAAAACCAAACAACACACATGAGGTTAAGGTAATGGATTCTTTCTGTGAGTTATGTGGTGATAATCATGGTTCTTCTGAATGTATGCAGAATCCAAAATCCAGCTTCTATGTGGGGAATTACAATCGGAACAACAATGTGATGTCCAATGCATACAATCCAGCTTGGAAGAAGCACCCTAATTTTTCATGGAGTAATCCCAACAATGCTCTAAACCGAACAATCGAATGCACAAGCATCGAGATTCCAAAGCAGAATATGCCACGGCAATGCTTGTCGCAAAGAACAACCGACAACATCTAGTTCTTTGGAAAATTCTCTAAATGCTTTTATGATGAAAACTGAATCTTATATGGCTGAGAATAGTAACTTCATAAAAAGAATCGATGCTTTTATTAACAGATCGAGATGAGATTGCAAAACCAAGAGGCGGCAATCAAATCATTGGAAAATCAAGTCGGACAGTTTGCTCAAAATCTAAATACTAGACCACAAGGAGGTTTACCTAGCGATACTAAAGTCGCAAGAGGAACTGGCCATGAGCAATGTAAGGCAATCACCAATAGAAGTGGCCAACAACTTAGAGAGGCTCAAACCCGCTCATCAAACAAAACTCCACAAAAAGATCAAGACGAACTTAGCGACAAAGCTTCAGATACTGAACCAGGAATTGCCTCAGCAACCGGCAATAATCATGCCTCGGCAACCGACGATAAAGACGCCTCGACAACTTGTGAAAAGCATGCCTCGGCAACCCCAATTGATAATGCCTCGGCAACTTCAGTTGTCCCGGCAATGCCGTCAATCAGGTTTCAAACCAATGAAAGGATCGAAGATATCCGACTTCCACCACCATTCCCACAAAGGTTGAAGCGACAAAAGCAAGAATACCAATTCAAGAAGAATCTTGATATCCTAAAGCAAGTCCACATCAACTTGCCATTGGTGGAAGCAATTGAACAAATGCCAAACTATGCCAAGTTTCTTAAAGACATTGTGTCCAAGAGAACAATGCTAGGAGAGTTTGAAACAGTTGCCGCAATGAGAGGGATACATGGCAATGTTGCACAATCGTATGCCACCCAAGTTGAAGGATCCCGAAGTTTCACAATACCGTTCTATTGGAAATCACTATGTCGGGAAAGCATTATGCAACCTTGGGGCTAGCATAAACTTGATGCCTAAATCGGTTTTCCGAAACTAGGAATCGGGAAGGCAAGACCTACAACGCTTATGCTACTACAAACTAGCCGACGGATCCTATGTGCATCCGTAGGGAAAAATCGAGGACATACTTGGTAAAAGTTGATAAATTTATTTTTCCGTTGACTTTATTGTTTTGGATTGTGAAGCGAATGAGCATGCACCCATCATTCTCGGGAGACCATTCCTAGCAACAGGGGAGAACCTTGATCGATGTTGAAAAGGGAGAACTCACAATGAGAGTGAATGACTAGCAAGTTAAACTAAATGTGTTCCAAACACTAAGGCATGTCGATGATCTAGAAGAATGCCAACTTCTTCATGCCACGGCAGAGTTTAACTTCGACAAGGAATTTATTTGCCTCGGCAACTACATTGCCGATCAAGAGGAACCTGAGGAGTATGGAGAACCGATCGATGAGGAACAACAAGAAGAGGCAAATTGGCTAGTCAATCGACCAGGTACATACTTTGAACCACTGGATTACTCAGGTAAGGAAGGTAAGCTCGAAAAACCCTCTATTGAACAACCACCGATTCTTGAGTTGAAACAATTGCTAGAGCAACTAAAATATGCATACTTAGGAACCAATAATACATTGCCTGTAATTATTTCTTCTAAGTTACAGCCTGAGCAGAAAAGAAGCTGATCAAAATGTTGAAGCTACACAAAAAAAGCAATAGGGTGGACAATTGTCGACTTGAAGGGAATTAGCCTTAGCAGTGTGCATGCACAAGATTTTGTTGGAAGATGATCACAAACCTTCAATTGAGGCCCGGAGGAGACTGAATCATGCCATGAAAGGGGTTGTAATGAAAGAAATCATCAAGTGGCTTGACGCCGCATTATATACCCTATCTCGATAGTACATGGTTAAGTCTGTACAATGTGTTCCGAAAAAGTGAGGTATAACGGT